>KK499887.1:0-395149 GCA_000688715.1 Glossina pallidipes
TTTGCAAAATTTCAGTCTTCTAATTTTTTTTAATTTCCGAGTAACAAGTAAAAATCCTAAAATTTTTGTTAAAGAAAAATGGAATTGCGTTCAGTTTGCGCTCCACTGCGCGCTCCTGCTCCAACCGATTTGGGCAATTTTCAAAGCAAGCCTGCGTACAGAAACTTTCAATGTTTCTAACAAAATTGAAGTCGATATCTTCATCTTTGCGACCAGGAGACTGCCAACAACACACACCACACGGACAGGTCATGGCTAAATCAACTCAGAATTTCACACTGATCAAAATTATATCGAATTCTCTGAAGCTTCCTTTTGGGTGGTACATATATTATGGAATATGAGTATACCCCCATCTTACAGTGTCGGGTATAAAAATTAGAGAAAGTATGTGATCTTTTAACTTTCGGAATCAATACTTCTCTCCGGCTGAAAATGCTTAAGTTCTAAGCTGGAAGGGCAAGAAGGTAAAGACGAAATAAAAGGATGTTATCAATTGCTTGGTAGTTAGCCCAAATTTGTTGACTTCTCACAGTAACTTGCCGGAAGAGACAACTTCAAGCCAAGACTCTTCTTTTTGCTACGATTTCTTAAGATGAATGTGCAACTATTCGCACTGATCAATAATGTGTCTACTTGAAGAGGTCTCCGATATACATTTTTAAGTACTACAGGCATTTGCTAGATTCAATGTTCTTCTTGAGATGAGTACGAGAAATTTTTCGGATGGAGATATACTTATCTATGGAGATATACTAAGTAGCAGCTAGTGACTAACTAAACGATAATTAAAGAAACCTGAGACAGTTAGCGTCCTAGTTACCGCAAATAGCACTCTCTTAGGTGTGTATATCTTACGATGATTAAGCGCAAAAACCAACTTTGAAAAAAAGGATACCACGATGAAAAACTAGTAAGAATTTCACTTTTAAATTCGTCGGGATTATCCAAATGAGTTGTTTTCTTTTCTAGAGCTGGTAGGATCTGCTTATTTGACATTTGCGGCAATTTTCATTTTGACTGTAGTTACGTTTGAAAGTACAATTGTTTTCTTTGATCTAAAAAAGTACATTTTCCAATTCCACTTGTAAGTCGTACTAGTCTACAATGTAACACTGGTTTCAACGGGTAACACAAAAACATATTTTCTTTGATTTTCTTTATTGTATTAAAAATATTTTCTTCTTTCAAAGCATACAAGAAGGGACCATTGAAGCAATGCTCTATAAAGCTTTCACCTAAAATCTCTGGAATTTGGGTCTTGAGATTAGCTAACAGTCACAGAACTAATAGGACGATTGTGGAACGATTTGAATTGAAAGCATATCTAGAGAAAAATTTTGAAAATTAAATATATCGCGAGAAGTTGTATTTTTATGAGACGCGTTTGAGTCCCAAATTTCTCTCTTTCAAAATTGATTGTATCATCCCATATGACGTTGTTGAGTATCTTCATTTTCTCACTTTTTCTATTTATTTACTCTTACAGCATAAGCTCCAGCACAACGGTCCAAGTAATAATTAGTGAGCTTAGTTCAAGTTTTCGGAATTGAATAGAACGAATTAGATTGAAGGCCAGAACGCAAAAGTGGTTTGTTGCCGGCATAATGGATTTTTCCATAAACTTGTTTTGGATGAAAAGCAAAAAGTTACTTTTCCTGCTTCAATGTAACCTTCATTCACTTTGGCCAAAGAATCGATTAGACATTCTTTTATTAAATTTTTGAAAACTTCTTCTTAGTTGCTGATGAAAACCGTTGATTGACGTTGATTACACATGGATAAAAATCAACTTTTATTGGAAGACTCACCAGCAGGTATTTGGTTCTTCTTAGTTGCTGATGAAAACCATTGTTTGACGTCGATCATACATAAAAATTGATTATGGATAAAAAGTGGATTTCATTGGAAGACTCATCAGCAGGTATGTTGTAGTCGAAGATGACATTGCCTTTTCAGGTACGATTAGCTTAAGGAGTAATTTCGAGCGATAGCCATTTAAATAAAGTAATGACAACAGAGCTATTTCCCCCAGCTTATATGCCTTTGCCCAACTTTTCAAAACCTCTTTATATCGATTGAAAAATACCAGTAACACACGGTAGCAATTAGAGCGAAGAAAGTAAAGAGAAAGAGATAGAGATAGAATGGATGTGTACCCATTCAGTAAGAGTTATGCCTTTATCGACTCAAGACTCAATCTAGCTACGCCCGAGTATGGTCAAACCGTACTAAGATGTACATCCGCGAACACCAACTTGGTAGTCGGTGGGGGTAAAGTTGAGGAAAATTGATATTAATATTTTTACATAATTCATTTCCCTTCCCTACCTACCACCCTTTTTACCTTCGCACCATTTTAAAAGCACTCTGGCTGTAAAGCATTTTAAAAGCGCTCATTTCTCTTCTCCTTATCCTACAGTTTCACACAATTTCACTCGAATCCTTATTTGCGTCCGTACTTCATTGTCAACAGCCTTATGAAATTTAATTAATTTATGCCATTGTTATGCCTTTAAGTTCTATAAAATAAATCTGTTTTTTTTTTCTTTTCAATTATAAACCTCTTATGACCTCTGCCTGGTATAGTTAACGGCTATAATTTATAAATTCAAGGTTTAATTTGACCGTAAAAAGAAAGAAATGTAAAAAACTCCCGCAGTAAATATTAGTCAAACCGTTAAGTGCTTTGTTGCATGTTCAGTCATACGAAATTTTTACATTCCGTGTTGAACTTATTATTGCCGTGCGAAATATACAAACATAAGTAGACCAAAAAAAGAAAGAAAAAAAAAAAAGGTCAACAATTTCAGATGACACTGCAAAACAATGTTTACGTTAAGTACCTAGTTATTAACGTCAGGCATATACGAAATATAGTGAAAACACTTTTTAATCACACTTTTGTATGCGGCCAAGACAAAATTAAAATACGTACTACAGTAGGCCCCACTTCGTTGCACTTTCATTGCAAATAATGTCTGCTTATATGCATATATATAATAACGTAATGGCCGGCACATATTTCATAGGATTACAGTTTTCATTTTATCAGCCATTAGCCCTACACTAAGGCAATTTTTTTTTATTTAGCAAATCTTCAATTTGTTGCTTGCTTTAGTGAGCGCGCAGGAGAAAGAAAAGATATTAAAAAATATTTAAGAAAAACAAAAAGAAAACAAAAAAAATCGTGAATCATAGGCAATGAATAAATGATCGCCGTCGTGCATGACGGTGGCCGCATAGAGTGTGAAATATGACTTCGGGTATATGTGCGTTGTGGCCAGAATCAGGCAATTCTTGCAAGACACATAAACAAACTCCTCGATTTCCGAGTTTGTGCGCAAAATTGTTGTAAACAACCACCTCAAGTCAATGTCTGTGTGTGTGCTAATCGAACGTTAATTTACTGCAGAAAAAATCATTTATTAGTAAAGATATTCACAAGCAGAAAACGATTAAACGTCGGCCCGAGAATGCTATGAGATGAAAAGACATTCATGCGACTTTGTAGACTATGATGATGATGAGGAGCATTTTTTTTTTTTGTTTCTTATTTTTTTTTTTTTATATTTCTTTACGAGCAAAAATATATTCTCTCAACATTAAATCGGAGAATAGCAAATCTGCCCTTTGAAGGTAGTTTTGTGTATTTGTTTGTAGTATTATGTATATCTCCTCTCTTTTCATTTTTAGATTTTTCCTATTTTTCCTGCCGTCTATAATAAGCTAGCGAGCAGCTTCTTTTCCTCCATTTATTTTGTTTTTGTTAAAAATAAAGGAAAATATCTTTTCCTCATGATTAATTTGTTTACAATTTATTCTATTTATCTTCGAGCAAAGAAGCGTACGTACTACTTACTGTTATGGTTATCATTTCGGTTATTTTCAGGTCATTAAACTCGATACTTAAGGAATCGTAATTATTTCGAATTTTATATTCATTTAAAAATTGTCGAATCCATATCAAAAGCCTTCACTAATTAACCCTATTGAGGTCTGTATTTATTCTCTTCCCAGAGTTCGGTTAGAATCGGACGAAGTTAAACCAAAACAGGGAAAGTTCTCGTAAAATATTGATGCAATTTTTTAGAATTTCGGACAGACACTAATCTCAACTCAGTCCGTGTAGCAATACGCCCAAATACAAATGCAAATACTCAGAAAGAAAGCGTCCAGTTGTATTCTATTGTCACGTAGTGGGCAGTTAGTAGTTCGACCTAAAAGAGCTATTGGCCTCGCCTAAGTTCCTAGGCCTTCAACTTTAATATTCTTATGAATCCCTTTTAGGATGGGAGAGTCATACGGCTTTCGGGGTTATGAAATGTCATTTGATTCTGCAGAAGTTCGTGCATTCGCGCAGGATATGATGAGACGTTTTTTTCACCTCTTCGCAGAATCTGTATGAATTGATATCCGAAATACCCGAGAGAATTTTTTTTTTGGTGGTACATGAGGAAGTTATGAGATATACGTCTAGAAGTCAGTTACGAGATGTACGTCGCTCCTTCGTAGTTCCAATAGTTTGTGTGCTATGCCGGGACATTTAATAAAGTTAGTTTGCTCGTCGTCCCACATTCTGTGTGCTGGTTTATTCTGTGCCCATTGCGTTACCAGCCTCTTAATATGACTTGACAGGTCATAGTTTTCCGGGCTACCTTCCTGGCTAAAAAGGTATCTCTTTCGTTGCCTTCGATATCTGAATGTCCAGATTTCTATATTAGGTGCACGTTATTGCCAGTGGTGTTGTTGAGCCGGAACGCTCCGGGACGTCGTTCCGGTACTTCCTTTTTGGACAGGAACGCGTTCCGGAACTAAAAATGATTTCTGATAATGAGAATTTATAATAAACATTAGAAGACGGGCGAAAATTGGGCGAAATCTCCCCCACGTCGTCAAATTTGGGACATGAGACCGCGCAGAGCTGCCGCTTACCAAGGATCGGCTCTGTCTATATAATTATATATACGCGTCCCGGTAAAAAAAAAAATTAGCGTTCCGGTAAAAAAAAAATTAGCACAACACCACTGGTTATTGCGCCTCTCCAGCTCAATCAACATTTGAAGTCACTTGAATACGAGCTCAGACGTTATTGTATGCCCTCTCAGGGCCTTTAGAGGAGCTTGATTGTCGAAGTGAATGCCCCCTGCATTGCTTTCTTAAGCATTCTAATGCACATGCAGAGATTGCATAGGCTTCTGCGTAAAATAGACTCAGCTGCATGGCCTTTTGAAATCTCGGGTGATGTGTTATGCCTTTTTCCACCTTTAAGCCATCAGAGTACCATTTTCATGTTGTTACTCCAGGTACAGCGATATGGTCGTTCAGTCCAGATTTTGCCGGTATAGTCACTCTGAAGCGGTACGACAGTATACGCCCTGCGGCACATCGGTCCAGTACTTTAGTAACATGCTCTTCTATGAAGTTCATCGCCACTTTCAGGCGTGTATTCGGATTACCCGACTAAAAGTCCATTCATTACGGAGGCATAAATCGAATCAAAAACTTGTGGCTTTCTCTTAACTTTTCTGTAGAGTTTTTAAAAACTGGCTCCCATCATGAACAGCAATGCTTTATGATACTGAAACTATCAACACATCTATAACATATCTTATGGTTTTTCCGAAAGCCAAATTTATTTATATATTTATTTACACTTTCATTATTTTGTTTTTTTATTCATTATTTTGTCTTTTTATTCATTTATTTGTTTATTTATTATGGAAAGTAAGATAGTCTCTTAAAAGCCATATTCATATTCCATTGTATTGCTTTATCTAATTGAAGCAGCTAGCATGACGTTACAAATAATTTTCGTTAAAACAAACCGAGTCATTGATTTTTAATAATTTACTGTTTAGTTCGAAGAAAGATTAAAAACAGTGAATGAGTTGTTGGGCAAAACACATTAGTCAGTTATTATAAGACAGTCACCTCGATTTCATAAATCATCAAACCCGGTATCTGTAATTTCCGTAATTTTAATTGAAAGCTAACAAGCATAGGTGTTAATAGCTAACTTATTGAAAAACTTAAAAAAAGAAAGGAGAGAAAGATGAGTTTTCAAGAGAGTGTATCTGCAAGAAGAGATTCCACTTCACTCGATTTTATTGAACTTTTTGCTTTCAGCAGTGATAATAATAGCAGCCTGTTAAGACTTTGATTGGTTTACATCCAATTAATTGCTTGCATTTTCGGAAATATGCAGGGAAAGAAAGCGAAGACATTAATCATCTTTTTTTCGTACGGCACACCAGACGTTCTATTAAAATTCCGTATAAAGCTCTACAAACTCAGAGACTAACCTAAACTACGCTAATGAGCTGAATAGGCATTAATCGAGTTACAATCCAACCCATTATTAGGCAATCCAAAAAATAGAAAGTCATTACAACTTTTCGGTATTATCCCAAGCTTGGGTATGGTGCTTCAAATCAAAATACAGGAAACTTTACAATAAAAAGCTCTTTGTTGTTCTTATACGCCCAGCACTTGTGGCACAGGGCATATTAACGTTATACGAATGTATGTAACAACTAGAAGAACTGACGAGAGATTTATTTTTTATTATATTTTTTTTTATTCAGAACATGATTCTTATTCAATCTAAACTCAGTCAGTCCGCGTATATTTGTGTCCAAATAGCTATAGGTCGAAATTTTTAAAATATTGCAACGAAATTCAATGCTCTGATATGTTTCGGCTCAAACACTGATTCTATTCAGAATGGATTAAATTGAAATATCTTTGCGGTCAAAATTTACCGAGATTGTTAGTATTGCGCTAATAGATTATGGGCCCAGTACGCTTTCACTGCCAAGAAAATTGCTAAAAACTATTGGTTCTTGACACATTAAATTGGTTTGAAAAGTTTGGATCGAATGGACCAATTTTTTGAATCGTCTCCCATGTGATTAGTGCTCTTACAAAAAAAAGATAAGCCTTCGTATCAGAAAATAGTCTAATTTGATCCGTAGTAGTTACTTGATCTATATATGGAAGGATGTGAAATTATGCTTAAATATAATTAGCACTGCAGGGCATGGTTGGGGCACAGTGAGCTTCCAAACATTGATTCTATATTCGCCTATATTATGCTAAGGACGGAACTTTCAAACTCTCATAAAAAGTTTCGCCGGGCAAAACTGAATATTCGCTTTCGTTTTTTCAGTCTCATTTCTGACATAATGTTGAAATTGTGTTATATCACATTGTCACTAATTAACATAAACACACGTTTTGTTTGTAATTTATTTTTAAAAAAATTGTGGAAAAGTTCTAATTTTTACTATATTTTGACTTAAATTTTTCCGGGACTTTATTTAACAAAACTCTGTTAACTGTTTTCGCTAGTTATAAATTTACCTTCACACCCTTTAAATTTCGATCAAATAGGTTTATTTCCTGTGGAACCCACAACACATAAGGATTCTTGTGAAAGCTAACCTCTTCTATGGGTAGCAAAGCAAACTTGTTAGTAATTTACGATAAAAGGGGATGAAAAATAATATGGTTTTGGAGAAGAAAATTAATTTTGTTAATTTTAACTTTCTCCAGTTCACGTCCCCATCTCCTTTACATGAA
The DNA here is from genome assembly GCA_000688715.1 of Glossina pallidipes. Lineage (NCBI taxonomy): Eukaryota > Metazoa > Arthropoda > Insecta > Diptera > Glossinidae > Glossina > Glossina pallidipes. The sequence goes on from KK499887.1 coordinate 7,585, forward strand.
AACAAACTACCATGATTTTTACCACTTTCTCACGAATATATACTTTCTCACGAATATATACTTTCTCACGTATAAAGCAAATTGGCTTACGGTGTTTAAAAGTCGTCTTTGCCGAACTATAATGTTTAACATGTTGCTTTTTATTTATTGAAATTCTTTTATACATTTTTTTTCCATTAAATTTTACTTCTGTTGTCACTATGAACTTAAATTATAATTAATAAAATTATTTTTATACTCATCATCGAAGGATGAGAGGTATGTTAATTTCGTCAAAACGTTTGCAGCGGAAAACCCACAAAGTGTGCGTACTCTTGAAATCAGCATCAAATTCTCAATCGATTTAAGCATGTCCGTCTATCCGTCTGCGTAATGTCTATTGCAAACATTCTTCCGTTAGCGAAAATCAAAATATCGCCTACAAATTTAAAAAAGAATGAGCTATTCAAAGGACACGCCTACAAAGCCCATAAGCATTGCATATACGACAAAAACTTTTATTTCGAAAGTAGAAAAAATCAGCTGCCCACATTCCATATTATAGAGCATGAAAATGTTGTTCTTTTACTTCTTTTGTCTTTTTTAGAATAACGGTGATGGGTATGAAAGATTCGGTCCGGATTGCATTTAATTTTCTTACTTGTGTTTCTCTCTTTTTTCCAAATTGATTTCATTAATATTTTTCTTATGTTATAAAATAATTGTTTGTAAAGTTCAATAACTTTCAAATAATTTCAAGCGGGTGTGTATATACTTATGTGTAAGTGTAAGCTCGCGCGTGTGTATTCATTAAAGTTTTTTTTTTTTTTTTTTCTTATAGACGGATAAGTACTTTATTGTCAATTGGTTTTTACACCCTTAAAAGTGGTAAAGCAAGCTTTCAAATTAATTAAATATAAAATATGTGATTTAAATTTAATTAAAATTTTATTAACGAATATAAGAAATGTAAGGGGTCTTAAGTAAAAGTTTTAAACAACAATCATCTCTGCAGAATAAATAAAAATTTTAAAATATGTTGTTGTGACTTGTTAACAGATAAATAATGGCCGTTTTTGATTTTGCGATTTTAAAAGTGAAAATTTTCACCAATTTTCAGATAAACCCTCTTTGCAGATGTCATACTGTAGTTTTTCAATATTTTCCAGCTTGTTCGATTAATAATGGTGTCCCTCTTTGAATTTTATTGAAAGGATATACATCCAAGTCTCTTTTTACACGATTTTTATTACACGAATTTGATTTAACACGAGTTCAAAAGAAAAAATTTCTTTTTTTCCACGAATTATTTTGTTTTAACACGATTTTATATTTATGAATTTCAGATATAATTCCCTTTTTCCAAAGAAGAGGTTATTTTTTATAAAATATTTAATGAATTCAAATGTGTAAGCACGAAATAAATTAAGTGAACTCTAACAAGAACTTTTTAATATTGTTTACACCTAATTCTCTTTTTACACGAATTTTTTTACACGTATTTTTTGGGAACATATCTATCGTGTAAAAAGAGGATTAGGTATATATCCAAAGTTCCAATTTCCTATTTTAGCTGTGATGAGCTTCGCAATGTCATATAGATACACAGACAGACGGACGGTTTTCCAATAATCGAGAGTTCATATATGCTTATAAGTTGCTACAACCAATCTTTTGGACGTACTTTTGTACACTACGTAAGGAAGGACAAAACTAGAAGGCCTTTCTTGTACGAGAGTGTAGGTAAAACAATACAGATGGAGCTTTCGATACCTATCATTAGAGTAGCAGGTGTATTGGTTTCGTTATACCCATCACTGAAGGATAAGCAGTTACTCATAACTACAGCTTACTACACATACACGATATAAATTTCCAATATTTTTTTTTAAAAAAATAGAAGAAAAAAACAGCTACGGACGTCCAGTATTGTAGAGTGCAGAAATTTAGTTTATTGCTTTTTTGTTAGATATAAAAATTTCGGTCACATTTGAATATAATTTTCTCGCTAATTTTTTATGGCAAATCGATCAAAGAAGATCAGCATTATTCGTTAGCTGTACCTTTAAACTAATATAGTAGACATACTTGTGCATCGCACGGCATTCGGAGAAATTCATGACGGGATGAGAACAGTAAAGAAAAAGCAGAACATGAATGTACCGAAATTGCTAAATTGTTCAAAAGTTCTTAAAGAAATCCGATAATAACCCGATACTTGACGTCCTATTCTCTTTTTTCTAAAATGCAATATAAATGCAGTTCCGTATGGCTGCCAAGTTTTTTGTTTTACAGATAATAACCATCATGCCAATAGTAAAAAAAAACCATATGCTCTTGCAAGAAGAAAAAGCGAAGGAAAAGGAAAATATAAAAAGTAATATAAGGATAGAAGAACAATATCGAAATAAAAGAAATACTCGTACGCATAGTGGTCCGTTTTGCTTCACTTCACATTCACTGCAATATATTTATTACTGTTCTGATTTTTAACGGCCTCTGTGTTCTTTTGTTTTTTTCTTCAATAATTTCTATAACTTGAATGCAAGTGATTGGCGAGAATTATGCTTCCCGTTGAACATGTACATCAACAACTTGTTGGTCATATCGGATCTATGGAATGCAATTGCGGACGAAAAAGGTGGAGATGCGTGGAAAAACTAAGATAAAAAAACACTGACAGCAATTCTTCCAAGTGTGAAGACCAATGACGTTTGTCGAACTTTTTAGAGAGAGCCAAAGAGGCAGTTCTTTTACGACTTTTTAGACCGAGCCATAAATTTGAAGACTAAAGTCTTAAACCACTGACATCGAAGGCTATTTATTGGTTTTATTGAAGACTCTATCGCTTTTGAGATTTGAACCCGTGACCATTGAGTTGTTAGTCGAGATCTTTTATCTGCTCGGACTTTACGATTTTAAAAGTAAATACTCAAAATTGAAAGCTTCTTAAGAATATCACAGATTCCCGCTATTTTTCGATCAAGGCAGATTCATGTATGGCACTACTAAATACATTTCGTGTGGTATGCATAATAAACGATTTCTTCCCCTTAATTTGATAGTGTAAACGTTCACAAATTTTTATTAATTTGAAAAAATCTACTAAAAATGACTCTTCAATCGCTTCTTCAATGGATGGACTGAGTGACTAAAAAATGCCAAAAAAAGAAAAAAAAAACATAAATGCTCTTGTTATACAACATTTAAATAATTTTTAGTTAACGACAAGCGCATAAATGTCAACGAATGATATATGAACTCCTTTAATTCCCATTTGAAAACATAAACACAAAAAAAAAAAGAAAAAATAAAAGTTTGAAATCAATCAAAACATTCAGGAGAAAATTAAGTTGTATTAGCTACAAAAATGGTCAAAGCAAAAATTCAAACTTTTTTTTTTGTTTTTTCAAAAAAAAAGTTGTGTTAATAAATTTCAACGATTTTTCTAAATGTTGACACAACTGCGAGACGTGCGTACGCGTGACTGCGATCTATCGCCAGCCATAACCAAATATGTAAGTGTTGATAATCGTATGGAATTTCATGATTTAATTTTTTTTTTACTGGATTTTTTTTGTTTTTTCTTTTTTTTTTTGTTTTCTTAGTAAAAAGTTAGAGGTGTGATTGAAAATGTGAATGAACGAATGAATGAATGAATGATTTTACTATATATATAAACAAATGGGTAGATGGATGATTGTCAGACAGACGGAAATCTTTGTAATTTTGTCCTCATTTTCATAATTATTTACATTAATTCATGCAATTAAAGGTGTGTGTAAATTTCGTTTTCTATATAATTTTTCTTGATGAAAAACGAAATTTCCATAAAACTAGAAATCCAACAATAGCTTGTTGGAGGCCATTAAATAATTTCAAAATTTTGTAAAGCACGTATCAACAATAAACGTTAACGTAAGAAATTAGTTGTGAAGAAATAAAAAATTTTTGTCATTTGATTAATAGTTTTTTCAATATTTTATTTCAATTTTAATTTATTTTGTCGCTTTTTTAAAATATAAATAAACATTTATTTACAAATTTTTGCTTTAATTCCCTTATGTTGACCTCAATTAAGTGTTTATTTTTTTTTTATTATTAATATTTATTATTAAGTCAACATGGACGAACACATTGTTCTGTGTGATTGTTGCATTTTATTTTTGTTATTGTTTTTATTGTTTTTGTTGCAATTTCCATTTGCTTTCCATATTGGTGCGTTGCGCTTGTATTTCATTGTCATTAATTATTAGCTTTTTTTTGGTATGTACGACGGTATACGACCATCCGTCCATCCATCTTTCATTTAGTCTTTATCTGTTTGTCGGTTCTTTGTAATGGTTTTTGTTGCAAATATTATGTCATCGAGTTTTCCTCTCTTTTGTATATTTTTGTTTTTATTTTATTAAAGTTAATTTGTTTTATTGCACTTGAGTAGCAGCAATGTAGTAAGTAAGTACTAGTATGAGAACAGAGTGGAAGTAATTTATTATTTATTTGCAATTAAGCGCATTGTTTTTAGTATTATAAGTTTTATAATTAAATTTCTATCTTTTAAGTGCTATTGTTTTATAAAATTGAAAAAAGGAAAATCAAGATTATTTTTCTTCTCTATTAGCAAGAATTAGGGTCTTTGTCTGAAAATAGACAATAATTTGTAAAATTTAGTTGCTCCCTAAAGTATACTATCTTGATTAATAGCATTTAAGCTTTACATCTGTAAGCAAATGTATTATTTAATTTAAAAATTGTTGTTGGCTACTTACTTACATAGCTTTAGTGTTGGGAGGAAAACTTGTAGAATAACAGAACAGTCGAGCAAGTTATTAAGAATGTTTTTAAGCAATAACAAACGAAAACACCATAGTGAGACGCGGTCAACCATTAAATATCCTAAAGCACGGTTATTCATATAATGACTTTAGGTTGAATGCAAGAAAACTAGACAAACGGACGGACGGAGAGACAAGATTACATCGATGCATCGTTGGTGTAGGAAATGTCACCAAAATTTCGTAGAAAATTACGACCTGTTGGTCGAACGCAAGAAACCAACATTGACAGACAGGCGGACAGCTTAGATCCATTTAAAAAGCCATTGTAAATTGATCGCTATAATAAAAGATGGGTGCGCCTCAAATCCTTTCGAGTGTTGCAAAGCTTAACATATCCTTGCATCCAAGTGGTGCATGGTATAAAAATAACTGCCGTTCAGGTCAATCTACATTTAGGTGCTATATTGCTTTAGGTGCATGCTTTTAAATTAATGTAAACTCTCGGACAGAAATAGATTCAATCTAGGTAGTCTTTTCAGACAAATTTCAACGGAAAAAATTTCGTCCAGAGAATGAACTTTTCTTCCCATATTCTAAAAGCCTAAAAGCATCTCTTAAGCCAATGGAAAAACTGCATTTTTGAAAAAATTAAATGCTTCATACGAGGTAAATGTGCATCACCATTCCATGCTTAAAATGATCACAATTGTCACATATTTCATGTTCAATTCTTCTAACTTGCCAGCACCATTCGATAGGAATTTATTGCTGTTGTATATATCGAACACATTGGAAATTCACAATATGGTCATGCATACCTGTCAACAGACCATACAATACCCTACCAAGATTAGCAGCTGATCTACTACAACTGATGGAATAATGTAGCTGCGTTTTTGTCGCTCTCTACATAAAATTCGCAGAAGAAATTCAATTCCGTGTAGCTGTATAAATGATGCCAAGTTCTTGCTTTATGCGTAAAGGTGGTCACGTCAACATATATTTGTTTCTATATCTTCCGAAAGTGAATCCAAGTAAAAATGTCAAGTCTTTATGAATTCTACATAGAATTCTTTATTCACATCCTATAAAGAATATGACAATAAGATCGAACTGAAATTTTAATTACGGTTTTTTTCGGAATCATGACCTTCAAGCCTACCGTACCGCTAACTTGTTTGCTCAATTTTCACCGGATTACCTTCAAACTTGAGAATAAGTTTTTTTGTGATCACCAAAATATTTTTCGATAAATTGAAATATATCGCTTCCATAGCTAATTGAGAAATGATTCCTTCCAAAAAAACTCAGGACGCTGCCACTTTTTATATCTTGCACCAATTGCGCTACGGAATATATTTAATTTGTGCGGATGAATCCAACACCCCGAACGACTGGACATAGATCTACCTTTTACTATACCGGTTGATTCAGAAAATGGTTCTTTTCGGTCCGTCTGTCTGTCCGCATGTCTGTCCGTCTATCTGTCTGTCTTGTTTTCTTGTATTCAACTTACAGGTTGTAAACTTTGAGATATGTTACACCGCCATGTTTCTGCCCAAGGACGAACCCTATAGAAAGTGGGTTAGATCGGATCACATTTTCGATCACTTTCAATATACCGCCTTATTTTAATGTGAATGTGCATGTGAATGATGTGTGATGTGAAAGAGTCGTTGTAGGGTGACGTAAGCTATTTAAAGGTGTTCTTATCTTTTTAAGAAAAAATAAAAAAAACAAATGGCCGGACGGTCACCAGATATTGAGGCATTATTTTAGAATATGTTTGGTTTGTGTCTCCAGATGCGAATTGTGAACGGTAGAGGCGGGAGCGGTCTTCCACAAAAAAAGCTTTCTTTTCGAATATTGTCACGCCTTCATTTAATTTTTTAAAAAATCCGAAAAAGGTTTTTTAACATATTTTATATATATAGAGTATAGCACTTTCTTATCTGAAAACCTGCATATTAACAAATCTTTTGATATTTTTCTTATCTAAATTTAAAAAAATGACCTTATTTTTAATCCACGCAATGTAAAATTCGTGTATTATCCTTTAAACTTTAAGCTAATGTGTCAATTATATATCATAAAGCCATGCTGTTGCCAAATTTCACTGCCGCATTTCGGGCCACATTTATCTCTGCGGCAATTGCAAAATGGAAAAATGGGAGACCAATATCGAGCAAATTGCATACATCAGCCACCTCAGGCATTCCAAGGTCAGTTAATCACACGCAAACATAATAGCACATCAGCTCTAATGTTAAATTCATGTGAAAAACACATTTACTTACTTACTTTTTCAATTCTAACGCTTTGATTAAAAAAAGTTAAATTTTTACAAAAAATTTCCTAACAACCTTGCAATGCATGAAAGGAAACAAATTGCATTTTATGCAAATAGAAAAATGTTATCAAAATTTTAGTATAAATTATTTCTTTGTTTTTTAAAAATAAATATTTAAAAGAATATTCATTCATAGCATGCGTTGATATACATAGCTATATGAGCTCTTACAAACACTAATGTCTTGATCGATAAAAGAAGCCTTAAAACGTAGGTGTGTTAAGAGTTTAAACCATACGTATATAATTAAACTGTTGCTACAGTTTAAAACTAAAGATAACAATTTTTTTTTTGTATATAATATAATCAATGATATGTGTCTGTGTTACCCTTTTCCTTACAATACACTTAGCACTTTATTAACCCGCACGCATCATCAATGTTATGCTTACGTACATATGGACGAAAGTGTGAGAATAAATTTCTTGTAACTCTGTGGATGCATATACAAAAAGGAATGTAGGCGTTTAAAAGCTTAACAGAAACTTAAAAAAAAAAAAAAACAAAAATAAACAAAAAAAAATGCAGGAAAATAGGAGTGAAAAAAAACGCACTTCTGATTGCCAGTGAGTGTGCGAACAGATGAACGTGTGAAACACCCCGGTTTAAGGAAAAGGGTCGTTAAGTAAAATGCCTTTCTATAGCAACTTATGTGCTTTGTACCGTTTGTTTTTAAACGAAGACAACATGTTGTTCGTACGCTTTTAGCACTATATGTATATATATGTAAATGACAACATATATATGCGACTATCGTAGCTGTCACCATGTGTATGTGTATTTTACATATACATGTATATATACATATATATATGTATATATATATATATATGTGAACATGCATATATACAACTTGCCCTGGTAAAGTTTAAAGTTGTCAAATTCATTAAAGAAAACAAAAAAAAAAAAGAAAAAAAGAATTGCAAAAAAAGGAAAAAATCATTCAATTATAACCAGTTTTTACAAGAGACTTCGAACAATTTTTGTTGGGCCTCTTATGCATATTTTCCTTTCCATTTTTTTGCTATCTATATTTTTTCCTTCTTTTCAATACAACGAAACTTGTTTGGTAATACTTTCATGGCTTAAACAGTTTACAGCAAAATGTGGTTTCGGTAAAAGAAAAAGAAAAAACTTTATGCATAAAAAAGTTAGAAATATATAATGAAAAAATGAATTTGCATATGGCTGCCTGTTAAAGTATTCACCCGCGCTCTTTGCTTCACGACAAACATTTGTAAGCCGTTAGAGGAACTCTTTCGAAGTTAAAACGAACCGAAAAAAGAATATGCACATGCGCAATACATTTATTCATTCTACACGTTGAACACGAATCGATGTCCATGCATTTTATACGCGACATTTTCCACGACCACAACAAAATGAAGTTTATAAATTTCTCGAAATTAAAATGAAGAATGGAAAATTCAAGAACACTCTATCAGTACTGGTACTACTACGACGGCAAGGGAATGACGAAGTCACTTTTTAAATGTTGCCGAACATAGGCTTCATTTCAACTTTTTTACCTGTCTGTTCGCCCATCTGGACTTCAAATTTTCCAATATACGTAAACTTGAACGCTCTATTACCGGTAGTACCGGTAGCATTATGCCAGAAAATGCACGATGAACTTAGTTCTAGACGAAGACGTAGATTTCTTTTAAACTCTCTTACCTGTCTGTCTATCCATCTCTGCTTCAAACTCTCTACGCTATATAAACTTGAGCACTCTACTAGTACTTATGTCACCATGCCGGCAAGTGGATGATGAGGTCAATTTTTCCAAAGATTCCGTAAAGACCTTGAGCTTCTTTTGAATTGTTTTACCTGTCTATCCGTTTATTTGTCCTTCAAATCCTCCAAACTACATAAACTAAGGGAAGGCAAATTAAAATTTGCTTCAACTGTCCTTCAATTCATGTCCATGGATCAAGTTAAAAAAAATAATTTCGCATAAATCTCGCTGAAGGTAGGAAACTGAACAGGATCTTAAAAACTTGAAAATTTCAAAGTATTTCCGATAAGCAAATGCTTTGGCACAACTAGTCGAATAGATAGTCAAGTCAGTGTTAGTGGGTTGAAATCTCAGCACGACAAAGCATACACTTGGTTGTAGCTATAGTGAGTGCTTAACTCCAGCTGTAACACTTACCAGCACACACCAGATTTCGGCCACTCCCTCTCTCTTTCTCTTTCTTCATTTCTTTCTGACCCTCTGTGTGTGTTACACGTATTATGTAAGATAGTTTTCAATGGAGATAGAAAAAGTTTGAGAAGTTGCCAAGACATGTCAGTTTTGACAAGAAGACCTGTTACCATTAATCGAGCTCCAAATTACTTTACAGTACTTTACAGTATCGCTTTAAAACACTTCTTAAGTGAGCTTAAGTTAGTTATATTAGCCTCAATCAACAGCTAAGAAAAAGAAAATTTACTAAAAGAAATGTCTAATCAATATTTTGATCAGAAGGAATGTAGATTTCATAGAAGCATGAACTTCTTAAAAGAGAATTAGTAACAAAGTCAACCGTACCTGACAAACAAAACGAAATTGTTGATGCGTTTACTTATATTTATAGTAGACAAGCCCTATGCGTAACTTAGTATAACTTATTTTTTTTAAATGGCTACAAGTAGAAAAAGTGTGCAAACATTTTTCTAATGCTTTTGCTGACGGAAGATATGCTCAGTTGCATTTTAAATCTACTTTAAAAGCCTTATAGCATAACATACGAACTGCAATAACTAAAGAAGACCAACACAACAGAGTATGTATGCATATGCGGTAAGTATAAGTATGAATGCGTGTGTTTGGGACCATATTGATGCCACTAATATATCCGTCACTATATAAGCAAAGCAACGCCAACGCCAATGCCACATGCAAATGAATGTTGCTTTGGTCCCACAAGTATCGAAGTGGAGTGCTTTTTAATTTAACTCCTTATATGTCCATGGTTCAGTGTCCGTCCATTATTTCATTGGCATCATCGTCATCAGCATTTATGTGGTCGCTGGTGCACGGTTAATGTTATTTTGTTGCTTTCTAAGCATAACACACATCTTATATATAATGTTTCAATGTACGTTTGCAGTTTAGAATGACTAATAAGTGACTTCAAACTTTACCATTATGAAAATCATCATCATCATCATCATCATCGTTATCATCATCATCATCATCGTTATCATCGTCATTGCAGTTATTATTCATACACGGGGCCTGACTTTCTGTACGTATATATCTGTTTAATAATACTTTTTATACACATTTTTTTTTTCATTTGAAAAGTATATAAAAAAAAAAAAAGTTGGTGTGTGTGTCAAACATTTTGTCTCCATCATTAGTAAATAGTTTGGTGTGTTGTTTATTCTTTTTTCTTTTTTTTGTTTTTTTTTCTACGTGCTTCAGTGATTTTAATGACCTGACCGTATTTTCCCTCGTTATGTGTGCTTAAAAAATTTACATATAAATAAAAATATATGAAAGAAAAAAAAAAAGTTCATTACATACATTTATTTGGTGGTAATTAGAACGCATAAAAATTTGTTTTGTTAATTTTAATATAATTTTTTACGCGCTTTTAATTATTTCGCAATCTATTCTACAAATTAATTTCGATTTAGTTTTTGTTTTTTTACCTTTTTAGGCACCTTTTGATGAACGCTGATGACTTTGTGACCAACCCAATCTATTGTAATTGAAAATCGAACAAAAAAGGTTTCTATGGAAACATATAACAAGCGAGGGCGGGAATCGTTTAGTGTGAACATTTAATCAATAAATAAAAAGCCTGTGTTTTTTTTTATTTTTATGCCCTACACCAGTAGTGGTGCAAGCGTATATTAAGTTTTGCGCAGATGTCTACACCACCCAGAAGAGCTTGAGATATACCAAGCTTGTCTGTCCATCTGTCCGTCTTGTATTTTTGTGATCAACCTACAGATCACAATTTAAGGAAATTTGGTAGACCGACGTGTTTGTTCCAAGGGCCATTGCAAATAGTTCAGGACGAAATATCTTTTCAACCACTTCCCACATCACAGGAGGAGGATGAGTACGATATTTAATAGCGGCCTACTAGAATGGTTCGGCTTGTTTTAATATTGGATATATATTCGCCCTTCGGTCGATCGAAATTATTTTTGCACGTAACTATTTAGATGGACACCGCTACAAACTACGAGTTGTTCGCAAGAATATTTCAATTTAAATTTATTTTTAGCTTAAATGCATTTTTAAATACTAAACACGTACACATTTACATCTCCACACAGTGTGGAGATGTAAATAACAGACGACAAATGGACGGACGGACGGAATGACTTTCACCGTTAGACTTAGAATATCACTTTATTAAGCAATATATACACTTTGCAAAGACCACTAAATTCCTCCTAATGGCTTCAACTACAGCCCTAGCTGTATAACCCTTAAGTATTCTATCACAGAGAAAGGAGCACTGTCTGGAAGCTTACGCTTAGATTGTTGCGCTATTTGTTCTTTAAGCAGCGAATAGAGCAATCGCATTCCACTTGGATTCATCGTACATCAGAGAGTGGACACTGAGAGCGTCTTCTTCAAATTCCCCATGTAGTTTAAGTCTTTCTTAATTTTATTTTAAATATATGAGATGATAAAGATATATTTCGCCTTGCCAATACAGCCGCATATTGAATTTCGAATTTGTGCAAACAAGTTTTAAAACAGATTATAGAGCTTAAAAATTTTGTAATCATATAACAAGTAAGAAAATTATATTGACTCGCGGCCGAAGCTTTTATACCTACCACTATTTCGTACAAAGAAGAAATAAGGAAATTCTGCCACTTTATTACAACAGGTGGGGTGGAAGTCGCGGATTTCTTCCATTTTATTCCAGTTGGATAGCCCAATGCAAGTATATGTAAATTGTTATTGTTGTAAATAATGTGTTTATGAGTAAGGTAATTTATGGGAGTGTCTTTTGATCATTTCGAGTAATTTGTGTGCCAGATTTGAAGCCGGCATTTTGCATTTTTGCAACCAGGATAATGTTTACCACAGACATTGCATAGACGAACAGACGGACACGCTTAAATTGTTGTGAAATTTTATGCTGAGCAAGAATGTATATACCATATGCGGTATCTGAAGTTTCTTTTTGGAAGTGGTAAACGTTCAAAAAAAATGAATATATCGCTCATCCTTCGTTGAGGGATATAAGAAGATTTTATAAGATATTATATGTAATGCCGACAAAAAGAGAAAATATTCTCATCTCAAAGTGCTACATATAAAAACTGCCAAATCGATTTTCTTCAGCATTTTTTTTTTTTTTTTTTTTTTAATATGGCCAATCCCTCAGGGGGTGACCCCTGTACGTGTAGCCCAGTCACTGTCTAAAGGAAGTGGAAAAAGTAAAAGTCATAGATGGAGGGCTTCCCCAATCCTTAAATCTCAACGAAAGACAAGGTTAAGATCTTTAGAGAGATCCCTGTTAGGGTAGCATAGGAATTGACCATAGAAATAAAAAAATACCAGTTATTCAAGTATTGAAGAATTTTTATTAAAATATCAAATCGAGTATCGAAAATTTAATTATGTGAAAAAAAACATTTTAAATGCAAATCTTTAAATATTCAGCATCTGACCAAAAGAATATTCTGATTGCTATTACTTGGATTAACCACAATAAGCACCAGCTTTGTAAATATTTTCAAAGTACGAAATTATCTTTAAAAATGTTTACAAGCGAAAAAGTAGGGCAATAGTCCTAATAGGTATCAAAACAGATACCCGAACTCTTGTAATTGTAATATTGCGGACATTCCTTACCGCGAACTAAAAAATCAATTATACTGCTCTGGCCAAACAGCTACCGGGACAAACAAGGTAGCGATAAGCTTTAATGCCACCTTAACTTCAGATTAGCATAAGAAAAAAAGAAAATCTTTATCCAATGACAAAATTTTAGGGATTTATTCCGCCTTTTCTTTTTGGATGTTGCAAAAAAATTGAGAAAATTAACATGTCCTCTAGTAATAGATTTAAAAAAAAAATCCACGTAATTAAGTAGAAAAAAAAGAAAAAAAAAAAAAGACTAAAAGTAAAATGTGGTAAAAATCTGAGCTTTGAAATTAACATGAAAATGAAGTTCATATCAAAAGAGAAACGCACACACACACACATGCATAAATGTTTAAATAAAGTAGATAAACAAAGAAAACTGATGCATGTAAGTACATGCGACAATACAACAAAACACAACACAATAACACAACAACATAGTACAACATCACTTGCATTTTTGATTAGCTCTGCAGGCATTTATATACTTATACATATATATATATATATATGATATATATAAATATGAACGTACGTATATATATCAGGACGTTTGAATGTATGCGACTATGAATACAAACATATATTCTATAGAGCGTTTCCATAGTTCAGTTTGTCATTTTGTCGATTTAATAAACGATACAAAATGCAATAAGCATATGAATGTAGTATTGTATGTTATGATTGCATTGATATGTATGTGCATTTGTGTATGCAATTATAACAAAACCAGAACCTGAGAGTTGCTAGCAATAAATAAACAAGTATGTTACATAGTGTTAAATATATACAGTTGTGGGTATCTCTATGTACAGATATAAGATATTCAGTATACATCACATGCACATATATAAATACATAAACCAAAGAGTTTTGTTGCTCTTTAAAGATAAATAAATCAAATGCTTTTGCACAATATGTACATGCCGGCAAACCAGCAAGAGCAAGCAAGCAAGCAAGCAAACAACCAACCAACCAACCTAACCAACCAACCAACCAACTAGCCAAAGAACAATGCTGATGAAGATAAAAAAAATAAAAATAAAAAAAAACAGTATAAAAAGAAAAAAGGAAAAGAAGAAATATAAGCTAGAACTGCCAACTAAAGTTTGCAACTTTATTTTCTTGGAAATTAACTAAAAAAATTATATATATGTAATCTCATTACACCACCAATGAGTGGGTTGACACATTACACTTGTCGTGGTGCTTGTAACAAGCAAAGGTAAGTAGCAATGGAAAAGATATAAAGTAAATGACTTTGAGTTTGAAGCCAGATAAGCTAGGCTCGTTTTTCTGTCCATCCGTTCTGCGTCTGCTTGATTCAAATCTAAGAACTGTACTTTCGAAGTGAAGCTTTAGAGAGCTTGGAAAGCTTCAAAAGGTAAAGTAGATTTCACGTGCTTTTCTCTTAGGACATCGCCTAGTCTATAATAGATATAAAAATTAGTCAAATCCATTCTGAACGATGCCCACAAAAGGCAAGAACACTGGAGCAACCAAAAAGAAAAAGTTGAAATGCTCTTAATAAATTAATCATCCCGTAAATGTAGCCCTGAAATATTCTTTAAGAGGGTGAAGGTGCTTATTTTGAAATTTAGTCCCACAAAATATATATTTGCAGATCACATTTTCATTCCGTAGTGATTTTTTGTAATAAACTCAAAATATATAACCAAAAATATATATAATAAACTTCGATTTAATTAAAAAAGGCCTATATTCGTCGTTTTTTTAAATAAAAGAATTTAAAAAAATTTTCACATATATATATACATTTACAATGTAAAACCAATCCTGTCGCTTTGTCCCATCACTTTTCACTATTGTAAGGTAATAAAAATTCGCTTTCAGGGTTCAATAATTTCTTTATTTACTTTCTTAAAATTCTTGCTTCTTTATATATACATATATATACGCTTGGCCTAAAAAAATCATAAGAGACAGTAAGCCATCTAAAGAGAAAAGTTTTCGAAATTATTTTAAAAGGGTTCACAGATAAGTTAGTAAGTGAATGCAAACAACATTTATAAGATATGACAAGTGAAGTTAAGTGAAAATAAAAGTGAGTACACAAAGAGTTACTTACATACATAAGTATGCACATTACATATTTACTTATATGTCTCTCTACAGTTGAATGTTTATTTGTATGCATTATTGTTTAACAGTAAAGATAAAAGAAAAAAAAATTACCAGTTTTTTTTTTTAAGCGAATTTTTAAAAAAAAACATTGCATTTGATATATCGTTTGTGACACAATATTGTTGTTTACGCAGTCTATTGCAAGGCAACATTTTTTTTTGGTAAGACTTTCGTTTGCTCAAATTCCTCCGGTAATAATATTAATATTTTTATTTACATTTGATTTGAGTTTTGTTTTGGCCGGAAAAATGATATCAGTTTTCCTTTAGTCTAGGAGAGATTTGCAAAGACCGCACCTCTAACTATACAAGATCGTATATTGATTATAAATTTTTACGTCCTCAGGATGTTCGATGACATCATTTCTATATTGCAAAGACACTCTACACACGTCCGAAAATATGGTTTACATTTATCCGTATTTAACAAAATTGACTTTGTATTGAATCCGATTGGGATTTTCTTGAACTAAGAATTTCCTGAAAAATTAATAAACACATTTCACGTTAGTAGCCTTGTTTGTGTCACAGCAGAATTGTTCGGTCACGAGAGAATTTTTCAGTGAGACACAAAATGCTAGAGGCTTCCTACCATTCATGGCATCTACGTCGAAGCTACTTTAGTTATATTTTTGATTGCTGAAATACGTCCAATAAAAAGGTTATCACTCTAATTTTGACAATTTGGTGCGTAATGAGTTACATCATCACCATAGCGATCCGTACTTTACAATGAAAAATCAAATTTATTGTTAACTTTTCGAAGCTGTTCGATAAGACAGTTTTCATGTAACATACTACACTACTCTCGGAGCCTACGCTATTTAATAAAGAGTGTTTCAGATTACAAATCATTTTGGTATTTAAATTTCTCCTTAAATATGCTTTAAATTTTAAGGTTTTTTTTTTTCTTGTCTCATATGCGTACACAAAGCCTACTAGCATGCATTTGCAATTTTAAGGGATAAAATGCTGCTATGATTTAATTTTATATGTCTAGCAAAGCAGAATATAATATAAAACAAAAGTAGATTTTGTAGTCAGTCTTTTTGAATGAAAACGGAGTTGTTTGTGAACGAAGATAGATTAAAAGCAATGCAGTGTAAATTTTCATTTATCTTATATTTCAATTATTTTGTTTACCTTTGCACTTTCCCACAATTTTAAACGAGTTTGATTAAATTTTGTCGCTCACTACAATCCTGCTAAAGTAAAATTCGTTTATTAATTTTTCAAGAAGTTCTTAGTTGGAAGAAAAAACAAATCGGATTCAATACAAAGTCAATTTTGTTAAATACAAATAAATGTAAACCAAAATTTCGGACGTGTGCAGAATGTATTTACGGAAGAGTATCTTCGTAGCTTTAGTGAGTGCTCAGTTGATAAAAATTGCGCACACACCCACTAGACTGTGCCTACTTCCCTTTTCTGGCCGTTATCCTGTTGCACCAAAAAGGGGACACCCGCTGCATGATTTGCCACAATAAAAAAAAAAAAATTATTGGTAATTCCTAAGCAAATAAGTTCATGCCCAATGTCGTCGTATCTCTCTCTCTCTTTCTTAGACCTTTTGTTTAATTACTAGGAGAAGAAATGGCTCCGGAAGGTTTTCTTAAAACAAAAACGAGTAAGAAAATTATATTCGGTTCCGACCGAATCTTTTATAATCGTAACAGTCATCCTAAGAAAGACAAAAGAGCAAAAAAACTTTTTATTCCTTTTACAAAGCAGACATGTTCCAACTTTATGTAGTACTGTAGGCGTGTCCTTCCAACAATTTGGTTCATTTGGCTTCTTGTCAAAATCAATACCCTTCTCCTTCTTCGACGATGGGTATAAAAAAGATTATTTTAAGAGAATGATAACAAAAAGTCTATCCCTACTAAAGGCACTATTTCTTGTATCGCTTAGGTAAAACATGGATTACGTACTGGAAAAAAATCTTTCTAGACGATGCACTTATTACGCGCTACCATAAGACTTGAAGCTCTGTGCTATATATCTGCATGCTATATGCACCAGTTTAACGCTACTAACCTTTCCTGGACGAGCATAGCAATACAAAGACGTTGTCCGGGCTATCAAGCTGTGTACATCATACACACAGAGCCTTTTTGCATATTGTATTGGCTTCACCTTTGATTGCTGTTTCACTTGCATTAGCTCTTGTTGGAAGTATTTCTCATAGATAGCCTCATTCCAATGAAATAACGAATAACACCTTCACCCTAATATCTACTTATTATGCTGGCCTTTTTAGCATCATATCTAAGTCTTCTGCTTGCACCGAGGATACTCTTTAACACTTCATAAGCCAGCGGATAGTTCTTGAAGTGATAAACATTGTTTACGATATTCAAAGAGAACTTAACTCACCATCTTCTCGGTAGCAACAGTATGGAGCATAAATGGTTTTCATAACATAACAGGTCACTTGATACTTGCCATATAGATTAGTGCAGCTTAAAATTGAAACTGCACTTTAAAAAAAATTTGACACTAAATACTGTGTGTAGGAAGGTAAGAATGAATGTTGCATACTCTGCTACGAAACTAAAGTACAAATTCCTGGTTGTGAAAGAAGATAGTGATGATGTCTAAAGCTCTATAAATCAAACAGAACCAGCTTAAATTTCATTAAAATGGAGTTAAAAGAGAGAAAACGTTTTCTCTGAACGAAAGTAGCGGAACTTTATCCCTAAATTTATCTTTTGTGCAACAATGGCCGCTGGTTTAGTAGGTACGCGCAATAAAGTATTTGTACAACATTTGCTTTTCAACTATGATTTCTCAATAATCTGTCGCAAAAAAGCTTAGTATTTATGATGTACGCTCATAAAAAAGCGAATGGTAGGAAGGAGTGCAAGAGAAAATGATTGTTAAGTTATATTATAAAAGACACCTGCCACGTGTACCGTTTTGGGTACACGCTAAAATACTCGATTACTGAATCTATACTCGATAGCGAAAACTAGAAAATCAGTTGCTTTTATTACTATATTGGTGATGTGTACAACACCATGCAAGATGTGTACCGATAACAATGTACGCGAAGTCGTAAAATAGGCACAGAAAACGTGTCGAACGACATTTTAGTTCAGAAACACTTTTTTAAAATTATTGCGTATCATCACAACTTTTCGTTTATTTATTTTTTTTTTTTTCCATATAGTGTCACGAAGCCTAACGGTTCGGCGCCAGTATATAGCTTAATATCAAGAGCTTCTCAGACATAAACTCGCGTAGCGAAGAGAAAAACTATTCGTTTTAGTAAACATCATTAGTTCGTTGCAAACCATACATACAAAGATTTCTCACTTGTTTGTTACTTTCAATCAGTGTTAGTTTTCCTTTATTTTTTTTCACTGGACAACTGCAGCAATTGCGGTTTGTCAAGATTTGATATTTATGCACACGTTTAATATTTGAAATACCGCAGCAAAATTTTTCGATTTTGCAACATTTCAGACAACAGCAGGTGTTAATAATGAATGAAATTTTATGAACAAAAAGAATGTTAGTAAAGTTTGTTTAAGAGTAGAATACGATGCGAAAAAAACACAAAGAAGCATTAAATGCCAATTTTTAAACAATAAGTAATAACTCGCGAAGCACGTAGGAAATAGTCATCGAAATATACCTATGTCCGTTCAATGTATGCTTATAGGTGATACACTTATTATACTTTATCTAGCTATGGCAACTAAAATTGAAGTAAGAAAACGAAGACGAAGACTTATGTTACGGCACACAAGTTTACTTTATTTTCGCAAACTCGCATTTAAAAATGAACTGAATTCTCCCACAATTGCTGAAAGACTGTAAAAGCTTTAAAGAAGATGAGTCTCGGCGCGATACAAATGTGTCGACATAAACATATCCAGAGAAAAACTTTCTTATTCGCTCTTTCGGTATACAAGAATTTATGAAATCATGGCAAATCATTGTCAACGTCATCGTATTATACTCAATGTGGGGGAAAGCCTTTGATAAAGTTGATCACAGCTGATTAACCTATAAAATGAAATCCTTGGATTTCTCAGGAATCATAGTCTCGTGGTTTAAATTTTACCTACCTAAGCGAAAGTAAAAAGTGTTGTTCAATTCAAAACTTTTCTCGTGACATAACCGTATCCTGGCCCTCTTATGTTCGTTTTATTTATAAACGACCCTCCTACTTGTGTTCGTAATGCTCGAGTTCTGGTGAAGTAAAACTTCTTCGTACAATAATCTCTAGTGCAGACGTGGACACTTTACAGTCTGATCAGAACGGGATTGCTTCTTGGTGCTGCTACAGTGGGATGCTATTAAATCGACAAAAATGTAAAATGCTATCCTTTTCATGGTGCGATGTGTTGCCTACTAATTATTACTTTGGGAAGTTTCTATTGGATAAAGTTTCTAATTTTAATAATTTTGGAGTCGTCTTTGAGTCCAAAATAAAATTTAATCAAAATATTGTGACAATTATAAACAAAGCCAACCGGTTTTTAGGGTTCATGAAGAGATGGAGTAAGGAATTCGATGATCCTTACACAACTAAAAGACTATATAGAGCGTTAGTCAGGTCGAAATTAGAGTGCTCTCTGACTGTTTGGGCAACTAACTATGGTTGCCATATTGATGGGAACCTGAACGAGCTCTCCCTCCATACGAACATAGGTTAAAGTTAATTACTCTTCCCACGTTAGAGAAAAGACCTGTTTTCCTTGGTATCCTTTTCATTATTAAGTTAATAAGGGGTGATATTTGCTCCCCACAATTGCTAAGTAATATTGTCTTTAATGTTCCTAGTAGGTATACTCAGCATTATGTGCCCATCCGAATATCGCATTGCAGGACGAAATATGAACTTCATAATCCATTTCGTACGCTTTGCGTACGAACGTAGGATGATGCTACCATAAATTCTTATGCAATGGTAAAAAATAATTTGTTAAGACACTAATATCTCACCTTCGATTATTATACTAAGTATCATTGTATCTGGTTTAAATTGTTAATTAATTAAGCAGATTATACTTAAATTCGAAATTATTATTGAGGATATATTGTTGTTAGTTTTGTATTAGTGTTCATTAACATTCTTTGTAGTCTTATGTTGCTTGTAATATAATATTTGTAGCAAACATTGAATGGATAAACAATAAATAAATCATTTTATTAACTGAATGTAAGCAAAGTCACTGCTGAGATAATTTGTTCTCATGGGGAATGCATTACATGTGTCTTATTACGCTATCTATAATCTTCCAAATTATTTTCGTAATGAAGACATTTATACTGAAAGTTCAACTATCCACGGGATAATTAAAAGGCCTCTCCGCAATATTCTTCTTACGCATCCAAGCAGTCTAAAGGTACGAAAAACCAAAAAAGAATATAAAACCGTAAACCAGAAAACAAACAGAGTCTCTGTTGAGAAACTTGTTTCACAAATCATTTATGACATTTTGTCATTTGAAGCTGCAACTACTTCAAGTATAAATGAATCATAAGATATTCGGAGTGAATATTAATTTGAGGGGATTTTCTAGATATGATGTAACTTGTACCGTACTTAGAATTTTTATTGCGATTTAATACATATTTATAACTTGGCCCAGATGCCTTTAGCATTACTTCACATTATATGTGATTTTGCGGAAGTGCTTAAAATAGTTTTTTTCATACTATTCCAGAAAAAGGGGGCTACTTAAAATAATCGCTTGCGCTCGATAATGAAGAATGTGTGTATTATGATGAATATCGAAGGTGTAACCGCTTTAACTCCATACACATGCTCTATATTTGACATCATCGGAACGATGCACTACGAATACAATGAAGGGAACGTTGACGACTGAGCCAAGCATAAAAAGCAAACTTGCAACAATTGCAACTAACGTGAAAATGTCTAAAGATAAATTCGAACTTAACTAGCAAGACACTTACCAACAGAGCTCTGTAAAAGCTCTAAGAGAAGTTTGAATTTCTTCGAAAGATTTTTGCCTGTAGACTCACATTATGTAGGTAAGCATTGGTGACATTTTCTACTTTGTCCACGTACAGTCTCAAATTTGACTATTTTTCCTCACCCGGCTTATGTTAATATACCAAAATTCAAAAAATGTTTAATAATAGTTGCGGAAAGAAAAGTTTGCATTTATTTTGATCATTCGACAGATGTTTTTATTCACACGGTGTTCAACAAAATTTCGTAAGCTTTCTAATTTGGACGGAGTAGGCTTGCAAATCTAAACAAATATTGTTCCGATCTACTTGCTATGTTAAGGGAGTTGATTAGTGTATTTGCTGATTAGATTGAAATTTATCTTCACACCCTTCTAACATTATATTGCAGTATAAGAACATTCATTGACCTCTACAAGGGCAACACTAAAATGAATGTGTTGCTAATTAGAGCAGGGCGAAGAAAAATGGATAAAATGATAGCGCAAAACTTTATGGCGCATGCCGTGCGAACTGTTAATATCGATGGCAAAACCTAATATTCAAGACGCAGCTCGCTATTGTTTGTGTGCTTGCAAATTACAAATCTTTCCAATTCAATAAGACTACTACTGAAGAACGAAAGCGCTCTTGGGGAACATTTGAGTCAACTGAACCGACCATTAAGTGCAGTAGACATGCCAAGACATCATCAAGAAGGTATAAAATCGGTTTCCCTCAGCAACGGTTGCATTCTTTTGATGTTGTGGAAAAATTTGGTGATTTCCAAGGTAGCTTCGAAAGCCTAGTTAACACTTCGACATGGAGTTCATATACTTCAAAATGGAAAACGGGGAAAATGGTGAATAGCATTGGATTATAATTTGAATAACCATTTTGTAGACGTTCCCCTAAAATGAATTTTATACCGAAAAATGGCTTAAAACTAATGCATTCTCCTAATGATAAATAAGGCTTAACTGAAATATGCTTCCTAGTAAAAAAAGCTGATCTTCAAGTACAAAAATTGCAGATAGCTGACGCTTGGAAAGGCAAATTCGCATAATATTTATTGTAAGAGATAACCAGTGAAGATAACTGGAAGTTTAATGCCTCCTTTGTATTCATAGCCAAAAGGAAGGTTCACGACTAAATTAACTCCATAAAGGAAGTTTTAGATATCAATTAGGAGACAAAGCTTTCATTAGAAACTTCAATTAGGAGACGAAGCTTTCATTAAAAAGTTAGGAGACTAAGCTTTCATTAAAAAATTATAACCACAGATAGAAAATTGAGGAGAAACCGTTTCATCGCTCTAAACAAGGAGTTGATGTTTACCTAAATAGTTCGAAGGTCAAGTCCCGTTTAAGCAGATGTCCGTCACGGAATAAAGTTTTAGTGCGTGATATTTCTAATTGCGTAACGGTAGTTTTGTAGGATATACGATATGTCAAATAAGGTTTTATTTAGGTCATGCGTACTATTCTTTATTGCTAACTGTTAGTCTGTTCTCCCTTTATCTTGTTAGGTGTTAATCAATTGTAAAAATCATTGCGTGAATCCTGTTGTATTTCATCTTTTTTTTCCTTTTTCTTATGACAACTTGCGAAGTACCCGTATGTACCCCGAATATCTCGTGGTTTTCAATGTAAACAGTCGATGGCGAAATTTATGATAAAACTTCAGCTTAGCAAGCAATGATTAAGAAATGTAAACAACTTTTGAGAATTTTAACTGAAACAGTTTAAAAGTTTTATGAGCAACTTGTTTATAGACGACGCGATTCTTACTGTAATCAAAATTTTCCAAAATTTTAACATTAAATACTTAAGCAAATTTCATAAATTCAAGAAATTTTCTTATTGGGCTGCAAAAGTTATATTAAAGATAATAATAAAAAACAATTTTAACATTTTATAATGCCAGTGATAAAGTTACGAATAGTTAGTTGACTATGCCACGCTAGAGAGCATCAATAATAAGCAAAGACTTGACTTGAGTTTGAGTTCATTTTTCCAACTTTTTCTATTTTATGACATCCATATATAATAATAAGTTAGAAAGAGGATGAATGAGCGAGAGCGAAAGGGAGGAAGAAAGTGGACGACTTAAATATTGCAATAACCCATCGTAAACAATACAAAACTATATAGCTTGAAGAAGTTTTCAAATATCTTAATAGGATTAAATAGAAATTTTTTAATTGGCAAATACAATAGAGTAGCAAAGCAATAAAGTGCAGTAAATGTACAACACAAATACATACAAGTATATATGTGGGCAATATATAAACAATAAATTTTATAGATTTGCTGGGCATGAAGCAAAGCGACGTAAACGTAAGGCAGCCAAAAGAAGAAGAATATCTCTATGTGAGCGTAAATGATTAGTTAGATGCCAGAATAATGGGGTGCGTCTCTTCGACCGTTTAAATATTTGAAATTGTTGCTGTCATAAGCGGAAATTTAAGAAAAAAAAAAAAAAGATTCTATCTGCCTCTTCTATTTGCCTCTGTTATCTAAAGTCTTCATGGTGGCTCATAGACGAAACGCAAACTCGTCTATTGCGGTGGGAGTAACTTGAATAGAAAACCAATTTGGCAAAATTTAATTATGATTTTCAGTTTAGTTAGCAATCAAGGGAGTTTTTTTTTTTTTTTTTTTTTTGATAGTTTTTTTCTCTGTTAAGTTATAAGAGACCTCTTCACTTAAGATTTCGATGTAACGGCAGCAGCATAAGTGCTTAGTGGTAGTTCATGGCAAATACTCTTGAAAAAATCAATCATTATGCACATAATTTAAAAAATATTCTTATTCCCGTCTTTTTCACTCTCTCACTCTCTTCTTTTATCGCCTCTTTTTCTCTCTCTCTCTCTTTCTGTCACGCTTAGAAAGTCACATTTTCTTTGCGAAGAAATTGTGGTAAAATTCTAGTTTAAAATTCTGTATGAGTCGAGAGAAAATTCATAAAATTTTAATGAATATCATCGAACTATTGTTGTTGTAATCGTTTGTTTAATTGATACGGCATACATAATAAAGTTTATGTTTATAAAAAAATTTTGTAAATAAAACAGAAATATTTTTCCCACTAAACCACTAATCAAACGATGATTCATTCATTGTACCGGGTCTTCATTGAATAATAATCAAAAAAAAAAACCAAAAAAAAAGTATTTCGAAAAGTGGGAAAAATTTTATAAATAAAAAACTTTATACTTTTTTTGATAAGCTTAAGTAGTCACAAATAAAAGATAAATTAACTATAGTTAAATCTTACAAAGACTGAGATGAGAAAATAAGTAAATCCATTGTGCGCTTATAGATCTACGCATGAAAGGAAATACAAAGGGAAGAGAAGACAATACATATCATAACCATATCAGGTAACTTATACCCAGATATATTATAGTCTAACACTAAATGCACTAAGCAGACCTTGCATTCAATCATCAATCCAACCTGAATTGATGAAACGGTTGCAATCTTTTGTTTAACTTAGCAGTTCTAAGATAAGGTTAAGGGTACCGGCAATACTTCCAGTACAAATGTTTTACTTAGTTAATTACCCGTAGCCAAGTTGGTAACAAATTTTTGGCAAAATTGCCAAACTATTTTTACTATGGCTTTTGAATAAACGTTCCATGGATTTAATTCACTTCATCTAACTAATCCACCGAGAGTTGCACTACATTCGTCGTTTCCTTAATAACACTCAGAACTATGTTTTAGAGACTGCGTTAGATATCGGAGGTGCGTTCAAAAACCAGATTACTTTTCAAATTTCGATTTTCAAATTTTTTTTTCTTTTTTTTTTATGTTGAGCCATTTTGTATTTTTAATTTGTTTTTGACAGACTTAAGGGTTAAAGGTATTTGGCGAACGGATCAGAGGATCTTATCAATTTTTGTTAATTCAAATATTGACTGTAGCATTTTCCGAGTCTAGTCTAATCCAAAAAAAATGTTTATAATAGCAATTTCTGTTCAAGCTCTTCACAGAACGCCGAGAAGACGTTGATGATAATGCCCGTCCTGGACACCCCAGAACGTCCGAAATCAATGAAAACGTCGAAGCAGTGAAGAAAATTGTTAAGAAATATCTTCAAATCGCCATCAGCTAAGTTGCTGAGCTCATGCCATGCAATTTTTTCAAATGTTTTGGGCGTGAAACCTATGTCAGCGAAGTTTATTCGAAAATTGCTAAATTTCAACCAAAAGAACATCCGCATTTTTTTGCCAAAAACAACATCGTAGTCTTCCCGTAGTGATCGTGTTCACCGGACTTGGCCTTCGGCAACTATATCCTATTCCCAAAACTGAAAACACCCATGAAATGATGGAGTTGCTGGAAAAGCTCAAGGCCATGCCAAAAAGCGCATATCAAAAGAGCTTCGAGGATTGTAAAAAGCGCCGTCACAAGTGTACTGCATCTAATACACGAATAAATATTTTTCAAGAAAAGCCTTTTGAACAAAGCCTTCTTGAACATGCGTCGTATATTATTGTAATTTTTATACCCTACACCATTTAAGGTACAGTGTATATTAAGTTTGTTCGGATGTATGCAACACCCGAAAGACCCACTTCATATGCTCGCCTGTCTATCTGTTGATCTGTCCGTCTTGTTTTCTTGGGTTGCAATTTCGGAGATGGTTTGATGAAGCGACATGTTGTGGCCCAAACACTAACGCTATTGAAAATGGTTCGAATTGGACCACTTTTTCAAAATTGCAAATTGCTATCTATGGAACGTATTACCTAACCCTTCGTAGAAATAATTCGCAAGGTCAGTTGATGGTCGCTACTAGCTTACTAACACACGTACTTTGCATATTTTATGTGCCAGTTTGTCGTAATAGGTATGAAAAAGTCACTCGAAGGCATATACGTCTTATTGAGATATTTCTTCTAAAAGATTCCTTTTGGTTGCTTTAGTGTCATTAATTGCAAAGAGTATGTATTTTCTCCAAAACAAGACATTTTTTTTCTAGTCTTTCTAGACGATTTTGCTGGTAGTTAGTCATGGCTCTATGGCAAAAGCAAAATCTCCTATGGCAGCAATGGTAAACAAATGTGGACCAAATTTAAAATAAATTTTGTTTTTTTGTCTTGTTTATTGGATAGCAACGATGAGTCAATATTTAAATTATTATTTATATCCGAAGCTTTATTTATGTCTCTTTAAATGGTTACTGTGTGAGTTGCTTACACAATTTCAAAAAACTTGTGCTGTTTTCAAATCAACAAGAACTACACTAAACTGAAACCATAAGAAAAAAGCAAAAAAAAGCAAAAAAGAAAACTTTGTCTATGTTTAAGTATCTTAAACTTTTTTTCTTTAGTTTATTCGAATAAAGCGAACTGAAAGGAAATAAAGACACAAGATTCTAATGAAATGTAAACACAAAAAACTTTATTGCTTTAGTCCAAAATATGTTAATTACGTCGTAGCAAAGTCTTTTGCAAATTTTGCTGCACTTTATTGAAATTTTGTAAATAATAATAATTAACTTTCATCACATCTTGAAAGTGTGACCGTTAGGCAGACTTTATATGCATGCT
The DNA here is from genome assembly GCA_000688715.1 of Glossina pallidipes. Classification (NCBI taxonomy): domain Eukaryota; kingdom Metazoa; phylum Arthropoda; class Insecta; order Diptera; family Glossinidae; genus Glossina; species Glossina pallidipes. The sequence goes on from KK499887.1 coordinate 34,163, forward strand.
ACTTTCAATTTCAAAGTTGAAAGGAATTATTATATAAGGCTGATATTTTGCTAAATGGAAATGAAGACCGCTTGAGCAAATTTCCTGGATTTCTCATACAGCGCACAATTTTCTCTTTGGACAGGGATATCTCAAGAGGAAACTAATAACTATCCTATTTATAAGTTCATTCATTTCAAAGCATAAACATTCGACTCTTAAAGGCTGCGTAGTGCGTGAGGCTACTGAGGCTCCCGACTTAAGAGAGCAGCATAGCGACTACATAAAAGTCTACTGCTACTGCTAAGCCAATTCGACCATACTGAGCTTTTGGGGCTCTCTACTTAAAAGAGCAGCCTGTCACTTCATCGAGTAGCTACGAGTCGCGACTACTAAACCGATATTCGCCAATCTCTTGCCATTCTTGCCGTACTTGGTTGCAATAATAGTGCGTGCCTGGTCGCTAAAGCCAGCCCGCTTACTAATTGGGCACACCTTCACTAGATTGCAATCACTGTCCATCTCCTTTTGCCTTTCACCACGTCTTTCAGGCCATCACTATGGTACACTTATGAAGCATATCCGCTGAATGCTTGGTTATATTTATGAAAAAAATTAATAAATACATAGAGAGAGGACTTTGAAACCCTGATTTGTTCCCTATGCATTGGGATGAGATGACCTACTATCTGAACCAATTCCTAGGGTATATGAGGAAGCTTAAATTTTGCTTACGGCCAATAAGATCAATGGAACCAATCACGAGAAAGCTATACAGCACGGATTGGACCGAAAGGATAATATGAGCTAAGGAGTGTAACATTGGGATTTGTGTGGGAAAGACGATGTCGTTGTGAGATTCAAGTTGCTTGCAAGCATTATCTTTGAGTTGACTCTCGAAAAAGAAAACGTAAAGTGCTACGAAAGTTTTAGATAGGGCCTTCACAGTGAAATCTGGTGAAATAACTCCATGAAAAAAGATGTAAAAATGGACTCTACTCTATTGGTCGCACTTTAATGCACAACAAACTAGTGCAAGTTTTCATCCTCTTAATGGAATTGTGGCAAAAGATTTTGTGAAGAAGTAGCAATAAGTTTAAAAGCACAGCCTTAAGCGCTTTAGAGTATGTACTCGGACAGAATAGAAAGACTCTATTAGATGACGAGGACAAATTCGAACATTTTTTTTTTTCAAATTTGAAACGAAGTTTGACTTCGACTGGATTTACTTGCACGTAATGCTAGTGTTTGTTAAGCAAATTTATCCACTTTTTACTATTGTGAGAGATCCACTGACGTTCCATTGCAAATAACGACCATCTATGCAAATAACAGCTGTACTTACGAAATAGGTCAATATCCGCATTATATATTTGCAAAAGATAGAATATTGCACGCAAAATATTTAGTTATTGCTACAGTGTATGTGTGCGTCAATATTTCAATTGAATATCTTTTCAATAGATCTTTGTGTCTGGGTGGCATGCTGTGGATATGTTATGCATTGTATAGTGTTCACGCAAGTGAATATAAAATGTTTACAATGTGTCCTTTTTGAAAAGATTTTTATCATCTCAACTCTATGCTCACATGTATGTATATGATATATACACATCCTTATGTACGCACATAAATAGATGCAAGAAAAATTATTGCTTAGTTATCCATAAATTTTTATACACATTTTTTCTTCTGCATTATCATCATATCATCTCATGTTTATTATATTTTTCACATATATTTTTACTAAAAAGCTAAAATGACAGAAATAGAGTAAGAGAGAGAGAGAGAGAGTTAAAAAAAAAAAACGAAAAAAAAAAATAAGAAAAAAAGGAAAGAAAATATTTTCATATATTAATCGTAAAAAATTAAACCATATTCGCATGAATATGCAGATAAAGTCTTATATGTGAAGCTGCCTATGATTGTATGCTTATGTGTTTTACATGTATATCTCTTTGTGTATGCATGCATGTATGGATACTGAAAACTTAGTAGAGCGTATTGAAAGTACTTTAATGCATTCATATTGAAATTTGTGTCAAATTCGTTATTCAATGTGTAAACATCGACATATCGGTCTCCCTCTCTCTCTCTTTCTCTTTCTCTCTGTCCGTCACTCTGTCTCCGTATACAATGATATACGATGATAGCAACCATTTTTATACATTTTCATGCCTTTTCTCACTTAGAGATGATTTCCGTTTATGTGTAAATTCACTCGTTTAGTATTGAAAACTTACAGATTTAAGAGTTTTGCTTTTGACGCCTCAGGCATATGTTGATACAATTTGGTTGTTTGTATATGTCACTCTTATTGCCTCAATAAGTAAATAACATTTGTGGCACATATTTGTAAAAATACTTCCTTTACTTTATAATTAAAAGTTTGCAGCTAAATAGATTTTGAAAACCATTTGCAAATGGGAAAAATGTTTGTACGAAATTAAAAGTGTAATGATTTTATGCAAAATTCTTCAAAACATTTTCTTTTATTTTTTTTCTCCCCCTATTCAACAGGCAGTTTTTCATAATACTAGTGTGTTCAAAAAATAAGGGGAATTTTTATATTAAACTTGCACACGTTTAGACTATGAAATTAAGTCTTATTTTTGTTTCCTTAGTCATTAACTGTCTGCGTGAGAGAAGTTTCGTGGCATTCGATTGTCAATTTATAAATCAAACGGTCTTCGTTGGCGCAGACTTTAAAGCAGGAACTGACCTCTTTTTTATTGACTTCTACTCAATCAGATTTATTCTCCGCTTGCAATACAAGAAAAATTTTCAAACGAAGATCCGAATAAAGATATATTGTCTTGATTAACATAACATTCTGCATGGATTCGTCTCCATCCGCTGAAAACACAACTAAGGACTTTAAAGATTGCCTTAGAAGGTGTTAAGGTTGATCTGAAGCCACCAAGGGTCACTTAGAGTCTAAAAAAATCAGAAAATTAAAAATCTTCCTCTAGCGTCATTTGCTCTTTTTATCCCGGATTATTTACTTTTACTAAAAATTTTAGATACCAAAGATTTCAGTGTAAAACCAATAGGCAAAATCATACGCCCATTATCGAAAAATATTTTTCCAATCTCTAAGCATAGATTTTAGATGATCAAGATCAAAAGGATTCGAGGACAAACGATTAGAGATTTTATATCTTGTTTAATCTGCGATAAATAACCCCACTCACAACTATCGTTACTTACGGACATTTTCTACAGGTAAGAAGTAAATGAGCGAAACTAACTTTCTTCGCAAAGAATTTTTTTTATTGGAATTTGTAGAATCTCCCATCGGGTTCTATACGACGTAATTCCCTTTCCGACTTTAAAGTTATTTTTCACTACATTCAAGGGCCACTTTAAGGATGGAAGCCATCAAACATGGCTTCCGATGATATCCCCCACAGGACACAAGAAAAAAATGGGTTTCCTTTCTTTAACCCTAATCTTACCACACAGTGCCTTTGAGACGCTTTTAATTTTCAGATCCACATCTTATGATTATTTCATATGAGTTTTCCAATAAATATGTACCCAAGGTCTAGCGGAAAGTCCTGTCCATTCTGATTACAACAGGTTTCATGTACATATTAATTTAAAGCATACTTGGCTCTTTCTTTTTGTCACTGAATATATAAACACTGACCTAGCAAATGAATTGAAACAAAGATGATTCACGTTAGCATTAAGTGAAATGCGATCTACTTATCTACTAATCTACTAATAAAGCGCGTTCGAGGCCCTATATTTCACATTTGATTTCCAACAAGAAATAGATGCTACAGACAGGTGTAGTAATTTATTGAAAGTGTTTGGTGAGGGTACAGTTTCTGATAGAACAAGCGGTGGAGATGTTTCGAAAAATTTGAAACAAAGAAATTTAATCCTTTCGGATAAGCCATTTCCGTTGGCGACCACTTTTGATCACCAGCGATACTGTAAAGATTATGTTAGGACAAAATGCCATTTTGTCCTAAAATATTGCGAAAAGGCATGATCCAGCTCAACAAATGATTTCTGATCATATTTGGAAACTAAGATTTTAAAAATGAGCAGAACTTTCCGCTAGACCTGCAAGAGAACATAAACTTAAAACAAAAACAATAACAACAAATTTCAAGGAATCTCATAAGCGACTGAAAGTCATATTATGATATGATTCGTTATAAGACAACATGGCAAGATTGGGCTTAAGAATGCCTCCTGCATCTCTGAATTTGTCAATAAGAGGTTCACGCATACAGAGAAAGTGAATAGACTACGATATATTTGTGATTAAAAAAAGTTTTCAATTTTATATAAAAATAACATCAAATCTTTTATTTAGAAAAAATTCTTCAACTTTTGCTGAGGAGAAAATTTTTAGATTTTGGTTTTGAAGATGATTTCGAAATCATTAAAGCGTTCTTAAGTTCATCAACTTGTAACTTTTCTAAAAAAAATTGTAAATTTCATTGCTCTAATGCTACAGCTACACCCTACGTGCATGTTTCACTTCGTAAATGCAAAATATTCCTAATGGAAATTTCAAAAATATTTCCTAGGAGTGGTATGTTCATATGTATGTCTCTTAAGAATCTTTTTAATTCAACTTTTTCTAAAAAAAAAAGCAAAAACAAATAAAATTAAATTCATTTTCTTTACACACAGGTATGGAGGTTAAATCACTGCCAGCAGATACTTTGCTATGCTGGTCTAAAAACCCAAAACGTCAACATAAGTAAACGACCTACAAAAACAATTCCAAGTTATTCATTGAATGTTGGCTTATGTGAACAAACAATTAAACAGCAAGAATGCCCATCACGAGTTAGATAGGCTTTCTAAAAAAGAAAAAAAAAAAAGCAAAAAAAGGTTACATGTGGTCGTACATATGTACAAATAAATATTAAAGCAAATAACAATGACATTAACTGTACTACAAGAAACCAATAAAAGCAATTTGTTTTGTTTTGTTTTTTTCCATTTTCCTCTCCTTTTTTGTTTTCCTTACGCAAATTAAGTAAAAACAAATAGTCGAGACGAGAGAAGAAGAAAACAAGAATAAAACAAAGCAATTATAACAACAATTTTATTAACACCGATCAACAACTTGACCATAGTTTTCATGAGAACACAATACAATGAAAAAGAGAGAGAGGGAGATGGAAGAGAACAGTAATAAAACCGCACTAAGCATACGGTGGCATATGTACAAACGTACACAACACTTGCAAGTAATGCATATCATGAAAATGCATTTCTTCTTTAATTAAAAAGCGCACAATGCCAACGAATTGAAGAAAAAGAAAAAAAAAAAAAACAAGAAGCAACGAAGTGCTGAGTAAGCGAGTGAGTAAATAAGCCAAGTACTCGTATTCGCGTGTAGTGGTGTAAGTTTGCATACTAGTCACTGATGAAATTCTTAAGAGTTCATTACATTTTTTCCTTCTTTTTTTTTTGGTCCCCATTTCGTATTTTCAATGAAAAATAACTACAACAACAACGACGACAACGACAAAAACTAACGATGAGAGATTCTCATACGTTATTCTGATATGAAAACAAAACGTTTATAAACCATATCGTGTATGTTACATACATCTTAACATATGAAATGAACTTACATATGAGATCTTCTATTAAAACGCACAGCACACACGTAAACACATGCACTTGTTCGGCATATATTTGTGCATAGCCTTGTTTAATAAATTTTTAAAGCACGACTGGGAAGATGAGGCAAAAAAAAAAAACCACTCTCAAGTCATTCATGCACAAGCGCCGAACGAAACCATAATATCGGTAATTATGAGAGCATGTTAAATGCTTCACTACACATATAAACATTTCACACATGCTCACTTAAACACACCCTTTACGTGCTTAAAGCGTAAGTAGAAGTTTTCACAATGCTTTCCTTTAACATTAGCTTAATGTGCTGGTCATAGTTGAGTTCAATTAATTTTATTACTGCTTTCTCTTTAATTTCGAAACAAAGGTTTTAAGCATTCTCTGGAATACCAAAAGATCTGGAATTGTTACAGCATTCTTATGCGCAATTAATTTATTATCACACACACATGTGGAGTTTGATAAATTTCTAGCCCATTAGTCTGGAAAATGTATGATACCAGGGTGGCCCAAGTAAGCGTTAAATTTTCGTTAGATCAAAATTTTGATTTCTTTCATTCAATTTACACTCTTTCGCACTTCGTATGACAAGGCAATTAAGTAAAGTTGCATTTATTATTGGATACAATATCTATAATTTAACATATATCGAGGGGAAGAGTAAGTGCTTCTCTAGATGAATCGCCCACCCGTTAAAAATCAAAGAGATTTTTCTCTAGTCATCACTTCCCACGTTTCCAGTTTAAGAAGTTGATACCTTGAGGCCGTATTCCTTGTTCTCTATTCCCTAAAAGTTCACACAATCACATAATCTAAAGTTTGTCTGCCTATCTGTCTGTCGGTCTTCCTTTCTTGCGTTCAACTTATAGGTCGTAATTTTCTAGATATTTTGATGGAATTTCTACGGCGATATGTTTTCGCCTATGGAACAACGCTTTGAAAATGGTTTTGACCATTTTTTTTGACAGCTCCTCATATAAGGTTTTGTTTTGAAAAGTCGTTATATGAGTAACTGTATTAAATGAAGTGGTGTACAACATTCAATGGTCAATCGCGTCCCACTATAGTACTTTCCTTTGTCTTTATACCCAAAACAATTAGCAACATTACATTAGCGTAATAAAAGCTTTTAGGACTTTGTCATAAGGTATCAAAGGGAGATCTGTTGTAAACATTTTCCTGGCCGCAAAAATAGAGCTATCGACTTCAAATTTGGCAGAAACATTCGAAGTTCGTGCATGCAAGTTGGTATTCAAAATCGGCCAAATCCGTCGAAGGGCACGCACGCAGCACCACCTAAACTGAGAACACCTCTGCTTTTCGAAAGAATGTAAAATTTGTTTTTTCCTCATTACTCATAAACTAAGAGAGATAAGTTTACAAAAATTTGAACGTATATTCTATAAAGGATGCCTTAGTACCTCTAACAAAATGGAAAACATTGGCCGTGCCTAGTCAATTTTATAGTATATTACAGTTTCCTTTTTTTCCATAACACACAGAAACAAGCTTCAAAAACACCATAAAGTGTATAAATTATGTAACAATATATTGAAAATATATGTGATTTGATAACAGAAATAAAGCGATCCTGTCCATTTTCAATACCGCTCATCCTTGGGTCAAAACATGTTAATCTTCCATCAAAAAGTATCGAAAATTGCGGCCTTCATGTGGAACACAACTTTATATGAGCACACATGGTTAAAACGATTCTAAACAAGATTCTAAATCCCTTAGTGAAAGGTGAATCTCTCCCAAATCCTTCCCAGTGTTTTTTTTTTCTTATTACGAACAATTACCCGAACGGAAGCCCTTCATAGGTGTAAAATAGTGAATGCCACGAATACGTGGGGAAAGAAAAAGATAACGAGGTGATGGCCGCAGCTTAATGGATGTGCTTGTCTAATGAGTAAGTGTTACGCCTCTACCGACTGAGCACTCACTTTAGCTACGATCAAGTACCCGCGGGCATAAGCTCGCGAATCGCGGTTTTTACCTACTACGTCAACCCAAACATCACATATCTTTATAAAGTGAATATGTCCTTACCGCAAATAATGTAGGGCACAATATAATAATAACCCAATTTGTTTGCACTCATTACTGGTTTGTTTTCAATATCTTATTAACGCACATATTGTACGTATGTATGTATTGTATGCTATTAAGACATCAGTTTATATACTTATATATACATAAATAAATACATATACGAACACAAACACATACTTACACACATGCAAATATACATACATACATACATTCATACATACATATATATATATATATGTATATATATATATATATATATATATTTATACGTAAATGTACTCGCTAACAAAATTTCATTCATTCTATATATTGCCATATAAACACACATACAAGCTTGTGCTATCATTAAGGAGCCACCTATCAACTATATGTTTGTCGTTTTCGGTTTGCGTGCGGTGTATATGTATGTGAGTAAAACTTGTGCGTATCTATATATCTCCTCATATTTGTTTCTCATAATACATGTACATAGGTAAATATGTTTATTATTGCGCTTGGTAGATTTTGTGTGCCTTTTTGTTAATTCTCTCGTCTGCTATACTTGCTCTTACTCTTCCTTTCTATCTACATTAAGCAGGTACCTTGTCTTTCATTCAATAGCTGTTACTCCAAATGCATAACCTCAGCATGGAAGGTGTAGTGATTTTGATAGATATTCTACTGCATTGCTAATACGTTGAGTCTATCCGTGAGTTCGTAGCAAAAATTTAGGAAATATCAATAATAAAATGCTGACCAAATCAGTGCTATGTCTAAATGCTAGAATCGTTAAATGTGCCGCTTGGAGTCAATTAAAATCATCATTTGCCCGGCGTTAGGGAGAAGAACATTTTGAAAAGCAATATCCTTGCAACGAAGTTGCGCAAATCATTCTCATACTCACAAGTACTTTCAATGCATTTGCCAGTGGTATTCTATCCTTACACCCCGTATCCCTATTGTTTATGAGCTGTCGATGCATTTCTACCTTTTCCCAAAACACGTAAGTTTTCTTCTTCCCGTTTAAAACATAATTAGCTTTTCCATACATCATATGGATCTCGGCAAACAGTTTCTTAAAACGTCGGCACAACATTCAGTTTTCACTTAATGCATTGAATTCCATCTGCGTCATACACAGGCAAGTGGAAAAACAATGACGATGAATATCAATTGGAATTTCACTACACAATCCTTCCGTACATATGTTTGTCGTTGCCTTCTAAGTATATAGTAAGTATAGTTAAAGAAAAAAAAAAAAACTCTTTAGTTCTGTAATTCACGATATTGTCCTAACTGAGTGGCAACAATGTAAGGCATGCAGAAGGCAATCGCAAGAACGGTAGGTCTGTAAGTAAATAAACCAAACTGTTCTCTAATGGAATGAAGCCTTAAACATGGCAGAAATTAAAGATTCCCTTAACTTAGGGATGAAATATTGTATGATAAACCGTTATGCGGGAAGCATGCAGACAAGTCGTTTCTTACCAACATATTCCGATTTGTTTCATAATTCTTTTTGTACTCTTACCTTTAAAGGTTCGTCGTGGCTGATGCAGCGAGCTATACATACTTAATACTAACTTTGTTATTACTGTTGTTGTTGCTGTTGTTGTTGTTGTTGCTCCTATTATTGTTGTTATTGCTGTATATATTTCATGGCTTTTCTCTTGAAACAAACGTGAAAACTGCAATTTGGGTGGCTTACCTCTCAAAGGTTTGTTGGCATTTCACCCAAATGTAACCAAAGTGTAAGCGTTCGTATGTGTTATATGTAAATATATATATATACGTATATATATACATATTTATATAAAAGAGTATACTATAAAAGTCCGCATACACATGCTCACAATACATGTGGCATTGAAAAGCCGCGTGCCAACGGCACAGCTAGAGTTAGATACGTACACCGCAACCATATTTGGTGCCTCTGTACCATGCGGTTATTTCTCACTACAAATCACACTAACTGATAACATAATAGGAAGATTGTTGCTGTTGTTTTTACTATTGTTTTTCTTACTGTTTGTTTTTGTTTATTGTTAGTATGTTCTTTTTTTTTACAGAGTTTTTGTATAAGGCTTTTATAAAACGACGAATAAAAATAAAACCGAAATACGTCTTGAGGCGAATTTTGACTTTTTTTTTTATTTTTGCTTTTAGCATTTTTAGCAGAGAACGTTTTCGTTCGAAGCAGACAGGCGAACCTAATAAATAATCAATGTAAATCAGTTTCCTATGTCAGGGGTTTCCAATCAGTGACAAGCGTGCTATTGCCAGAGGAAGTGTCAGAATTATGTTTTATAATTAAAAGGCGTGCAAAGGCGTCAACTTGGTAAAATTCCGCCACTTTATCTATAAAGGAAAAAGTTGATGGAATAAGGTCTCGCTTGGAATATGGAATTTGCTTCTAAACCGAACCTCTTCCTTTCAATTCCTAGCCATTTCCTACGAAAAAAACAGATTTAAAGACGAGCAGGCAGAAAAAGAAATTTCTTTTCAAAAAACTTGCACCTCGTTCTCTAGAGAACGCTCAGTCTAATAATAGGTGGCATTAATTAAGTCTAACCTGTAACACGGCAACTTTATAGGGCAATGAATTTACAAACTATGACTTATTGATGGCTTGGGCTTTTTTCTTTCTCCGTAGATTAACCCGTAGCTTATTGAAGGAAAGCCGCTGTAAATTTCTCAGAAAATATCGTTTTTCCCCAATGGCTTACTAGATGCTTTGACGCATCTCGAGTAAGGAAGAAAAATTCATTCGTGAAATACCGACCTTATGCCAAAAGTGCTTCGAGAAGGACATCTGCGTTAAACGAATACGTGATGACAGATTACAGCTTGATGTCTGAAAACTCGATATCTGACTTTCCCGCAGCAACGAGCAACGAGCAACCAGCTGGATCTCGCAATAATACAAAGAAATGTTTTTATAGAGTATTTATGTTAATTGGAAAGTCTTTCGGAACGAAAATGCGTTCACGTAGCTTCATTGAGACAACTGTTGTGTAGGTTGAGCGCACACGTGCACTTTTGACTTTAATGTGTTTTTTCCATGTTGAGCTTTGGTAAATATTTTACATAGTAGTGTTTGATAAGGATACTATTGCCATTCAAAAATAATGAAAGCCAAGAACCTTGGCCCGACAATCCATTTGCTCAGACGGGAACGTGGACTTGAAATCCCACAAAAAAAAATCTAATAATTTTTCCTTATATTCCAAAAAGAGAACATCATTTTCTTTAGTCCTTCGCAGGTAAAGAATTCAGCTCAGGGCACTTTGGAAGTCTCTCTCCTTAATTGCAAGTCGACCTACACTACTAAATGTGTTCCATTGAAAATTGAAAGATTTTTGGACAAATACGAAAGTCACCTCCTCCATAACTATCTTAAGCGCAGGTTTATAGCTGTGTCAAGAACAATGCTGCTGGGTGATATTTACGGATCAAGCTGTAAGGCTTCCGAACGACTTTCAACCTTTTTTTCTTTTTCAAAGTTATTTCAGTTTTCTATTGCAAACTTGGCTCTGAAGGCTCTATCGATTTTTAAACTTCGTTTATGCAAATGATCATTAAACGATTTTTTGTCATTTCGACGTACACGAAATAATATGAAGGGTGAATATGTAGGGATGAATTTCAATGCCAATATACATTCCGAAGCCTTATTTATATTATTATTAATATGAGAAACTCAATATAATACCGCATGAGAAATTTAATGAAAATGGTAGATATGGCTACACACATCTATGCTCACATGCATGTACAGATGCATGCTTGCCTGTGTATCTTATAATTGCAAGTGCATGAGGAGGTATTTCGTAATTTCGCCTCCCTTTTGTAGACGTTCCATAATATTATTCGTCCGCATTTATTGCCTAATCGAGTGTTTGGAGATAAATTGAATACATTTATTATTAATATGAACAAAAGCACACACCCAAAGGCACATAAAGATATGTGGATATAGGTTCTTCTGTATAAACACAAATTAATTAAAATGAATGTTCATCAATTTCGCTTCTGAACATTCACACACTCACTCACTCACTCACTCGCTCCTTTACTCTTATCGGTAGATATTGACAGATTGTACTTAATTTTCAGTTCCGTCAAAAGTAGGTATCATTTCAAAATTAGGTAAGTGCGTGTGTGTGTGTGTATGCGGCTTTATCAATACATCTGCTTGATACTCTATTTAGTTTGTACTTTTTTTTTTTTTCTTTAGTTTACTTGATTGGTTTAATGGTTTATTATGCTTTCCGCATGACGACAATGATGTTGATGTTCCGGTTCAATGATACCGATACCGATACCGATGATGACATCAAACCGACATTTACATATTCGAGAGTGAGTTAAATGATATAACATTAAGGAGGTTTTTCACATTTTTTGCTTTGCCGCTTTCCTAAACCTTCTTAATTACATTTCAACTATGAAATGAGACAAAGCAGATAAGAGAATTTGCCTTTGCTTAGGGCTGCACCGATTGACTTCTCTCTTCTTTTTGCAGTTTTCCTTTATAAGCGCGTTTCATAAACGGGTTTTGTATTTCCCTTAAGCTTTAAATATAGGCCTTGTGCTAAAGCTTGAAGAATTTTTTTATTCATTTAACATGCGTGTGCTCTACATTCCTTTTGCCGGCATTTTCCGCAGCTTCTTTTAGACAACCATATGAGGATTCCGCAAAAACGTAAAAAACATACAACGGACAATGGTTTCTTATACTAACGACAATGATGATGATGATGATGATGATGATGATGATGATGATGATGACGCGTGCAGAAACCAAAAAAAACGAAGAAAAAAAGCACTTAAACATAAGCATTTTTTATTTCTTCGTTCTCGTTCCCTCTTGCTCTTCCTCCCACTCCCGCTCTCACTCTCTCTCTCTCTAAGGAAAATGCCCGCCGCCACTGACCCAAATTCAAATTGTTTTACATTTCATTCAAAGTTTTTTTTTCTTTATTTTTTTTTTATATTACAATCACATGTACTCGGTAAAGTATTTTCATGTTTTGTTTTCTTCTTCTTCTTCTATTACACATTGTTGTTTTTATCTTTTTCATTTTTTTTTTTTAGTTATTTTTAGAAAGTGTGTAACTTAAGAGGGCATATAAATAGAAAGAAAACAGCTTCCATGCATTTTCCAGCAGTGTTACTCTTTGCTTGGGCCCTTACTTTACTTAAGGCCAAATGTTTGAGATCAATGTTAACGGAATTTGAGAGTTGTTTGACTTATTTATAAAAAAATATATTTAAGTTCAACTGCAAAGCATTGTAAAAATTGCTCCCTCATGGCAAGACTATCATGTAAAAGTGCTAACGAATCTTCCAAGTTTAAGAAATCAGGCAATAATCAAAAAAAAAAAAAAAAGAAGAAAGTGAAGCAGGCTGTGAAACTGCAGTCATCCCATCTATAAGTGCAGAAAGACTCAGCAGTTTCCTCCTATTATGCGCTTCATGCGCTTACATTAAAATCTGTCAGGAGCGTGTTCTACGTAAGGAAAAAGTGTTGAAATTTAAAACTTGCGTTTACTTTACCTTACATCCGATAATGATTGGTATTACATAGGCGAAAGAGTTGAACTAAAAGAAAAATCCATTAGTTATGCTTAACAGGGGGCTGTATGGGATATTTTACAAAAATGAAACCAAATGGACTGGATGGACGTGAACTAAAATTCATGGAGTGAAAGTAAACATAGGTCGAGTATTAATCGCCCTTCAATTGGATATTATACTGCGCACCCGTTGTACGTACGGTGTCTACTGACTATTCAAACGTCATTCAAAAGCTCGAGCTGCTCCCATTGTCCACTTTGGACGATTTTGCTCTACGTTCAGTCCATTTTCAATTAACAAAAGAGAAATTTCGACAAATGGAGCAATCGTGTGATTGAACAATTTATCTACTATCCACTCAATTATCTTCTTATGTTTATCACAATCTATGAAATAATGTTTGTATTCAATCCCTTTTTTTGAAATTGTGCCCAGTCTCTTGGCATAAGCTAAAATGGTGGCAGTTCTGTTAGTTTTTTCAGGAGAAGACCGGTGTTATGGTTAATCATAGTGCTCCGGATAATCCAATATGGTATATGCTTGCTGGCGCCTAACTGTTAGGATATCTGTTTCCACACATCTTCGATGCGCTGCTTTTATTCTTTAACCCATCGACGACAGACGATATGTGGACACTCTTTAAAAAACCTTTTCAGATGTAAACACTAGATTAGAACTATTTGAACGACATAAAGAAATTCTTAAATTATTTAAATAGAGCTCCGCATTTTCTTGCTCTCATTTAAGTAACCCTTCTTAAAAAGTAATAAAGGAAAGCTGTTTATATAGAACGGATATTGCACCCACTTTGATTGCCAGTCAAATGAATGTATGGCAAAATGTGTACAAAAATTTCCTTTAAAGAAAAATATTTAAAAAAAAAGGTCATAAACAAAATTAGAGAGAAAAAGTTCACAAAAGGGAGTTCGAATTGAAAGAAAAATGATGTAAAAAAATCCATCTTTTTTTTTCTTCTTTTTCTTCATAAGAAATTACTTCCGCTAGCTTAACATAACTACGTAATTTTATGGCTACACTCTCTGGCAAATTGCTTACCTCAATGCTGTGTTGTTTTTGCATTTTTGTAGACTTAAGGTTCTAGTAGCGAGCAGTAGTGGGCAGTAATGAGCAGAAACGCTGCTATTATTGCTACTCTCTCTCTCTCTTCTTCTTCTGATATTGATATATATATATATTCCCTATTCCTTTCCTTTGGTTCTTTCTCTCTCTCTCTCTCTCTCTCTCTCTGTTCTTCTTCTTCTTCTGATACTTGCCATCAGTATAGTTAAGCCTTCACTACATTTTTTAGTAAAAGTGGAGATTTTCTAAGACAGTTCTTTAATGTTTTCAGAAGGAATTTTGCCAAAAGGAGACAGAGGGTTACCATGCAAGGAACAACTTTATCATAACGCTTGCGTCGACTAATTTAATTGTGTCAGGTCTTCTTTGCAGCTTTCCCTAATTGAAGCAGTTCATAATTCGCTATTCCAAGGTGATTCTATCAAATGCAGAACATCACCTTGCCGTAATAAGTACTCATGTCCCATTAACCATCACATTCGCTACAAAACTTTGCTTCGAAAGGAGCTGAAAGAAACTATTATATATTGCGGACAAAAATTTATCAAGCTGAAAGGAAACTGTGTGCCCAAATTTCTCCTTCTTTTTAGCAGCTCTACTTCAGTACTTTTGGGATTATGCTCATACTCTTTACTAGATCACTGTCAATTTTGGAACGCGATGATAACCCATTCTCTTTTCTGCTCTTCATATATTTACTCTTTTCGTCTGCATGCGAAGAGTCCCATCCATTTGCGAGGTCAATTCTCTCACCATTTATCTAATTCACTTTTCAGATAATCCTCTTGCAATAGTAAGCCGTTATTTCTTACATCTTTATCGTACGATAATTGCCATCAAGGGCAACCGTTAGAGCTTAGGTAAGATTTTATATCACTTCGCCTAATTAATTCGATTTTTGAAGATTCCGAAAGTTTTTAACTATCATATAGCCAAGTAGTTATGAAACGCGACCATTAAAGCGGTGTACCCGCACTCAATAACCAGCACAGTAGGCGATTGGTATTGCGGCTATAGCTATATGTGCTTGGGCGGCAAAGACATAACACTTATCGATCGGGCACATATCCCCGATTGCGGCCACTTCCTATCCCTCTTCCCTCTCCACTTCTCTCTGTTCATAGAGGCAATCCCCTGAATGACTGGCTTTACTAAAAGATAAAAACGTTTTCTGTTTGCCATGTGAAGGGTTGCTTTTCATGATAACACTTGCGCATTAAAGAGGACTCAAGACGTGAATCGAAGTCAATTGTTTTGTCGAAGAATTTATCATTCGTCACCAGTTTTTGTCGTAAGCTAATAAGAACAAGACCTTGTTGCCATATAATCGCAACATGGAAGAGGTTCAAAATTGCGTAATTGATTTACAAAATGAGTCTGATTTGATTGAAGAATCCTTGCATAAGTTTGCACGAACATAACATACCGCAAATAGTGTAGAGTGTATAAATATTCATTCAACTTTGATCAGTACTTGGCAAGTAAAGTAACGGCCCATTAGCTCAAACAAGCCAATTACTTTTTTCAAGAACTTTGGGGAAATTTACAATACTCTCGCTTTACATTTGTTTTACGTATCACTGTGGAAGAAACGTAATAAGAATGTATTTGTTTTTTAAATGCCGGCGAAATGATATCGTCGTTTATATCCCACATCAATTATGGTGTTGGGTATATTAACTTTTTGCGAACGGGTCTAATACGCTGAAGATCTTAAAGTAAATCAAATTTATTATGCCAATCCATTAAGAATTATTTTCTTCATCGATCTAAATTTGTCTGTCCGTCTTATTTTCTTTTGTTCAATCTATAGGCCACAATTTTGGAGCTACTTTGATCAAATTTGGTACACTGACGTGTTTTGACCGAAGGACGAATGCTATTGAAAATGGTTTGGATCGAGCAGTCCTATGGAAAAAAAAATTGAACTTATGAAAGTTTGTCGAGAAGACTCTCTCTCTTTATATTCGTTATTTGGTATTGGGACATTCTAAATTAATATGAAAAATTTGATTTTGGTTGGGGAAATAACTTGAAAATTCTATCCTATAATCGTTCCTACGAAAACTGAATCTTTATATAGTAAAGTTACAACCATAGTGAAAATTAGTTCATAATAGTAAATTGAATTTGGACCACGTAGGTCTCTTTTTTGGGTACCTCCGATATGTGGGCTTTCATGAAAAGTACGCCGTTGCATGCAAATAACGTGTACTATTATCAAAACGTGTGAGCAAGTGTATTAGGCGAAGTGGTACAGGGCATCTAATAGTCTGCCTTGCCCGACTATAGAGTTCTTACTTGTTTTTTGTTGACTGACATAAATTTGAAGACACGCGCCCTGTTAGATTAGTAATAGCAGCGTTTTTCTTCTTTTTTTTTTTGCTTAAAAGAAATTGTTGTCAGCGATTTTTGAAATAGAAAATCTACTGGATAAAAATTGAAATCGAATTTTGTCAAAAAAAAAAAAAAATGTAATGAAATAAATTAATTAATTGTTACAAATGTGTTACGGTGATGAGTGTTTGCCACGATCACAACTTTATAAGTGGTACAAATCATTTAATGAGGGCCGCGGGACAATCGGAGTCGTGCCTCGTACAAAAAGACAGTCAACCTCAACTAATGAGGGAAACAATTTTGAAGGTTGCTTTTAGGTTGCTGCGCGTATCTTCTTGTCTTGTTTCAAAAATTTTTAATCTTTGGTGTTGAATAGTCAAGAGAACGAATTTCAATGGCTGACAATGATCAGAAATGAACAATTACTGGCGACGAAATTTGGATATATACTTATATCTAATCTAGTGGATATCTTGCTACAGGTGAACCGAAAAAAAAACTCACTGATACCAAGATTGTTTCAACAAAGAAAAAATATATAAATATAAAAAAAAACCCTGCTATTACTAACCCAACAGGGCATGTGTCTTGAAATCTATGTCAGCTGGTCACAAGAGCAAGTTCATACCGACCCAACCAATAGTATATACAGTGGGTCTCATTAATATTGGATTCTTTCGCTCGATGAATAGTAAACGCTTGTTAAGCCGACTCCATTAACTTAACATAAAAATGTATTTTACTATTTTGTATTACTAGGTAATACGTGTTAAAATAAAAGAAAAACAAACAAACAAAATATTATTCCAGTAGACGAGAAAATTAAATAACTTGAACAACTGAAAAAACGTAACGTCATTGATATTGAGTTTTTTTTTATATAAGGAAGGATACGAAGAAACAAAACAACATATTAAAAATTAATATTTGGTAGGGTATCCTTTTTTGCTTAATAACGCTTTGACATATTTTGTATAATTTTTCTTGTGTAGGAAACAGGGATCTTACTCCATTCTTCTTGTAGTCTATTT
Organism: Glossina pallidipes; assembly: GCA_000688715.1. Classification (NCBI taxonomy): domain Eukaryota; kingdom Metazoa; phylum Arthropoda; class Insecta; order Diptera; family Glossinidae; genus Glossina; species Glossina pallidipes. Next base: position 51,826 of record KK499887.1, read on the forward strand.
TTCAGATCTTGGACGGAAGACATTGAGACGTTTTGGCACACGGCGGTCTAATTCATCCGACATGTTTTTCATGGGGTTCATGCTTGGTAATTGGGAAAGGGAATAAGAAGAGGCATTCTTGAATAAAGCGGGACTAATGCTTGAGGTCGTGGTAGAATTTGAAAGTTCCCAGAATACCAAGTTTGTCCCTACTTTCTTTCAAATTATCCTCGAATATCCTTAAATAACCCCCTTGTTTAGAATGCCATCCATAAAAACCAATTTTTTGACTCCTATGCATAACCAAACTATAACATGACCATTACTATGCCCGCCGTAAGCCGTTGGTGCTAGAATCTAATAGGAAGATAAGATTAGTAACTGCGAGAAAAAACGTTTCTAAGTTCATTTTTTTGCTAGTGAGAGCAAATATAACGTCATCGCCATAAGAACTGAACGTTTTCCCTGCAAATCCTAGTCTTTCTAGTCTATTACGTTCTTGTACCAATGGCTTACGGCAAGCAACGCGGCCTTTATATCCCTTTGTTATGAGAGCTCTCCTTATTATGGACGACGTCCTTTCCATATCCCGCCACAACCTCTGCTGTAATTTCAAATGGACTTAATCAGGGATTTGCGCTTTTTTTCCGCACAATCACTTGTTCCACCCTATAATACAATTTCTTTGTTTTTCCCGGTTGTCTAATTCAAGGGATACTTCCTTCATTTTTGTTCCGGCGAATGATATTTCCCGCTGTACTTAGTTTTAAATTGACGATATTCACAATTTTGTTGTATGTTGCACATGTTGTATGTTTATAGTGCGAAATGTCTAGTTCTCTCTACTCAAAAGTTGAGCATTTTTCCCTTGCGCCCCATTGCACTTTTCTGAACAAACTGAATTTTTAAGTTCATTTTTTATTACTAGAACATAAACTAATGGCTCATATAATGTGAAATTTATTTCGGAAATAAATTTGGAAAATTGTTTTTAGGCTCGAGAAAATACAAAATCTAAGACACTACGTCTCTTAAGGTCTTGAAGTTATTTAAGTTTCTTGTCTACTGGAATAATGTTTCGTTGGTTTTTTGTTTTTATATTTTAGTATGTATTCCCTAATAGTGCGAAATAGTAAAATAAATTTTTATGTTTGTACAATGGACTGGATTTAACAAACACCTACTTTTTGTCGAGCGAGAAAATCCAATATTAATGGGACTCACTGTACATATCCATATCATTGCGTTGGAAACTTAACAAAATACTGTTTCGTTACATTTTTTCCACAGTAGTACAGTATTGTTTAAAAAAAAAAAAAAAAACATTACTCGTTTTTCTTTACGAATTCATACATAGCTGCTGGGCTCCCTTTAATTTATTGAAATGAGCTGACATCACTTATATATTTTGCTTTGAGGTGAGTAAACGCAAACATTTATTTCCAGCTTTTGTGTTTATTTTAATTTATATCTAGATACACACACACGCACAAACTATTAAAGTAATTGATAGGAATCGTCAAAATGATTTTATGCAGAAAACTGTGTGCTAATTATTCACTCATTTTGTTTCCTCTCCATTTCCCTTTAAATATAATATAAATCGATAGTTGATTAACTAACTTTTTCGTTATACTAGTTTGCTCATTACTCGATACTTAATACTTTTTGATTGTATCCTTTAAAAATCAAAAGGGGAGAAAACTTTTCAATTCAATAACTTTTTTGGAAGTAGAGGCAAAAAAACCTAAAAACGAATCACTATTTAGATTTCTCTGGTCGCATATTAAAGAAAAATATTTCAAAAAAAAAAAAAAAAAAAAAAAAAACTGAAAGGAAGGGAACAAACGAACAAAGTAATAAAAAAAAAAAAAAAAACCAAAATATAACAAACCTTTTTTTTTCATTTTCTTTTCCTTGGCGAACTAATTAAAAGTTAAAATATTATACGTTTTCTGTTACACATATCCCGAGGAAATTTAATATGTTTAGTACTTGCCTAGTAAAAGCCCCAATAAATAAGAAACCATGTGACAAACAAACAAACACATATGATTGTCATGTCCGAATAGCTAGCTATCAACCATTATATGTTGCTTTTATTTTATCGATTTAGATAAATAAATAAATTGCCTTCAAAGTCTTGGGAAAATTTTTTGATGTCATTGCAAAAATTGTTCGGGTCGTTCTCTCCTGTTGTTGTTGTTGTTTTTTTACAAGCTTCTTCTTTTCTTGCCTTAAAAAATTTCTTCACATAAAGAAAGATGCACAATTTATTTGTCATATGCTTGGAAATTGTGTTAATTGAAAAAGAAAATAAAAAATTTCTTGCTTTCGCAGAAAAACAAAAAAAAAAAAAGAAAAGAAGAGAAAAGAAACTAAAATGAAGTGAGCGAGAAATTTGCACATGTTCAAGGCGAATTTCGGACGCATATACGAATGTCAGATTCACCTTTACAGTATGTTGGTAGACCTAAGGAGAAGTTTTTTATATGATATTTTTTATATATCATTCGAATAAATATTTAAATCAAATGTCGTATTCACCTGTCCTACGGATGGTAAGTTGCTATTATGTACCTTTTCTAAATCTATTTTTCCAATCTCTTATTCAATCTTATTATTTTTCAACTGTAAATTTTAATAACATAGTAGCGGACAAGAGGACAGGACGAACGCACTGACACGCAAACGAATAAAGGAGAAGAATATCAAGCAAACAAACAGGCAGGCAAACAAAAGGCAAATAGATAGATGCGTCGACAACGCACGTAGAGACTGATGAACGAAGGGAAGGGTAAATCTACAAGCAAATAAGGAAATAGTCGATTAGAGGATTCCTTTATAGACGAACAGAAGGCAAATAGATAGATGCGTCCACGCAGAACAACGCACGAAGAGACGGACGGACGAAGGGACGGGGTAAATTTAGAAGTAAATAAGGAAATAGTCGATTAGAGGATTCCTTCATAGACGAACGGAAGCCAAATAGCTAGATGCGTCTGCCAAGGACGGAGAGACGGATGGACGAAGGGACAGATAAATCTAGAAGCAAATAAGGAAATGGTCGACAAGAGGATTCGTTCATAGGCGAATAGAAGGCAAAAAAACAGATATGTCGACAACACACGGAGAGACAGATGAACGAAGAGATGAGTAAACATAGCAGCGAATCAGAAAATAGCCGTCCGAAAGAATAAAGGAACGGACGGACGAAAATGTGAATAAAAGTGTGTAAACTTATTGATGTTACCAATGCGTAGAGAAGATTAGCATAACAAGTTTCTGCATTGTTGAGTACAATAATGTCCTGTGACTATACGGATGATGAAATTTTGTTGTACGATATTTGTTGAAAACGAATTTATATGGTATCACATTGTACAACTCTGCAAGCATATACAACTAGTCCTTATGGGAAACAAAACAACGTATACTATATCAAAACGAAGCATTAAGTGTTGCAAAGAGCAAAGAGAAAAAAAAACGTATTGCTAAGCAATTTGCAAACCGGTCTCAGTGATGGAAGAACGTCATTGTTTTAATATCTTCTCTGTACTTATTCTAAAAGGACGTTAACGAGATAGAATTGTTTAACTAACGTGCCATTGCTCAGCCTCTAAACAAAAAGAAAAAAAAAAAAAATACAGAGACTGTAAACACTACGTGTAAAAAGAGTCAGTTGAGTTTACTATTACGTTATGTGCTAGTTTTAACATTCGTAGTCATAAAACTGAACTTTATTTACCCTGAACATATTCAGTTAAAGTTAAAGTTAGTTAAATCTAAGTTTGTCGGCATGAGTTTTCTTATTTTTATATTGCTTCTACACACATAAGTATCTTATCTTTTACGAGCTTATTTTATTGCAGTAAGATGTTCTTATGAAAACCTTAACTCTTAAACGTTAGTTGTAGATTTCCCGTCAATAAAAGAATAAAAAAAAGTTATTTTATATGGTTGCCATATGAAGTCCTATTAAGAACCACAAATAATTTAATAGAAAATCACTTTGGTGGTTTGTGAACTGTCTGCAAGCATTCTAATCAAGTGGAATAACTATACAAAATTCTCTACATACCTCCTTCAATAGACGATAAGTTTGCTTAAATTTCATCATTCTATTGCTTTTCTAATGGATTAATTTTTAAACATCGCTGCTCAATAGAACCAATAATTTGCCCTATGTTGTAGCATTTTGCTACTTGTTGTATCCTTTTCTCGCTTAGCATTAACTCTTACACTTACGCTTTACTGTTTAGCTCACAACATAGCGCAATTTAGTGGAAAAATTCTTTCCTGCTTAAGGTTAAAAATTTCAGTTTTTAAAAACCGGTACATAGATTTCAGGAAGATGATCGCAGAGACACATTGCCCGAACAAACTGCTCGCAATTGATGTATTGCGGTCATTATCACGCCAGGCTCAAGTATCGCCGCCATGTGTCGAATTCCTAATATTCCAACAGTTTAGAGTTAGGTAAGGTTTACCTGGGTCGTAATTGCGACGAGCGCTCACGCGGCGGCCTTCCAATATCTCTCTCTTTCCTCGCTTTTTTTTTTGCCATATTACACGGGATTGGGTCATATAATAATGTAAAAAAACAGGAGTACATAGATCTATTCGATACAGCTATTCACTAATCGCGATTCATGTATATTACCCATAGCAATATACGATAGGCGCACAAGTTTTATGGATAAACAATTCCTCTAATTAAAAAATGTTGCCCAGACAGATAAAGTTTGACTATAATTTAAAAAAAAGTGAAGATATTAAATGCCTTATATGATGCCAATTGTCTATTAAATACCCTAAATAATTTTGCCTAGCTGCACAACATGAAAAACTAAAACCTAATGCGATATAAGATTTTTTTTTTTTTTTGTAAAACATTTGTTATAGGAAGAAATTCGCAAAAGGATTTCATCTCATCCAGAATTTCCGCATTCATTTCATAGGTAAAAATATAATAATAATATATAATAATATCATAGTAAAAATATGTTCAACAACTTGTTCTAGAAATACAGCAGCAGGATTTTTTTATGCAACGACACTAGTAAACTGTTCAACCAGTTCCAGCACCATTCCGTATTATTGTTCCTATTAAAAGAAGGCTTAAAACAGGAGTTAAAAGTCAACCTTTTTTATGATATTTATTCAAGGGAAAGTTGATAAGGTTCGCCCTTGGATCAAAACATGTCAATATACGAAATATCATCAAAATATCTCGACTGCGAGTAGTCGGCCTTTAGAAGGCCTCCAACGAAGAAATCGGCGCTATTCGCGTAAAAATATGCAAACAATTGATGAGAAGCTGTAGCTTATGATTTATAAGAAATGTTGAATTAAAAACTAAGACAAGCAATTCCTAAGGTCAAGAGAACAGTGCAAAAGAAAACTTTTTGATCGATAAGTAATCAAAAAAAAATGGTGCAATTTTTATATACTGGCTCCAAGTCTTTGAAGCCAAATATATTATTGGATAAAATTCCTTTCCTCGATTTTGCATGTTTTCCTAATATTTGTCAGATTAGGTTCTTACCGCTAGGTTGCGAATTTAGAGAACAGTGTAGACTTTATTTACAATGGTTAGAAGAACCATGTAAGAAGCAATTATTTACAGAAACTTTTCATTAACAACAATTTTTTTTCCGACTTCCCTGCTTGCATATCACAATCCAATTATTCTCGGATTAAGCAAACTCTCTCTGCTTATAAGCCTTTTGAAAACAAGTCAAAGCCAAATTTCATTCCATTATTTGCTTTAATCCTTTTACCTGGTGGATTTCACAGGCATTTTTGTTATTCCTTTCTTCTGCCAGCAGTTGCATGAGGCGTTTTTATTTTACACACAATTTAATTATTATTCGAGCGTTTTAGGAAGTTTGGTTTGTTAAAAAATAACTCACTAAATGCATAATTTTCATGAACGCCCCTCCTATTGGAGGGTGCTCCAACGTCAATATGATCTAAGACTTAAGTTACTTGCCAAAGATTTTATTATTTTCCAGTTACTTCCGTCATAGCGAACTGCAAATTAGGCCTTATCGCCATAGAGTGACTTGCTGTTATGGGAGCCACTGCTACGATCTAAAAAATAGATATACCTGAGCTAAATTCCCTACGGTTTATTTGCTAAGGAGAAATTTTAATCATACAATATTAAAAATTGGACCTTTTTTCGTATAAAGCCTTACTTTTCATTAGAATCCTTGTATGGATTGAGATCCACAAAATAGACCTACTTGGTCGAAATTCGGTAAAGTTAATTTTAATGTCAAATTACTATGAACGAATTTTCACCAAGAATTATTGAAAATTGGATCTTTTTATCATATCAAGATTCAGTTTCCGTAGGAACGATTATATGACAAGGGGTTCAAATAATGTCCCCATCCGGATATACTATTACCAAGTGATTTTTAATGCCAAATTTCAAGTATTATAATACTTCTTCTTATAATGACTTATGAAAATAAGGCGAATAGACGAATGGGTCCGATCCGACCAATTTTCAATAGCGTTCGTTCTTTGACCAAAAAACCACAGAGTTCCAAATTTTATCTTATTCTCAATCAACTACAAAGCCATAGGGAGGCCTGTTACCTAGTTATATAGAGACATTTCATGTGCAAAAAGAATCTATAACATAACTAAGAATACAAGTCAATTAAGTGGCTGCTAAAATAATCATATTGCTCCAAGAACTCCGTAAGCAGCAATTCCTACCAGTAACAGGGTATACGTTGTGAGTTTAGCAGTGCGGTCAATTTTATTGTAAGCATATTCGAGAAATCATCGAAGGATTTCAGACTCAATGAGTGGTAAGGCATTCCAATATGTAGCAACACGAACAATCAAAGATCATTCGGTTGATGAGTTAGACAAACGTGGTATTAATATGAAATAGCTTCAGAAAGAGTCATTTAATTAAAAGGCTTAGGCATCGAGTTTGAATGATTTTTTCGAAGTAGATAAGCAACCTGAGTTTTAGAAAATAGCGAAACAAGGATTTTAAGGAAGTATGAACGAAGGAGGAGATATGGTCTCTACGTTTGACACTATGAACAAAACGTGTCATACTTTGAAGCCTGTCTGAGTTGTGTCTTTGGCAACCGGACGAGACTTCAATGCAATAGTTAAGATGCATCACGAGGAGAGAATGTCTGTTTGTATGTATGTTCAATCTTTGTGTTTAGAGTTAGATGTAGATTGACCTTATACAGTTTTCCGAGCGTAAGACAAACTTTAACAGAGACATTGCCAATTGTGAACTGTAGGTTAAATCAAGACGGTTGGACAGACTTAGAATCAATTGGCCCTATTTCAAGTCTTCTAGATGCTGTATGCATCCAGAAGAACAAAAAATTGTTCTATAAAAAGTGGAACAGATAAGCCCAGTATCGCTAAATCTTCCCGCAACAACTTTTATTGGAATGTTAACAAAGTAAGTATTCGCATATTTTGTTAAACCTTTTTTCAAATTCGATTTTATTTTTTTTTTTCTTTAATTTTGAGTAAACGTTTGTAGTATATGTAGAAAAACTTGTATCCTTTTATTGAGATTTCAAGAACCTTTATGAAAGCCAAGACCCTCCACTTGCCAGGTGAGGTGACAAAAGCTCACTTAATGAATATCTCGTTCATATGACTAACAGCACTTACCGAAATAAATTTTTCCTTTTTTCTTTCATAATTTCATCCATAACTTACCTGAAAAATAAAATAATAAATTTGCAAATTATTATTACGTATATATATATATATATATATGTATCTGAATAAGTAAATATTTATAGAAATTTTACAAATTCTTCTACTTCTTCGAGCCGAAAAAACAAACATTTATATTTCAAAGGCACTGTAAAGAAGGTAAAGAAAACAAATGCATATGCAAGTAAGAGCGCAATCATAAACTATTTCAATATCAATCGACCATAGACCAAGCAATAAAATCCACAAAAATCATTTTTCTAAAGAATGCAAACAAATACCAAAAAAAAAAACAAAAAATAAATTCATTAGAAAATCAAATAAAATGAGAAAAGTACAAATTTATTGGAAATTCAAAGAACAAATAGAGAGGAATAAAAAACCTTGAAATATTATATAATGCGAAACAGAAAATTTATGAAAAGATCAATAGCAACCGGTGAAAAACCAAAGAAGCCAAAACTGACAGGCGATGATTACATATGTACCGATAAAGGCAGGCAGCATAGGTAGCTGCACCTTTTGAATATCGATCAGCTTTTATCGAAGATATGATGATATTAAATTACGCTATGATCGTATTGTAAACAATAAACGGATTGATGTATAGATGTAACAACCAAACTTGACTGATAAGCTTAACAGACATCTCAAAGACATATCAGTTATACTCAACATCTTATATACTTACAAACTAATTGAATACAAACAAAAGAACAGAAAGACAAATCTCGCATTCAGCTTAAGCCGATCTTTTGTTGCCCATCATAGATACACAGCAGCCTTACATATTACATAGAAACTTAGAGTTTTTAAACTTTCTTGATTTTGCGTATGGAGCGCTCGTTCAAATATCCTTTTTAACATGGCTCTTGGCATACGATGGTTTCGGTAAGTTGAAAGCTCTACTCACTGTTCTCCGAAACTGTATAATAAACTGTAAGACCTTTAGTGGAGCCCAGTGTACGACGTCAGTTTTTATACTGTACACCGCTTGAAGTCAGAATCATTTTTGAACCATTTTGTGAATCGATTTAAGCTTGTCCGTCCGTCTGTTCGTCGCACCTGGTTTATAATGTTCTATTGGAACAAATTGTAAGCACAAAATGCTTCAAAAGACCCAGTTCAATATGCCGTAGTAAGCAATTGTGTTATTGGAAGCTAAGTTGCATGAGTAAGGCCTTTAGTGGAGCCCAGCATACGACGTTGATTTTTACGGTCTACAGTCGCTTGAGATCAGAATCATTCTCTGAACCATTTTGTGAATCGATCTAAGCTCGTCCGTCCGTCTGTCCATCAGACCCGGTTTATAATATTCTGTTGAAAGAAGTTGTAAGAACAAAATGATTCAGAATATCGAGTTCAATGTGCTGTAGCAGGAAATTGTATTATTGAAAGACAACTTCGCTAAGGTCCTTAGTGGAGCCCAGCAAATGAGGTAGATTTTTACGATGTACATTGCTTGACATGAGAATAATTTTCTGAACCATTTTACAAATCGATCTAAGCTCGCAGCAGGCCATAACGGCCAAGTACAGAGGCTACTGAAAATGGTTCAGTTTGGACCGCTTCTCATATAACGCCTTATGTTGAAAGGTCGACAATTTGATGTAGGGTGTCCCCACAATAGTATTTTTACTTGTTTGCATTAAATAAGTTCGTATCGCAGTCATCAATGACGAGAGCGACGATGTCATGCTAGCATGCAATTGAAAGAGGGGAATGTCTTCTACATAAGGTTTTTAACAAATCATCCAACATACCACTCAGCCAGAAGAAAAGTTGAATATATTTGTTGAAGGACATACTTAATGAAAGACCGAATGCATAACAAGTAGTTTAAAGTCTTTTAAAAAACAAATAAACCTTTCCTTACGTGCGTAATGAAAAAAAAAGGAGGAGGGTTTCATCATCAGCTCAAAGGAATTAATTCAACGCTTGACTTGTATATAAAATTGATTTCAGTTACGAGAAAACTTCTCTACAATATGCAATTCTCTCTGTTTACTCATCTGTTTCCTGCTACTACTGCTACTACTACTAAAATATCAAAGTCTATCAAGTTGAGTTTTCCTTCAAATTATTGGATAACTTTGCGAAAAACAACGCACTTAACTGTTAACTCCCCCTCATTCCCCATCAGTTGGTTGGTTTTTATTATTAAAACAAGCATTCAGTAAAGAGTTAAAGGTATTTAGGTCAATTTTTGTTTATTATTATTTTGCATTTTAATGAAAACGTATATATGTATTGTGTACGTGTTGTATTAAGCTCTTATGGTAATGCAATTAATTTATGAACTGGCTGAGTAATAAAACATTGTGATTAAAAGATATTACAGAGTAAAACAAACAAGTACCAGAAATGTTAAACAGTGCTCCGTCCTAGATTCGCATTGAGCAGGTGAATGAGAGCCAATCATGTCACCATAAATCGAACAAGTACTAGAAATTATGGTTTACAGGGTTGCATTGATAATCTGCCTTTTTTATAACTCCTCCGATCGGTGGTATGAAAGATTTATTATTCCATCAAGAAATAATTAAATAAAGTTCTGTCCTAGTCTCACTTCAATTTTGTTCCGAATATTATTTTAAATAATTTCTCAATAATTTAAACTCCAAATTGAAGATTTTCGCTTTACAACATTCGTTTCGATTGACATCAAAGACTTCTCGCTACATATATATAAGTAACAAAGAGAAAACCAAGATTCCCTGAAAAGGCCCGACCGACTGGCCCGATTGCTCGCAGTACAATATCGATGTGCAAGCGACATTTTTGACTCGTATTCCCTTCATGGTAGGCGCACCATCGGGATGCGCTCCTTTCAATTTTGTCAATATTGTTATGTACGATCCCCCGATCTACCAAAAAGACAATAACTCATTTGCCTGGGCTTATCGGTTGAAAGATTTAAGCGAATGGTATCTACCAACTACCAACAATAGTCCATCTACTTTCATGTAAATTAGACTGACTACTTGCGAAAGTATTCACAAATATATATGGGGTCCGCTGCAAGTTTAACTTATGAAATTTTACTAAAAATGAAGATTCGATTTTCCCTTCTATTAGTACGAGTTTTTCGGAATGCTAATGCAGTTCATGAAGAACGCTGAAACGACTCCGAGTCACACAATGATCAAGTACGTATAAACAACTTTTGTGTGGTCTTGGGAATAGCTGTACGCCCATACTTCTGTGCTGAATGTAAAAGTTACTCGTAAGAGTGGATATAAGCCATCCATAACTAAAATGTGTCGCTACTTAGCTATCTGAAGAGTACAATAATTTTCGGTACGGCTCATAGCATTACAATTAGCTAACTAAAGAGTACAGTGAACTATTTAAAATTATTTCCGAAGTAATTTTCGTACTCCATGAGAGGATCAATACCGACAATAACGAATATCGACTTCTTACTAATGAGATAATGAGTGAACAAATTAGTGTTTTTCTCCCTCGATGGGTTTTACCCTCCAGGTGTAACACACTGTGAAATCAATACAGATGCGGGATCGAAGTGTCATTGTCAACGTCATCAAAACATTTATCTGGCAAATTTGAAAATTAAATGTCAATTTTGGTGTTAAAGCTGCAAAATGTTCGCAAGAGCAAGGCCTGCCTATGACTAATAATATATGGTTGATATCCGCCTAAGAGGCCGAGTAGGCCTCTACTACCTCCCGACTAGCAATTTCAATGGTCGTGGGTTCAAATCTCAAGTGCGGTAGAGTTTTTAATAATAATAATAATAATAATAATAATAACAATAATATTTAATAAAAATAAAGCCGAAAGCTTTAGATGCTAGTGCTTTAAGACTTTAGTCTTAGAATTTATTATTCTCTGACCAAATTTATATAATAATAATAATAATATATGTACTTATGTAATAAATATTAACATAAGTTTTCACTAACGATATTATTCTTTAATACAAATGTCTTTTCGTATGTACAAAACTTGCATGTCCTTGCATATGTCAAAATGTGTGCAATATGCAAAATGAAACTTCAAAAGTTCCATAAATTTTACGCATACTTGATCAGTAATAAATTGTGAATCAGTCTTGAGATGTCTAACCGTTCGTCCATCCACTTGTGCAATACATTCCTCCGGTCGCAAAAGTTAAGATATGGGTTTTAAATTTAGTAAAAGCGGGGATTTCAATATGAGCTAAAGGGGCAAAGGACGCGAGGCTTAGGCAAATAAATTGACAACAAACCTCTGGTTTCTGGGGTTTTGTGCTAATTTCTCATAAATTACAACAGAGTGCCACAATGTTCTATGGCTGACTGCACATCATTTCAACAACCCTTTTATACTCTACACCCTTCAGAATTACTTTCGGATCTGCCTGTCTATCCGTCTATCGCTTTTTTTTTGTTTTACCTACAGGCCACAATTCTTGAGACATTGATGAAATTTGCTGTCGAGAAGTGTGTTGGTCCAGCGATGGAAGCTATGGAAAATAATTTGGATCGGACTACTTTTCGATTACTTCTTATCTAACGCCTAATTTTGAAAGGCAATCAGATGCTTATCTATTGGACTATGTAGGGTATTTAATAATGAATCGTATCCCACTATACAGTTGTTAGTTGTTTGCAGTTAAAAAAGATTTCGTCATAACCGTAAATAATTTTCTCAATTATTTTGTTTTGTTGTATTTTTTCATACTCTTAAGTAATTTAATATAAGTTTAATTGTATGTTATGTTTCTTGAGATTTCGGTATTTAATTGCCATTTATATAAATAATTTTTACTATTTTCAACTTTATGGTTTTCATTTAATTATTAAAACATTTTTTGATTGAATTTTCTTAATATGAAGAATAAACAAAGATATCTTAATATTAAAGAGCACATAGATCCCTTAGCCAAGAATTATTTGAGGATATTTTTTCACTTAAAGGGTTATCGGTATTTCTTCTCTTATTCCGCTTTTAATATTTTTTTTTTTTTTTTTTTTTTTTTTTGGAGAGGGAGAGGCTTTTTATATCATTTTCAAAGGGAACGATTCATGCATCAAAGCAAATTAATTATGTCTACAATCCGTACCGTACGCAGTCATATTCATCCCTTAAATACCTGCATTTCGGATAACGAAGGCTCCCTATGAGTAATATGCAAGAAAGACAAGAAGGAATAATAGAAAATATTGCATATTTGTAACCCGTATCATTATTTCATAGGCTTAAACCTTATGAGAATAAAAATTATATAAGAAGAATAAAAAAAATCATTTGACCCCAAAGCAACGAACGTAAAATGGAGAAAGAATGCACACCAGCAATGGATGAATTCAAAGGTTTACATAATTATATGATAAAATGAAATTAAATACACTACCATGGACAATATGAAATGAACATGAAACACCACGATTGCAGAGACATAACAATTTCAGTTAGAATACTGCGCAAAATATTGTGATAATAAACACTAGATGACTCGGGACTGAGTGATTGACTGACGCAATAGTCAATAGTCAATACCAAGACCGATAAATATCATTATATGCCAAAGCATCAACTTAACTGCCGTTACATTGCGTGCACGTTCAATTAGTGGCACTGAAACTGAAAATTATGGAAAGCTATATAACAAAAACACAATCCCAACCGTTTTGATTGGACTTCAAGTAATGTTTGAAAAGTTGCTTAACATTGTTATACATATACATATACACATATATGTATAGATATAGTTCGAGTGCGCTAACTATTCTCGTTGCGTATAACCCATATAAAGTAGAATTTTTGATAGACTTTAATTGAACATAATTATCAAGGCAATCAAATAGGCCGACCGCTGTTTGGTGGAAAAAATTCATAAAGTTAATCGCATCGCGCACACACACCCAAACACAAACACAAACATATACAGATGCATGTAAGAAACAGTTTAATGAAGATTCATATGTATGTACGTTTATATGACATGTTAATCATTTTCATATAGTAGTACATTGATGTGATAATTATCGAAGCGCTGACCTAAAATGTCATAAATTATACAAAAGAAAATTCGTAAATTATCACAAAAAAAAAAGGAAAACGCACTCAAGCAAAGAATCTATAATATATTTTTATATATATATATACATATATATATTGAACGATTGCAGTTGTAAGCGCTTTTTGCGTGGGTTCACTACATTTATATGGGTTCATACATTTATATTTATATATATTATTGCTAAGCGACTATTTATTATTATATGATTGTGAAAAATAGAGAAGGACACACTCAAGAAACGCTATTAACTCAAGTAATAAATCATAAACCTCGTTTGATTAAAAAATTACTACAAATTGGATTCTTTTTAAAAAGTATTTTTATGCCCACCACTGTAATATGGGGGTATACGCATTTTGTTTTTTCCCATAATGCACGTAACACCCAAAAAGGAGGCTTCAGAGACCCTATAAAGTATGTCAGTCCGTCTGTGTGGTGTGTGTTGTTGACACTCTCCTGGTCGCAAAAATGAAGATATCGACTTCAAATTTAGTAGAAAAGCTGGAAGTTTCCGCACTCAGGTTGGTATTGAAAATGGGCCAAATCGGTCGAAGCAGAAGCGCGCAGTGGGGCGTAAACTGAACGCAACTCCATTTTTTTTAACAAACATTTTTGAGTATTTGTTCACTACTCGGATATTATGAGAGTTTAAAAGGCGGACATTTTTCACATTTACTTTACGAAACAGTCTACTCTTTAGGTCCGAATATTAAAAAGAGCGGCTAGGGCCAAACAAAGTTACAAGTCATTAAATTTTGTTTTTTCACTTTTTTGATATTTTATGCTTATTTACCATAAGGAAAACAAGACCGAATGTTTACAACTATTTTGTACACTTCTTAAATGCAGATATATTATCTGCCTAAAAATGGGTTAACTTTAAGATGAAAATGGTAGACACCGCGATTAATTTTTTCTTAATAATACCGTCAATATGGGTATCAAATAAAATAACTTGGAGAGTAGAGTGGGAGAAACATAGTGGCGGGTATGCGAGATTCGGCCTCCGCCGAGTATAATTGTCTTACTTGTTTAATTCTCAATATTTACATATCATCGCCTTCAATATATACTCTTGACTATATAAACTTTTAATAGCAGTTTTACCTTAACAGCCATTGAAGGTACATCTCTTGAAATATATGGTGTTACAGTCGGTTTCCGATTTCCCTTTTATTTCATCTACTCTTTGAAAAGTCAGATATTATGAAAAGTCTGTAGAATGGTTTTGCTTTGCCATAGTAACGAGTCGAGATTCTATTAAAAACTGCAATACAGCAGCAATTTGGCAATAAATTTTATTACCATTCGGTTGTTGATGTAAACATTAATTAATGAAAAATCGTATCTTCTTTTCAAAGGTGTGTGTTTTCCTTCATGAAGCCTACATTCTTCAGTTTTCCCTACATTTTTGTCGGTGATGCACATAACGAAACTCTCGGACCTCTTGTTATTTTTAACATTTTTTTCAATATTTTTGAAGGCGTTTGCATCACTCACAAACTTCTGATGACAACACACTCAGTAATTACTAGTTTTAACATTTTCAATGCCTTCTAGCAGTCAACACTTAGCATTTAACAAAAACTTTCATGCAATTCCCCTCTAAATGCAATAAAGTATACCTGACGTTTTCGAGCTGATAACCGGATGTTACATATTTCATTATTATTATACCCATCACCGAAAAATGAGTGGCATGTTCCTTTTGTCAAACCGTTTGCAACACCCAGGAGGAACACGTCCCATAAGTTATATATATTTTTGATCAGCAGCAAATTCTAAGCTGATTGAAACATGTCCGTCTCTCTGTCCGTCCGTCGGTCTGTCTGTCTGTGGTGAAGATGCTCATGGTTGCAAAAATACAGCAATTAGCTTCAAATTTGGCAAAAAGAGTGGAGCGTTGATATTGGATTTAAGCGAAACCGCTCAAAGGACACGGCCAAGACAACCTGGGACCACATCTGTTTTCAAAAATAAAAAAAAAAATTAGTGTTTTTGCTTATTACTTATAAAGCAAAACAGATGCAAGGAAAAAAATTTGTATTTATGTTCTATGGCTGCTCCTGCAGCATCCGTATTAAAATAGAAAAAATCCGCTGCGTCCACGCAATATTATAGAGTATGGAAATTTAGTTTTTCGTTTTTTTAGTCTACTTTAAGATAACGATAGTGGGCATAAAGTATTCGGTCGAGGCCATATATAATTTTTTTGCTTCTTGTTATAGTTAACGCATTGGCCAAAGTGTACCGGGACCTAGGAAGTCTACTTTACTCACCCAAACTGGCAACCCTCCAGCTAAAGTATTATTGCACAACAGTGTTCTTTGGTTCTGAGGACCCTTTCAGATCTGGCGTCAAGAAATATTCGCCAAACGCCTGGAGCTTGATTCTGCAAACGTCTGCGCATTCACGTAAAATGCGGTAATACTTTTACACACATCGTTATTTAAAATTCTCATGGTTTTCAGGGAGACACCTTGGAGGGTTTGGTATCATTTAAGAGCCGGAGCAAAGTGCCCCTTTGTCGCTACAATAACTAACGCGCTATACTGGAAAATTTAATAAACCTCTTTGCTGTCCGTTGTCAGTCACTATGCTCCCAGAGGCTAGCTAACATTTTCCATGTTGTGCGTTGCTAAGCCAGGTCAGACTACTTTGCATGCCGCAGAAAACTTCTGCACTAATCATTGTTTTTCAGTCTACCCTTTTGACTATCAGCTCTTTTATCGCTTTCCACAGCCATAGGGTGCCAAAGAAGAAATTTGCCATGACACCACATTACATACACTTTGTTGTGTTTTCCCAGCTCATGCAGAGTGTTAAGACAAGCCGATAGAAATGTAAAGGTTATTGTGGCCCCTTTAGAACCTATAAAACGGCTTGGCTATTGGAGGGAATGCAGTTATGTTCTCTTCTGTGTCGCCATCTTGAGCATTCACAGCCGCATGCAGGTATTACATAGACCTCTACTTATTGCACATGTTACTAACAGTGCTGACAACACACAGAAGGAATTTGAAATTTCTCTTTGCTTTTTGACGAAACCACATATGGATCTCGGAAAATAGTATTCCTTCACACTTTGGCAAGGGTTTAGTATTTTGCAACTAGAAGACTTAAACCTTAGAAAACCTACAAAGTAAACTTACAAAGCAATGATAGTTTATCCGTCCGTCTTAAATGAAATCATTGCGCGTCCCATACAGCAAAAGGAATGCATGAAAGCATGCAGATCACTCCGTTTGTCCGTAAGTTTGCTGGTTGCACCCTTTAAAAAATTTGATGGTCGATCATCTAAGAGCGTTAGTAGCAAAGACTTTTATCGTCGATCGAGGGAAGATTCAATTCGGATCAAGAGCCTTTCTATCCTTTGATATGCCCTTTGACCTCTACGATGAACTTTTAACGCCTTTCTATCCATTTACTTAAGGAAATCATACGGAATTATATTGATTCATAAACTTGAGGTCACTACATAAAATTTCGTAAATCTACTTCAGTTTAAATTGAAGAACAGCTTAACATAGATATATATATATATAACATATATAACAAAACTATCTCTGAAAATTTCTAAACTTTACTAACAAATCAATCTAATTTTGGTCTATTATTTTATGTTCAAACAAATACGAAATTCATTAATATATGTATTCTGTCAATTTAGGGGCTTGTCGGTTATTTATGACAAGCACAGCTAGACAGACGAACAATTGAAACTGAAACTCGGTACTTAGTAGCAATGGCAGTAGTTGTTATTGTTGTTGTTTGTAAAGCTCTTTTTATATTCCTTTGTTTTTTTTTTTTGTTAAAATTTTTGTTTTTAATTAAAATCTACTCTTAAATTATTTCAACTCTTGAATGCTGGCATTTTTCGTGTGTATCCATGTTTGTTTTAGATTTTTTTCTTTTTTTTTTTTGGTCTACATTAGATAGAAGGAGGAAATGAATAAATTTTTCTTTTATATGTGTACATGTACATATATATATATGTATATGTATACGTATATATGAAAAGCATTTATTGACCCGTTTTTACTTCAGTGCATACATACATCGAAAATGATTAGAAAATCAAATCAAATATAAGCCAAAGACAAACGCATACACAAAATTTATCTGCTAAAATACACACAACTCATGTTTAATTTAACAGAAATGAATAGAAAAACTAAAAACAATTTATTTAATGCCAAATGAGCCGAAATCGAGTTAGATTCAGTTCATGTTTGAAGTGACTTTTATGAATTGACATTAAATTATGAGAGAAAAGCCACAGATTTTAGACAAATCAAGACTCAACTGTTTAGTTGATAAAGTTGGTTGACTTTTATAATTTGCATAAGCCTTTTAAGGAGGCAAAAAGTAAGATAACAATTTAATTAAAATCTTTATGCATTAGACAGAAAAGACGAAAATTAATCTAATAGAAATGTTGAAGCGAACCAGCTGTCACTCTTAAAAGGCAATCTATATAACATAAAACACAACCACACCTTTGGCAATTTGGAAGCAGCGTTTCTAGCATTTGTCAGTTAAACTTTTACACAGCTTTAAAGAGTCCATTATCTGAAGAAGAGGAAAGCCTTCAGATTAATTAAGCGCTACACTATAACTAAAAGGAATTTCAACGCAGTGAAAAAACTGAACAACAAGAAACACTGAAGCATGTCATAATATTTGAGAAGGCGCAGTTAAAGACTTTATCATAAGCATTAGGTAAAAATTGTTTTTTTTTTTTTATAATGACCAATCACTCAAGGAGTGTCCCCTATTTGCGATCGTCAAAAAGAAATGAGGAAAGAGAAAGAGATAGGTGGGTGGTGAAAGCCGCAGCCTAGAGGATGTGTTCCAAATCGACAAGTGTTATGCTTTTGCCGACTAAGCACTCATTATAGCTACGACGAAATAAATTCTACAGCACTTAAGATTTGAGCCCGCAAACAGAGAGATTGTTATCTACTCGTCCACCCAGCGCAGGAAGCACGAAGTATTTCTCATTTGTTGTTTCCCGATTTCATCAATTTAGACGTCATCAGCGACGCCATTATTAAAATTTAATTTGAAATAGGTTTGTTAGAGATTAATGGGCTTCTTGTGTAACTCATAACAACCTATGTCTCGTAAGGTATTACACGACAACTGACTGTTCAGTGGCCATAGAAGTCCAATGAGGAAAGCAAGGAAATGTACATATAGCTACGTAACCATATATCTGAACAACCGGTGGCTGCGTTCACACATCGCTCAATAAGTGCGTAAAACGTAATGCAAGTGTAGGATGACTACTGATGAATTTTCGATAGCAGCAATCTTCAAGTGAACTGGGTAATGACTGTTGGACTGTTATTTCCGGCCATTACAGTTGTCTTAGTGACGCTACACACGAAATTCAGATTTTTCTATTGTTTTTATTAATAGCGGCAGCATATACATGTCAACCTACGACCTTAGTGGTTGTTGTTTTGCAAGGAGGTAAGGGAAAGCAAAAGGATAGAGGACTTTAATTTTTCACTCCTTGTTCGTACTGCTGTCACCCTACCTCTTTTTCTTTAGCAGACGCCGATAGAATCATTGGCTTCTATTTCTAAGCATGCAGTCACAGACAAACATTTTGAATCAATGAAGCGCAATGCGATCACTCACGATCTTTGAAAGACTATCTGCTAAAGTTCCGTTGTTTGGGTTTTACTCAGTACTTATTCATCTAAAGTAGTACTGCTATAAGAAAAGGGCTAACGTCCGCTTGTCTGTCTATTTGCCTGATGTCTGCCCATGTGTTTAATTACTTTATTCCATTTTTTGGATTACGTCCTGAACAAGTGTCCGAAAACCGAACATCCGTTTGCCAACAAAGCGTAACTCTTGATACTTATATCAAGATAAATAGGTGCGCGAGGCATAGTGACAAACGCTTTGCGCAATTACAATATTTTGGATAGTTTCTGCCATAGACAAACTACCAGGGAATTAAAAGTCGGAGTATATTTTTAAGATTGAAATTTCTGGCTTTAAATAAATGGAAACCACCACCTTACTGATCTTTCAAAGCTTCTTTATGTTTATAGATACATTTGCAAGCGGACTTATTATCTGCACAATATTTTTAACATCGTCTAAAAAATGTTCAGGTTCATGTATTCAGAAAGTCAAGGTTCATAAATTCATTACAAATTGTACGGACTAAAATTGGAAACTGATTAATGCTCTTCTATTATTAGCTCGATATTTCTTAGACTGCTTCATGTACATAAGCGTTCTAATAGCTTTGTTGTTTACAATTTGAGAATCAACTTTTGGCATGCTTTTAGCGGCATGTATCAGCATTGGCTCACTTACCGATGGTGTACATACTGTCCTCAAAAAACCACATGCCCCGTTATCGTCTGTCCAAGGGTCTAGAAGATTCCGTAAGAAAACAATCGGAAATCTGAAAAGCAACAGATTCCGAACATACTTTTGTATACTGAAAATCATGCATCATATTGTTGATACTTTAAGTTAATGCAAAATTTTTATAACTTAAACCTCTTGTGCGACAAGAGTATATGAAGCTTGTGCATATAGGAAACCTAGGTGGATTTGTTATTCAGATTCTGAATCGACCTAAGCTTGTCTGTCCGTCTGTCCGTCTTGCGTTCAACCTACAGGTCGCGATATTTTGATGAAATTTCGTACACCAAGGGCGCAGATGCTTCAAATTGGACAAATCTTTCAAGCACTTCCTATATAACGCATGTGAAAATTCGTTATTATGTATCGAATAGCAGTGTTAAACGATGTAGAACAAAATATTTAATGATGTTTCAACTATAACTTTTTTACTTGTTTCATATAACGCCTTTGTCAAATGACGCCTTATGCGGAGAGCGGTTCTCCTCAATCCATTTCCAGGGCTCGCCCTTGCGCCAATCGATTCCAGTATACCTGGATAAAAGTAATCTTGATTCTGAATAAACATAATTGGATACAATGCGCTTTAACATGAGATACAGTTGAGAAACACAAAAGTTTAAATTCTATTCTATATTTCGTATATCGCGAAACAGGCATGAACTAAGGAGAAAAATATCCTCACGCAACAAAGTCTAAGTGTTTGCTTGAGGTGCAATTAATTTAGAATTCCTTCACAAAGCGATAAACAAATATTTTGCTTATTTATATCACTTTGGCGAATTGCGTGCAAATACTTGTGAACGATCTATAGAGCATTAGTAGAAAAGTAATTTATAAGAAGCGCATACATCAGACCTCTTAATGTTAAGTTTACTTTACTGTAAGAGCGAGAGAGAGCAGCCACTCATTATCGCTTGCAAACACTGTAGAGTAGAGTAAATTATGTTTCTTTGGCTTTATAGGCACAGATACACAGATACACAGATACAATACGAACTACGATAGTTGGTAAACGTTGAAGTGGCTTTACTTCTAGTCAAATAAACCAAATATATATATACATATATAGGTATGTATAGCTTTAGAATTTATTATAAATTCAAGCTCTGTTTAACATCATTTTGATCGTCGTAGTTATAAATCTAAGCATTATCTGATTTAGAAAAAATGATATTTAATAATAAATTTTATTTACATCCATTTCCCTTATGCATATTCTACGATATGTAGTAGTATGTGTGCGTATATGTGTGTGTATGCGAAAGTGTGTGTGTATGTATGTTGTGTTTGTATGATAAAGGTCTGTAAAAATTAACAAAACCCAAAACTCTCTTTGCCATTTCCGCTGTAACAATACGTTTTCAGAGATAAGCTATTTTCCTTCTCACTGTCATCACTTAACATCATTAGTGTCAACACAAGCACAATAGCATATGAATGATGCTTTATATGTAAGAGAGTAATGGATCAAAAAGAATACATTAACACTATGGTTGCTAAATAAACAGATACACACACACACGCACGGGCATACACATATGCAAATACATAGACCCACACACATACATTTATTATATTTTTAAAAATAGATTTCGAAAAAAATACATTTTGTAGTGCGATGATTTGATGTTATTCCGGCTTTTTAGCGTACACTATACTCTGTCACATGTGTGCATAAAGTTGTAATACTACTACACACCGAAATCATCGTCATGATTATCATCATTATTATGACCGAAATCATTATAGCCCCTATGTGTATGTACTTTTTTCGTTGTTTGTTTTTTTTTTTTTTTGCTTCTTCTATAATATTTGTTGGCCCAACCTAATGCTGCTGTCTATGGCACAATCTGTACACAAATGTTTACATCATCTCGCATAGAATCAACGACAACGTATACTAAATAATGTTGTACACGTACCCGGGCATACAAATGTTGAAATATATATTTTCTTTTTATATTCATGTGTATATGCATGTGAATTAATTTGTATATACCTCGCTTGCCTTCCTTTATATTTGCTTGTGTTGTTGTGTATGTTACGTTGCGTTTGGTATAAATAAATTTATTTAACATAGAACATAAGAACAACAATTTTTGGAGTTTTTCTTTAAAATCTTAAAGATGTCTCGTATATTATTTGATAGTCTTTACCGCTGCCGCCAACGCCATTGTAGCTGGAACACTTAGGCATGGCAGTCATGGCTGTTTTTTATTATCTTGAAATTTCGCATTTTTCTCTCCCTTCTTTTCTTCTTTTTTTTAGTAGGTTTTTGTCAATTTGAAAATTTTTTTACATACGAGGATTGTCTCATAAATTATAAATATTTTATTACACCAAAAAAAAAAAAGAAAAAAGAAAAGAAAACACTGAAGAGTTAACGAAATGATCTCAAGAGTCTGTAACGGCTAATGTAAGCTACTATCGTATTAGATTTTATTACGAATTGAACAGAGCGGAGAAAATTGAGTTGCCGGCATCAAAGGCATCTTATTTAATAATTTAGGTAAATTGTTCAGCAGTACCTCATGTTCATAGGGAGGTAAGCGCTTATTAATATCTCTTCCCAATCCACATAAGGCAAAGAAGAATTTATTTTTAAATTCATTCGCAAATTAACATTCATCTACAACAAAAAAAAAAAAAATGATTTGCTTAAGAAAGTCAAGAGGAAAATTTGTGTTTTCCAAACAACACGTAATCCAGTTTACATAACTTGTCTCCAATATTGCCCTTAGTGAGAAGTTTTGAGTCTCTTATCTATATGCAATAGACTTGAAGCTCGCGACATTGCAGGGATATTGACTAACAAAAATCACATTCTGTATACAAAATATCTGACATTGTTGTTGTGTGACAAGGAAAATAATTTATTCATCAAAATGTATTTTAATTTATTCGTTTATTTTAAATTTATTTATTATCCACTCCGCATAAGTAGCCGAACAGATAACAATCGTGCTTACGAAGTCAATGTTGGCGGGATGAAATCTGCGCAACAGTTTTCTTTGGTTGAAGCTATTGTGACTACTCGGTTGGTGAAGGCATAACAATTACAAACTCACTAGGCTGTGGCCATCACCTCCCCTGTCTCTTCTTTTTCTCCCTACTTTCTGGGTCATATGAATAGGGGACATCTCTTCAATGATTGGTCACATTTAAAAGAAAAATTTTGTTACCTTCACCGATTGTTTGCAATTTACAGAAGCATGTGATCTGAGGTGATATACATTTTTATAGAGGGTTTTATGTATGACTCACTATTACTTCCGATAACTTTGCTTTAAGTTTTCTCAAAGAGCTTTTCGCGGAACAGTGGGGTTAGTTGCCCAACCGACAGAAAGTCCAACGGAGCCACATCAAGTGAGACCATTCTTGTTCGGTTACATTACCTGAGTTCTTGATTTAAAATCTTCCAAAATATAACACAAAATTACACTCTTTTGGACGGGACGAACTGCAAGGAGCTGCGGGATTTCATATGCAAGGAAATTAGGAAAATAAACAAACTATCCTCCAACACCTGAGCTTTTTGTGTTATTAAGATTGATAAAAAGGTTTCAAGCCCCTTTTTGCGAATGGTTTGATCATTCGCAGCATTTAAGGATTAAGTAGAAGGAGACCAACAGTCTGCAACTTCGTGGGGCTTTTTTCTTGTGTTTATACCATACACGATTCATCTTTAGACTTTTGCAGTAGGTTTCGTGTTTCGGCACACAGCACATGTTTTCTTTCGGACACACAACTTTTCTTCTTTTAGGTCTTTAATATTTCAAATTCCGGATACTATACATTTAGTCCTAGTTGAGGCTAACCTAAGCTTTGAATTTAAATTTTTTGATCATATCACATTGCACTAACTATCCAACCAATACTGTTCTGAAATAGTATTCACAGTAACTCAACGCATCTCCATCCTAAATTTTGGTTCGATTTGATGCTCCAGGATTCCTCTTTGAATGCGGGCCTGTGCAGTACGTCCTGGTATGATTCGTTATAAAAACGCTTGGTCCGTTTAAGATGAAAGATTCCATTTGTGACGATTTCGACGTTAAAATGCAATGTCGTCACGAAACATTGTTGTGCCGAAACAACTTTAATTAATTGTTACTCTTACAGAAGGCTCCTCGTATATTTTTGGCATATTTTTCATTCGGCACATGTAGATGTGTGTATATATATATATGTATACACTTAGGTATAAAAATTATATGTTTTGTCTTTCCTTCTATTACGATTTATTTTAGTTCTTTCGGTCAACGTTTTTATGCATCTTTGGTTACGCGAAATGAAAGCAAAAAAAAAAAACGTGTGCAAGAGAGCTTGTGCTTCAAAATCCAATAATTCTCAACTGAAATTTTCTGGCAGATATTAAAAACTCGATGTACATTTAATATACTTTTCTTTATTTATTTGCACCACTTTTTCTTACTATGATGATTTCATGATTTTTTTTTTCTCTTGTTTATCGTTCAATATGTTGACCACTGGCTAGACTAAAAGGGATTCGAGTGGAATTTTGTAGAGTTCTCTTCTTTTTCGTTTTTTTTTAAGGTCTGCTGATCACAGAACGTTTTTCTTTCTTATTTCTCCTAAAAAAGTTAAACATTTTTTCCCTTTTTTTTCGTTTTTAATATTAAAGCTTCTGGGTTCCTGGCTTTTTCATAGTTAGGAAAACTGTTTCTACTTTCCTTTGCAAAAACTTTACATTTTTGATAATGATGTTGCTGCCTTAAATCCTTCAGTTACTCAAACGAAAACGAAAACACACTCCTTTCTCTTCCTTTCCTTTTCTTTTCTTTTCTTTCGTATTTTTTATTTTATTGATTTTTATATTTTATTCAAACATTTGCATAATTAAGTCGGATTTAATATGGCTTTGCTTGTGAATACGGCAACTGCAGCATGTGTTCGGTGTTTCACTTTTTTTGATAAAATGATTTGAAAAAAAATACATTATTTTTAGCATAAATAAATCGTTACTTTATACCCCATAAAAATCGGTCTTGTTTGATAAACACAATTAATGGCCCTCGAAAGAGCCTTCGTATGCATCGGGAAGCTTTTGCAATTTTTAGTAGTTAATCAGAAAACAACATCATAACATATGTACATATTCTTGCATTCATAACATAACATAACATATGTTCGTCTACCCTCTATACAAAGCGTTGAGTACACAAGTTTCTTTGCACATTAAACGAACGAAAAAAAAGACGTACATAATATAATAACAGAATGGAAGTTTGTTAGGAAACCATTTGTGTTGAAAAGGAAGCGACTAAGTGTACGCCTCCGCTTAACCGCTTAATACTACAAAAAAAAAAAAAAACAACAGCAAGGAAAAGATAATTAACCTTAACTCCACGTCAAACCATCCGTTATCAATACAATTCAACAAAAGCAAGCAACATTGCTAAGCGCACGATAGAAAGAGGAAATAGACATACAAAACATCTAGGAACCAATTTTAATATCCTTATCTTAACACTTGTCCGTCTCGTAGGTTTCGTGGAAAACTACAAGAAAAAAATGATTTACTCATCAACATTTATTTCATCTTCAGTAGGCCTTCAAAACAGGCCTAATCGCTCCTAATATAAGTGCAACGATCTTTCTCAAGTTGCTTTTCCGGTCCCTAAAGCCAATTTTTTCTTCTCGATTGGCCTAAAACGTTTTCTTCGCATTGATAGGCTTCGTAGAAACAAATCAGTCATTGCTATGGAGGGTACCTGTTCCTTGATCACCCACGCGGTGAGGGATATCCGGTACCACTTCTTGGACTTCTACGTAAGTCTTATACCATCTATATGTCTGTAGTTGATCCGCAAGCGTTAGTTCTTGGGTCACATTCACATTTTCAGCGATTCAAAGCAAATTTTTTTTAAAATTAAAAAAGCAAAAGTTGTGATTAACTGACAAAAAAGCAGCTTTTAAGCGCATCGAATAACAGATTGCGTGCAAATTCCACTCGGCCTTTCATCGTAGCATTACTAAGTTACGCACGCTATACACGTTAAATATGACTGCGCAATTTCTGAATGTTTCATCAGCTCCGTTAGAACTATAGTTCGACCTCAGTGTCTTCAGAATGAGCGAACATTATGCGCTTTCAATGCCAATCTTGCCACGAGGTGACTTTGAGGTACTTTTCAACTTTGAATTTGTGCTTATTTTATACTGTACTTCCAACAAATATGTATGTGTAATATGTTCATATATAACTTTTTTGGATACATAATTATTATTAATATTCTCAGTGTTATTGTTACTGCCTGGCAGTCACATCAAGATATGATTCGTTATAAAAAAAAAAAAACTTGGTAAAATTAGGTTTGTAGGAGTAATACACGAGATTCTCGATCAGTCCTTATTAGCTGCTTGTGTTTATTTTAATCACCGACATGTATTGGTCAAAATGATAATATAATGCAGTGTCAAGATCGATGATTTTAAGCTTTCTCTTCATAAAATAACAGCTTCCCGTTTAGCATGATTGAGTTATTCAGTGTACGCAAACACTAGTCATGCAATGCTCAAAATTTCATTTTCAACTTTCATTCCTCTCGTTATTTCATTTGGAGAAATATGCCGCCGAGGCCCAGCAAACACTTTTTGAAGTTCAACATGATACTGCTCCATCATGTCCCAATTGTCGGCTTTAGCTTCAACGGATTAAAAGGTTTGATTTTGATGTCAAAGAAGGGCCTGGAGAACAAAGTTCGCAGGCAACAAATTGAATAGTAAACGAAAACCCACTCCAAACTCTCAAAGAACCTTCCAACGGCTTACCAGGTGATGAATCAACTGTTTCCAAGCGTTCACATGCGATAGGATGGAGGGACAATAGCCCCCATACGAATTGATTGAAAATTTCATTTCGAACCCTTTTAAAAAAAGTAGTCTATGGCGCATTGTGACTGGCGGAAAGTGGATCTACTACGACCAAATCGAGACTGAAGCGGAAAATTCATGGCGTTAAAGCTTTGTGTGAGCGTGTGGTAGGGTTAGCAAGGTGTAGTATCTTACGAGCTGCTAAAATCGAATGAAATTGTTAATGCAGATGTTTACCGGCGTCCATTGGATAAATTGAGCGATGTATTGTTCCCAAAAAGATCCGCATTAGCGAGTAACAAACGCATAATCATTCTCTGGCATGACAACGCTCGGCCACACGTTGCAGGAGTTGCCAAGAATACGTTGTTATAGCTCCAATGGAAATTTCTGTCGGACCTACCGTACTCATCAAGCATAGCACCTTCTGATCGCCACTTGGATCGATGGGGTATAGCTTGTTTGGCATGGGGTTTCGTAATGGTAAAGAGCGAAAATGGGTCGAGGATTGGATCGCTGTCAAAAGAATGTCGTTCTTTCGGCACGATATTGCCATGTTGCCAGTAAGATTTGAAAAAGTTGTACGAAATGATGGAAATTATTTTGATTAATATATATATACTTTTTCAAATTAAAAAACTGATCAGAATACATGCAAACATCTATTATTTATTTTAGAACTGTGGCGGCCAATCGAGATTGAGGCAACTGTGCTAGATTAAATTAGGTAGCCTTGAATTGACATAAACTATTACAACAAAGTTCGTTTAGATCGTTATAGATCCGTTAAAATACTGTTTAAGGTGAAGGACCGAACGAACCAAATACGAGTTCAAGAAGGCACCGATAATAGCCATGCGGGCTACTTAATGAACCTACTAACGTATTTAAAAGCAGGGAAAACGCTTAAAACTTTTCAAGATATCTCTGGATCTTCACAGCCTAGGCAATGTTCAGAAACCGAACCACCTGCCATGTCGTTTCTTGGAATATCCGGTTTACGAAGAGATTTTAGGAGATTACACGCCAGACTCTTTTAGAAGCTACTTTTTGCAGTTCTCATGCATGAGCCACGTGACTCATGCATACATATATTAATGCGTTCGTTCGCTCCTTCGTTCGACCATCGATTGGTGCATCTGTCTATTCATTGATTCATTCATTTATTCATTCATCAATCCGTCCGCTGATTCCTTCGAATATTCCTTCATTTGTTCAATTATTGATCAATTCATTCATTTATTCTTTGATTCGTTCTTTTGTTCGTTCAACTTTACATTCACTCATCCATACGTTCAATCCTTCATTCATTCGTTCATTTTGTTATTCATTCCTTTGTGCGTTCAATTATTCATTCACTCATTCTTTCGTTTGTTAATTGATATATTTATTGGTCCATTCATTCATTCAAGCGTTCATCTATTCGCTTGTCCATCGATCCTTCATTCGTTTCTTTCATCAATTGATTCATCCATCCATTCATTTTTTTACTCATTCATCCGTTCTCGCTCACTCATTTTTGGCTTTGTTTGTTGTTCCGTTCGAGTATGGATCCATGCATACATTTATTCGTCCCTTCATTCTTTGATTCGTTCATTTGTGCGTTCAATTATTCATTCACTTTTCCATTGATTCACTTGTCCATTCATTCACTTATTCATTCATTCAATCATTCGCTCCTTCATTGATCCAATCATTCGTTCATTCGTTCATTCATTCCTTAATTTGTTTGTCCATTCGTCCTTTGAATCATTGGTTAAATACATTTCATTCCAGCCTGCAGACGAATCTTTTCAATTATCTGAGGTAAGTATTTGTTGCATTTGTAACCAAATACGTGTTTGCGGGTTATTAAGTTCTTTATAATAACTTGAAGACCATCACATTACGTCTAACATAATTAATGATTCCTCTTCTTTTTTGTTTTATCGAAAATTTGCTTCTTTTTGAAATTTATTTTCAAAACCATTGAAACAAAATAATTTATTTAATAATGATTAAGAGCAATTTGTACATGTACTTAAAATTAAGAGGCGGTTATTGAGAACTGAAGTAGTGCAGCTCTTCAAAAATATGGTACGTACTAGACGAACGAAAACTTAAAAAGTCAGCAAAAACCAAAAATAAACAGAGAAAACTATTAAAATTTATGAACGTCTTTGAAGAAGTAACAAAAAAAAAACTACAGAGAAAGAGAGAGAGAAAGAGAGAGAGAGAGAGAGAGAGAGAGAAAGAGAAAAGCCACTCACTCCTGCCACTTGAATTTCTTTTTTCTTTATTCTTTTTTTTTTTTTATATTTCATCATCATCATCGTCATCATCATCATTATGATGATCATTTATACAAATTACTTGAAATAAAATGTTTATAAACAAATAAAAATGATGCGACTGTGCGACTGACTTAGGGACCTTAAATGAAATTGTTTCAAAATTAGTTATATTTACATATATATATGTATAAACATATAAATAAAAGTACTTTAAATTTTATGTAAGTATGTGTAATAAGTACGCATACATTTAAAACGAGCAAAATAACATGAATTTTTCAATATAAATAAACTGCATTGTATACGTGTTGAGCATGTTTAATGGGCAATACAAGCGCACACACACACACACACACACACGTAAAGATGGTGAAAGATAGAAAGGGGAAAGGAGAAGAGAGAGAGAGAGGGATAGAGAGTGTAATAGCGAGATAGCAAGAAATTAAAATGAAACGAGTAAAAATGTGCATACTTAAGGCAAATAAATAAAATGAAATAAAATCTTTTGAATAAAAACAAAACCAAGAAAAATAAAAAAAAAAAGCTTTAAAGATATAAATCGTAAAACATTTAAAGCAGCTAAAATGAAAGCATACCATTCATCCTATGTACATATGTATGCATATATATGTTATGTATATGTAATGTATGTTTGTATGTTTGTATGTTTGTAAATTTGTATGTGAACCATGCATGCATATAACTGCACCAAATTGCATGGTGGGTAATGTTGTGCATGTTATAAATGCTTAACAATGACGATGATGATGATGATGTCGGTACAATGGTAGTGATGGTAGTGATGGTAGTGATGGTAGTAATGCTGGTGGTGGTATGAGTCATAAAATTGCCTGAAAATGGCTTTTAGTATGAGTAGTATTTGTTATGGGTTTTAGGTTGCTTTCTAGCTCATCACAAAACAAAACACATACATATAATAATATACATACATACATACATATCCACACTAATACTTTCTCATATCAACTCACACATGCACACAACAACAACAACTATATGAAACTAAGATACCGGTTTGTCGGTAACTTAAGTGTGTACTTAACTCTATATATACTAATGTCTTGCATGCACATTATTGTTGGTTGTTTTAATTGTTTACTCTAGTGTTGTATCATCTGCTTTGTTTT
The DNA here is from genome assembly GCA_000688715.1 of Glossina pallidipes. Taxonomy (NCBI): domain Eukaryota; kingdom Metazoa; phylum Arthropoda; class Insecta; order Diptera; family Glossinidae; genus Glossina; species Glossina pallidipes. Next base: position 82,209 of record KK499887.1, read on the forward strand.
AAATAATAGGGTTAAATAACTAACTAAAAAGGGTTAAAGTTTAAAAATGTTCAACATGTTCTTTTCTAATATTTAACTTAATTTATTATCATTATCATCATCATCATCACACCAACGATGTTATTAGTTTGTTTGTTTGTTTGTTCGTTTGTTTGGTCATTTGTTTATTTATTTATTTATTTGTTATGTTATGTTTCTATCGCATTTCCTTTAACCATAAAAGCCCACGCATTTCTTTTCTTAACAATATTTATTCTCTTGTAAAAACTAATTTATTTAAAAGGCCATAATAATAAAGACCCATTAAATTCTATAGCAATACCGTGGACCACACTTAGAATACTTATAAATTATGTTAAACAAGCGAAAACATTATAATCGGGCAAAGTCGATTTTTAAACACCCTACACTAGTTCGCCTAATATAATTCCTCACTTCACTTCACTTCATTTCGTGATAAAATAATAAGAATTATATCTCATTTCCTTTTAGGGGACCTTAAGCATGAGAAGGGCCCGAACCCTGAACTGCCTTCTTCACATTTAACAAATTATTTTACTTACCAGAAATCTTATTGTTCTTCCTATATTTTGGTCATAAGGCTTTAAAAATTATAGTTTGTGATCATAGAAGGACTTATTTTTCGTGACCTCCCACTCCCCCTTAATCATAATTGGATGAAAGCAAAATTTATGATAAATTCCTACTATAGACCGCTTTTCATCATAAAACGTTAGGACTTTTCTGCCATGTAAAGTACTACCTTTTGTACGGAGGATTATATGAGAGATGGTTAAAAATATTGGTCCATCCGACCCAAATCGTTCAAACTGTCAGCACTATATAACACTATAACTTAGCGATTTTTGTCGGCAAGTTTTGAAAATTGCAACTAGTTACTTTTTAAAATCAAGTCTAATATAGGAAGCGATGAAGTCTTATATAAAAGTGATCCGATTCAGGTCACTTTCAATATGGTATAATAGTGCTTAGAATATTGTGAAAATATCTTAAGAACTTGCGACTTGTCGCTTTAAAACAAAGATAGATGTTGAGAAAGAAAGACAGACAGACAGATAGATAGATAGACAAACAGGTAGACGATGTTACGACGATGTTAGCTGCAGAAAATCATTTCGAACCAGTCGATATGTGTTTGTCTCAAGTCTTACGTGTTACAAATATTCGCACAAATTTGATGTAACCTGTGCGTAAGAAATGAAAGTTTAACCCAAACAGTAACTACATGCAACTTACTCCGAGCCTTTTCATATCTGCTGCTTGACTTTTGGGCCTTGCATTTTATTAGTCCTGTTCCGAATTATAACAATAACAAAGTTACATAAAGCAATCATAAAAAGCCCCAATTATTAATTATGCAAGCTTTGATTGGACGAATGGAACTACCAAGTTTAAGGAAATCTACTTTTCTTTAATCTTTCCAAGAAATATGTCATAGATTGATAATGCATGAAAAAGTGTTTAGGAAAACCAATAAGATCTACATGCTTTAAGCGAACTAAAACTAAATCTTCGCTCACTTAAACGATGCTGTAAAGTTATGCAAAAATATCATTCTAAAGACATACGGTTACGAATGCACTTCCGGGTAAACTGATCACTTTTCTTCATTGAACTATTGTATTCCAACTAGGGATCGGTACCAAAAAGTTCCTCGTAAGTTTAATTTGAGAACTTTCTTGTCTTGACAACAAATGTAGACGGAGGGACGAACGGACAGTCATGATTAAATTGACTCGGAATTGACGAAGAGTTTATGCAGTTATGGATCTAAGCGATGTTTCAGTCCAATTTCAGATTGCTTAATCGTTAATACATGTAGACGGACTGACAGACAAGCATGACTGAATAGACTTGGAATTGTATTGATCAAGAATTTACACAATTATTAATCTACGCTTCAAAAAATATTTCAATCCAACTTCAGATCCCTATCCGGATTATTTTGGGATTCTTGACTTTTAGTAATTAAAGCCGGAATTTTAACCACCGCTTCTAGACTTGGTACAATATTTAATTATTTTCTGTCTCAGTTTTTAGCGACTCTGAAAGCAGCAAATGACGCGTGCCGTTTATGTATTGTGCCATACGCTACGGTTTCGAAATTATTTTCTCAAGTATTACAAACTAAACGACAGAATAAACATACCTGCACATTTTTATAGCGCAAGTAAAAATCTAAACAAAATTTCTGAACTATAGAACCTAACCTTAACTTGTGAAATAAATGATACACAAAAACTTTTGCTTAACTTGTGCACTTAAAGGAAAAATGAAAAAAAAAAAAAGAAGAACAAAATCCAACGACTTAAGGGCATTAGGTTAACATTAGAGCAGATAATGCAATCAAACTTTAGTAAAAACCAAAACGAAAACAAAAATATTTATTGAAATATTTATTTTCCGAATTATAAAGGAATTTATTATTAAACATTTAGTTGAAATTTGAAAACCTACTTAATATTAAAAAAAAAAAAAAAAAAGAAAACATTTTTTGAACGGAAATACAAATGAAAGCAATAAGTGCATGATGATGTGATAAATGTTCGTGTTTGTGCATGAAAAGGATTTTCTTACCGTAATAGAGCAGATTAAAGTGAAGTGACATGCAACAAAGGAAAAGCTTGTGTATGCCTTATAGCAAATCTGAAACGTTCATCAGCTGAGCTCAATACATTTTATGCATAAATACATGCAATACTTTTTTTACATACATACAATAAATCGTCTCATCCGTATTATCACATGATGCGGTAAAAAAAAAAATTTGTGGTTTTATACCATCACCAGAGACTAATAGCATTCATATTTAAACATTTCACTTGCAAAATGCTTGAAAGTATTGTTGCAATACACGACTCTACTCTAGTCTATACTCTACAACGTAAAAGCAAGTAAAAATACCGTAGTGGGCCACAACTCATCAGTAAATACTCTACATGAGCGTACGAGTTATTCATCTAATGACTTTGTAGAATAGGGTGTTATATGAGAAGTGGTCGAAAAAGTAGCCCGATCCGAACCATATCGCTCGTGCTTGGACCAAAACACATCGGCGTACCGAATTTCATCAAAATGTCTAGTGTGGCTTCAATATGAGAATAAAAGATTGACGGAGGGACGGACAAGCTCAGATTGATTTAACAAATGATTCGGTGTTGCAGGCATCCACACAAACTTAATACACTCTTATATCACAAGCGGTACGGTGGTAAGTGGTAAGATATAATATATTATTAAAATATTACGCGTGCTGTATTTTTTTTAATATTAGTAAAAGTATTAAAATGAAAATCTTGGCTTCCATTCGCGACATTAAGCAACAAGTGGTTAAGATACTACTTCGGCATTAAGTTTATTACTGTTATTAGTTATTATAAAACAGTTATTTATAGTTTCAGTGATTTCGAGCATTTTCGTAATTCGAGCTGATATCAAGCAAAAGATCATGATTTTTGTCGTTTAAAAATCAAATGAAATCAACAAAAAAATTGCAAATCCAATTAAATTATATTTATGTCGAAGTAATTAGTATTAGAATTAGAAATCAAAGTTCATCCCTTTCTTTTTTAAAAGCAAAATGATTCTAAAAGATGATGCATCCGGAACTGTCTCATCGACGAAAAATTGTAGAGACAGGCAGATGGGAGCCTGAGCTGCTTGTTCATGGTCAATCATCTTGCTTTTCACTATCATTAAGAGATTTAAACAACATCTACACAAAAAAAATATAGATTTAAAGTTCGGAAGCAACCCAGTTCAAGGGTGTGAAGACAAATTCGAATTTTATTAGCGAAGACATCTACCACATTCCTTACAAGAGTTCTGTAAACGCCCTAGCAGAGCTCTGTTAATATGTTAATTATTTTTGCGGACACTGTATGAATTGCTGATCAAAAAAAAGTTCAAACCTTTCTCCCCGGAACTATTTTTAATAATTTTTTGAAATTTGCGTTGTTGATGAAATATGGATATGGAAAAACACCCAAATTTGGGATTCTAGCGCAGCCAAATTAAAAAATGTCACCTATATTCGCCTATGTCACGTGAATCTAAGAAAAGAAGGTAAACTTTTCTTTGCGCATTCGACATGTATTACCGTGTACGTTCATGCGGGGGCCACAAAAATATTTTACGTTTCCTACGGGGGCCACAAAAATATTTACATTTCCCGTCAAATTCGAATTTATCTTCACACCCTTGCCCAGTGCGATGGTTTGAATGCAATGTAAGCGCTGCTAGTGATTTCAAGTGAAAAGCTTTAACAAAATCAATTAAGTCCGTCTTGATGTCAAAGTACTATAACTAATAGAGGTTTAAGTGTAAGCAACAGAAGTCAGAGTTAAATCATTAAATGTGAATGCAAATATTATTTGTATAATATTCTACTTACTAGGTATGTACATATGAAGCCGGAAGCGGGAAAGTACACGTTTACGGTACATAAATGATAAAATATATTTTCTTCAAAGTATTGCCCATCGCTGACTATACCGCTATAATCCTGTACACTCCAATATTCTATTATTCCAATTGTCTTGCAGACAAGCTAGCTATACATTAAGCCATTTTCATACATTTTCCTAAGCAGTAAAGCGCCGCTCGGCAATTTCGTGTCTCTTGATAAGAATAAACCGCATAAGCTAGCACTTCCCAGTTGAATGATTGCAAGGTATCACGAACCTGTGTTACTATGTGAATGGATGGATACATGGCTTTTATTACCTTTCTTAATACTGTTTTTGTTTTTTGAACAGAGCACGGCTCAAATCCATTAATTGCTTTTGATAGCGTTTAGCATCAACAATTTAATCGTAGTTTAACACATACTAACAAATCAAAATTCGCTTCTTCTTGGTTAGTAAATGATAAACTATATTTGATGGGTGCATAGTCGTGCCGAAACTTTCACCTCCACATGGTTATTCTGGGCAACGATCATTGATCGGCGAAGAAGAGTTTCAACCTTGAATATCTATAACTTGGTAAGAGGTTTTTCTCATAGATACCTAAATGATGCAGTGCTCCTTATAAAAGAACATTTTTTTGCTCATAAATTCCTCTGCCTGGAGGAAATACAAACTAACTGAAGCAGGACCGGGTAGGTTGTAGGGTACTGTGAAATATTAACAGTCCAATGCATGGAGCAGGCCATGTCAGTTGTATCTACCGACGCATATATATCTTGAGAAAGAGTAGTTTGGATTCGACTAACCCGGATGGTGTGGTAAATCCAAAGGCAAATGTGACTATGAGCATGTAAAGTAAAACTAAATGCTTTGTAGTCCAAATTTAAGCTCCACGGCGATCAGGGATTCGCTCTTCTTGAATATGCGGTAGTGAGTTCTGATTGCTGGATGAGGACATACAGAGAGCATCGTGGTAGCTATGGATTTCAACAATTCCTAAACCGTAGTAATAATAGGCTTCAACATTCTCCAGTGTGGATTTATGGACCGTACACTTTAAATCAATCTGGTAATCCAGTTGTACCGGGACCCCTAGCTTATAGGGATGGTATCACTCTCTTGGGGCACCGGGCATAAATAACCGGTGCCGAATGTCGGAGGGCATCTGTTTTCTATCAGATTAACTCACGTTAAATCACCAGAGCCATCTGTCCACGCGCGAATACGTCCATACACATATCTTCGCCTGGTACACGGGGAACTATTAACCCTTAGTGTGCGTTTTCATACTCCCTGTTCCCTTGGGCATCTTGGTAGTGTACCCACATTAAATATCAAGCGACAGTCTTTTGTATATATATACATACACTTTTATTGGTTGCAAAGCGCATTTCAACCAACATACCGTATATCGTCTCCGGACCAAAGTGGTCCAGTTCGGCAATCGGAGTGGATTGTATACCTGAATTTATCCGTAATAATAATGCTTTTAACTGGATTTTATTTGTAAAAAATAAATAAGTTTTTAAAAAAAAGATTTTTTTTCCAATCGTTCGCCCAAAAAGGAAATGGTGTTCGCGGAAGTTTTGAGAAAATGTGTGTTCGCCGATTAATGTACAATGCTAACACATCTAACTTCCATGAGTTATCCCATTACGTCATATTATATTTTCATTACCCTTTCGGGTGACGCAGCCATACTGTTTCTTGATATCTCTTGATTTCTCGAGATCCACTGGACAAGAAAATCTGTTTTCTTGAAGGGAAAATATTTGTTAGTCTTGGAAAATTTTAACCAAAAAATATTCGGTTGAAGACGGGCTGATCATTAAAGACCGCACCATGACGCTTGTATAAATAATCTGAACATAGATTGTAAGTCAAATATGTAGGCATTATTTTAGATCCTTTAGAAGTTTACTTCAGTCAGCTAAGATCACATACGGCCAACAAAGCGATTAGAGTGGCCAGGCTTCTCTATGATTTAACCGAAAATTCCGATTAAGTAAAACCAACAAAATCCTAAGTTAAACAAAGGTATTTCTATACCCATATATTCTATGCAGCTCTCGTTAAGATTTATGTTACATAAAGAAAACTTTAACTGACCTCACCAAATACCAAGAATACGGAACGTAAACTGTACATTGCTAGAAAGGTCGTTCATCAAGAATTCACGCAACATTAGTGTCATTTTTTCACAGTACTTGGTTTGACTAATGCATTATATTAATATATAACCGATGTGTAGATTATCCTCAGTTTGTACCATCGACTCATCATTCTCATTGAAAATTGAAACGAGTTCATGACATTCATGAAAACAGTAGATTTCGACGTCATTCTCAGTAATTTCACATAAAATTTCCCAAATCAAACAAATGGCGATAGCCCTACAAGTTTCACTGGCAATGGATAGGCAATGACTCGAGCAAAGCAAATTAAAGACAAACTTGATTCCACCCGTTTTTAAAGCTCCCCATAAACTGCACTCATTACATGTAGATGCGAAGGATTCAATGCATCCACTTATTGAGCGGCTTTTCGAAGGAACTGTAAACGTCAATCAATATTGCGTTGCTTGGATGTAATAGCACATACAAGCAATGACAAATATGTTTGTAGTCTGATCCAAATTTAATTCTTCTTCTTTCAATAAATTCAAAAATCCTCGACATATTTCTTCTATTTTATCGCAGTCTTCCAAAAATTTACAAGGGTTTGCCAAACACGATTGTTGTATATACTGCTTAAGCGTTGACAATCGATTATTTGTTTCAACTATTAAGCTCATACCATCCCGTTCGGTCACCATTACTAACAGTTTCCTAACTAAAACCCATATTTTCTTAAAGACGCGATTGGATTTTTGATCGGTTGTTGCAACCTCCTCCAAGCCAATTGTCGTTCAACTTGGGAAGTTTTGCATAGAATGAAAATATTTTTACATCATGATTGATAGTACATTTAAAGACTGTATTGATCGAATTTATATGTTCGGTGATAAAATAAAGTGTTCATATTCTACACGACTTGTGGTACAAGGAGGAATACCAAGAAGAAGTTGAGATAGATTTTACAATAGCTTTTATTTTGCCGATTGTTTCAGAATCACTTTCTAAATTGATCTAAGCTGTCTGTCTGTCTGTCAATCTTGTTTCCATATGTTAAACCTCGCAATTTTGATGACCGCTGAGGTTCATTATAAAATACTAATGATTTGATCCCGTTTCGAAAGGTTTATATTTCGTAAGAATATCTTTATGAAAGAGTAGAGAATTAATCACAATTTTGTTTCGAGTAAGTAAGAGTATTATATGAAGAACACTCGTAAAAATTGTCCGATCCAATTGTTTTGCAAGAGTGTTCCTCCTTAGGGCAGTACATGTCGAATGTCATGAGAATATGTGGAAAGTTGTTACCAGCGAGTAGGTTGAACACAAGAAAGCAAGTTAGACACACAGAAGGACAGACAGGTGAGCGGAGATCAATACAAAAAGTGATGCTAAATCGATCGACGTTAACAAAAAGTGGGTCCATCTCAAATTCTTCTGTGTGCTGCTTACATCCGCACAAACTTAATACGCCCACGTGACATAGGTAGTGTAAGGTATAAAAATTAAAATCGGAATTTTCTTTTTCCAACTGAATTCTAACAAGTGACGTTTGCTTTCCAACCCAAAGACAAAACTTTTAGTTGATTACCATCCTCTGAGATAATGTGGACACAACGATTATTATAAGAAGAACTGATCTTAAAAAAGAGGGACTCTGCTTGTGTTCTGCGTAAACTTAAACCTTAAACCTCTTCTATTATAAATTGTTTATTCAATTAATGTCGAATAAATTTCTAAGAAAATAAGAAACTCGCGATACTAATGGTGGACTTGGATCATATGGTTTTCGTTAATTCTTTGTTTAGTTGAGAAAAAAGAAAAAAAAAAAAATTTTATTAATTCATAATAAATTCAGCTACTTTTTCTTATCCGTATCATCAGTAACTCTTTGATTTTTCTATTGCACATACATGCGTACGTTTGTGAATACAACTAAAACCTTTCCATCATAAATAAGGAACGTGTCTGGACTATGAAATGATACGTAAGTAAGTGTATGTTTATACGTACGTTTATGTGATTATGAGTGCAATAACAAATCTTTTAACTCAACGCAAGGAGAGGAAAAGCAACATTAACAACAAATTTTTTTTTTTTTTGCTTTTGTTTCTGTGTTTTTTTACAAAATTCCGCATTGTATGGTCTCCACCATCATTGAGGTGTAAATAATAAATCGCATTTATTGTGTGTACGTAGTCGTTGCATACAATAATAACAACAAGAACGACACCACTAACAATAGCAGCAGGATCAAGCCATGGTTAAGTAATAATAAAAAAAAAAAAGAAGAAAAAAAAATTGCAAACAAGAAAAACGGCTGTGGACGAATCTTTTATATCCATCAACGTTATCGTAAAAAAGACGACTCCATAATATTGTGTGGGCGTGGTTGACATTTTCTATTTTTTTTTTGAATAAAGGTGAAAATTTATATCAAGCGTATCTATCGCAGTTTATGGTTAACGAACAAAAAATAGGAAAAGCGCAGGTGTTTTCCATTGACGTTGCATTGTGGCTGGCTTACGCCTTTTTCAAACTCTTTAGCAAATTCGAAGCTCGAAGGTGAGCCATTTTTGTATACGGGATATTATTTAACAAAGATACTACACACTTAGGCAGATGGACAGACGGATATATTTAGATCCATTTGAAATTTGATACTGATTGAGAATATATATACTTGAAAGCTTGTTCTGGTCGTTAAAAAAATTTTGATAAAAAGATAAAAGCTTGATATATTATTGTATTCGGCAGGCGTGGGCCGATAGAATATACGCATCGCCCATAGAATATACGTTCAAATTTCTATAGGTTTATTTGCTGTGGTCTGTGAGCGATGAGAAAAAACCAACCTTGTGTTCCTTCTGAACAACAGACATCTTCTCACTTTACTAGTACTGTAGGCGTTTCCTTCAACCGATTTGGCCGATTAGCAATACCGATCAACTCTTGCAAGCATTTCTAATGTTTCTGCTAAATTTCAAACCAATATCCTAATTTTCATAGTCAGGAGAATATTTAATTTAGACGGACTGACAGACATCTATCTCGATCGATTCATAATTTGATATTAATCACATATACACATACCGCATAGAGTCTGTGAAATTTGCTTTTGGATATTACAAAAATTTGGATCAAATGAATACGTTCCCCAAAACCTCTCAGTGGTGGCTATGTAAATAGCTAAATAGAAAACTGTATAGAGTATGACAAGGTATTGTTTTTGCCGACACAACGTTGAAACAAAGCGTAAAAGACGACATGATGGACTTTGTGTGAGTGATCGTTGATGAAATTAACAACAATAGCAACAACGACGACAACAACAATTGACAAGAGACCAAAAGGCCGGCTGGCCGGCCGGCCTAACCGACCAGCCGGTTTATGCGCACATGCATATGTGATAAAGTAGAATGAATAAAATTTGTAAATGAATGGCATAAACAAATAGAACACAACAGAGAACAGAACGTAACAATAGCAAGAAGAACAACAGCAATTAAGATTTTAAATGTGTATAAGTTTCGCAATCAGAATACATCAGAGAGACCAATAACGGGGGCATAAACATACATACATACAGACATACATATATACATATATATATATATATACGTTGAAGCATGTAGACAAGCACTCGGACATACTTACGGCTGAACCATCTTTAACTGCGGGTTAAGTAAATAAATAAACGAACGCGCACATATATCAATAGAGATTCTGAGGAGTATGTTTTTAGACGTGTTTTAGTGCGAATTCGTACCAAATATCGGTCGAATAATAACAGGGATTTATACCATTATCATAGTCCATTGTCGTCGTTGTAGCCATAGTTAACACAACAACAAAGTGCTAAAACAACTACAGAAATTCAACAAGAGCAACAAAAACAATAATATCAGGAATGACTAGACTGATGTTCTGAAACAAATAGCAAAACGCCCACCACGCTCAACTCTAGCTGTATATGCTAGCCATACAATGTACAAATTATTGTGCTTGTGTGCGTGTGTGTGTATATGTGTGTACCTTTATATGTAAAGAAATTTTATGGTGAATTATACATCATGCTGGTCGCTTGAACGGTCGGTTGGTCGTTCGTTCTTGTTGTTGTTGTTGTATTGTTTTCTATACTAAAGAGTTCAGCAAATAAGTTTAAGGTATATACACAAGTACACGAACACATTCATACATGTACAGCTGAAAGTAACCAGTTAGTGTCAGTACGATAACTGACTGACTAACGCAAACACTAATACACGCATATACATAAACACATATTCGCTTATAACTAAAGGCTCACTAGCAAATTTTACGAGTGTTATAAAGAAAAAACAAGTTAAATATAAAAGGCTTACACACACAAGCACAGCCAAGCGTGTGCAACAACAGCAGCTGATATTTGTTACAATGCCATGATACGATTATACACGACTACACATGCGTGCACATAGAAGCCACGTTTATATATATTTTATACCTATATTATACATGCGGATGTGCGTTTGGCCCATCAAATGGATTTATAAGTTGAAAACAACTCTAGAACATTTCTCGCAGTTGCATCCATTTAGTGATAAAAAGTTTATGGTGAAATTTAATTTTACACATTGACGCATACAAGCCAAATCGTAAAAATAACCTTATTTTATTTAAAAGCTTTACACCGGCATATAACGTCATCCACATCTGCATTAAAGTCGATCTGATTTTTTGCATATTTTTATATCCATCAGCGAAGGACGAGCAAATATGCATCACGTTTGTCAAACGTTTTGCAACATCCAGAAGAAAGCTTCGCGAACTATGTGATAGCTCTCATATATATATTTAATGAACTACCCATGTTTCTCTGTCCCTCTATGCGTCCATTAAAGGCACATATCCTCCTGACCAATTGCGACATCGGTTTAAAATTTAACAGCAATAATAAAAAGTTTTACGTACAGATCGGTTTGAATGACTCAAATCGGTCAAAGGTCACGCCCAGAACACAACATATGCATAGTGAGCATACTTGTGTTTTCAAAAGTAATAAAAATTCGATTTTTTGCTTATTACCACTGCAGATACAGCGATTGGAATTTTGGCGTATCATATAGGGCTGATTCTACAATGTCTGTAGAAAAACCAAAAAATTGGCCCTCCCGACCTAATATTACAGTGTCGATCTCTTTCCTTTATTTTTTTTTTGGAGTATTTTTTTTTTTTTTCTTAAGATAAACATCAAAAGTGCAAAAGGTTTACATTGTGTGATAGTGGGGATCATAACTTTCTTAATGGCAGTGATCTTTTCTACGTGAATCAGACATCTAATCTGGGCAATCTAAAAAATATTGAGCTTAACAATAAATATCGCTTTTATTCTCCCATAAATATCAAAGTACGGCTATATCATGCCGCATGTGACAATTGAAAACGAACGACTTAAGAAATATTTAGATATGCCGTAACTGTCGATGTATATGCGATATCTGTATGAGAAAATCCAGTTCATCGGATCCAGGCATGTAACGACTTGATTTCCTCAGACAATAAGTATTTAAGATCATCGAGAATATTTTTTATTAACGCTGTACAGTTATAGAACTCCTTTTCTTGTTGACGTGGATAGATTTAGAAGAGCTTCCTATAATTCTGAATATAATTACTAATTATATAATTACGTCTGACCCGCCTCCGTGGGTTCAAATCTCAAGCGCATTGGAGTTTTCAATAAAGCCGATAGCCTTTAGATGCTAATGCTTTAAGACTTTATTTAGTCTTAGAATATTTGCTCTGGCTGCATTAATAATAATAAGAAGAATAATTATTATCTAATTATTAATTGTTAATCGTTCACTTGAGTTATTCTAATCCGCACTTTTCTTTTCTATTTGTGTCGAAAGAGACTTTACTAATCTCTTATTAGTATAACAATTTTACTTTAATTTTCATATTAATTTTAATTAAAGGATTTGTCTAATTAATTAATGACTAATTAATGACTAATAAACGACCACTTAAACTCGCGCTACCTCTCACGCAAAACCTCGCAAATAAAAAGTAAGCTATCTTGTCTTAAAGGGTTTTATATTGCTTTAAAGCTAAAAAAAATAATTTTTTGTAATTTTTCTTTTTAACAATAAAACATATAAAAAACTGTAATCGCTGCCCTACATCACCCTTTAGTTATCTACATAATGATTTTTGAAAATAAAGCTTTCTATGGGCAATAGTCGAAAAAGTGGTTCGACCGGAACGATTTTCGATAGCGCCCGTCGTCAAAATATCTAATAAATTGCAAATAGTAGCTTGAAAGGGAGAGAACCAAGCGGACACATAGACAGACAAACTTAAATAGATTTAGAAAATGATTCTGAATTGATCGGTATAACGAAAGGGAGATCTATTTCAACTTTTTCTTGGTTTTGCATAAATCGGCAAAAACTTAATACATGCCCTGTGTAAGAAATTATTTTCCTCATACTTCCAAGCATACGGAAGATCTAACGTTTAAACAATATTCAATAAAATTTTCATTCAAGAATTTCGCACATTCATCCGCTGAGTCGTAATTTCCATTCATATAGATTCCTTATCCTCGTGGTGGGGATGATTTCTTAAATTTTTGAGAAACAAAAGCACGGATTTTTTTAATATTTAATAGCCTTGAGGTTGAATGACCGGTAGTTTGACATTAAATTATGTAAGTGATGCAAAAATATATGGATTAAACTTCTGATTAGAAACTACTCCGATCTTTAGTACAATAACTGGCAAAGTTAAACAAAAAAAGCACCGTTAAATACCCGATAGTTGTTCATATAACGATTTATTAAAATAAAGCACTATGTGGGAGGTGGTCGAAAAAGTCGTCCGATCGTAAGAATTTTCAATGGCATTCGTCCTTTAACTCAACACAAGAACAGAAGACGGACAGACAAGCTAAAATTGGCATAAAAAATTTATCGGTATAATAAGAGACGAATCTGTCTCAAGCCCTTCTGCTGGGTGTTGCATGCATCCGCACAAACCTTGATACCCCGTGCTACAAATGATGTAGAGTAAGCCTATTCCAAAGATTTTCGTGACTTTAAAGGATCACTTTTGCACTATGGCACTTTACTATGGAAGAAATCATGACTTCTAGCTGTGAGTCAAAATTCAATGTAGCTTTTGAGATCTTTGATAGTTCAAGAGAATGAACAAATGAAAATTACTAAACTTCCTATTTGTCTCTTACAAGCCTTAATATCATATTTAATATTTGAAGTTTTACTTCCGACCATAAAGATGGAAATAAAGATATCTTTCCGAGATGAATCAATTAATCATCATCAATCACTTGACGTAATATGGAAGCATGATCGAAAGTCTAATTGCCAGCGCATCCTTTAAAAGTGCGAAATATGTATGTTTGTTTGTCAAAACTCAAAATTATGGCCACATTACATAAGTATCCCTGATTTCAATCAGTAACTCACTGGGCGTACGCGAATGCTTACTAAAGGCTAAACTTCAAAAGCATTTCCAAATCAAATCATATTAAAATTCCTTTTCATCCAAACAAATATTAAGCACCACAGAGAGAGCAAATGCTTTTGGCAAATTGTACTACACTACCACTACCACTAGTACTACTACTAAACTACTGCTCTTTCTCCTCGCATGCTATTTGCCCACAAATCAGATTTGGTAATGCTTTTATAGCCTAACGGAGAAACACTCTAATAAAGATTTAATAATAACAGATAGGCGCACACAAAACATACATACTAGCGAGAGTTGTTGTTTTTGCAAACATCCATGCACACGCATTGCTTGTACCGAAAAACAACATACGACAAATGTGTACACCGTTTATGCAAATACATACGTATTATATACATAAACATGTGCACGTACATAAATGTATATGTATGTAGATAGATGTGTTTATGTTATTATTATTGTTGTAGTTGTACACGTTTTGTAAATGCATAAAGAACGATTCTGAGTTTCCGTGTTTTCAAAATTGAATTTGCACACAATCGCTCATACATCGAAAGGAAAAAAACATCAAAGCATTCACACTGGCTGACAGAACGAAATCCAAATGGTAAGAGTAAAGCATTTCTCTTGGGTGGAATAGAAATGAAAAACAGACATACATATATACTAAAGTGTATGCCTATATTTATGAATAGAAAAATGATGGGAACGAATAGAGGAAGAAAAACAGCAACTACAACAACAATTACAACGGCAGCAGCAGGAAAAGCAAGAGAAAATAAAAACATGCAGTATATACGTGCACGCAGAAAAAAAATCGATATTTTTTTATCATTTTCTTTCATTTTCTTTACGCCAACCATTGAAAGTTGTCAAAAAGAGTAAATGTGACTAAAACTGAAAGTTAAATATATTTACATTACATGTGTCATTAAATATGACTCCGTGTGTCTATGTGTACGTGTGAATATACTTAACATACTCAGGAAGCCATTTACACTTAAAATACAACTTATAACAGCATTCATGATCCACAAAGAGGAAACAACAAATATTCTCAGACTGTTCAGAGTGTAACAACTCATTGCCGTCATCTGTACGCTACGCAATTACGCAAATTTGAGCCGACATAAGCAACAATGACAGTAAACAAAAAGAATAAGTAAACAACAAAAACACCAACAACACTATTAACCACTGCCGTAAAAAAAAATTTTTTTGGCAAACAAAAATGCTGAAATATGCAAAAGCAGACAGATAAACAGACAAAGTTTACACAGCGGAGCATAATAACATAACAGTGCATTGCAGAGTGCACTTCAACATGTACTCGCAAAACACACAAACACATATAAATAAGCACATTTTACTGGCTATATTTTTGCTGAACACTCTCTTTTATCCACCAACACACAATTGTTTTATGTTCTTACCTTTTTTTTCGCTTTTTAAATGAATGAAGAGCGTTGTTGTTTGCTATAAAGGCCAAGAAATGAGAGAAAGAAAGAAAAAGAGATGGCAAAATAAATTACTATGTAATCGCGTAAAATGTAGAGAAAAGCAATCAGAAAAATGTGACTAAAACACATTTAGAGTGTCCAGCGGAAAAACTTCTTGTAAAAAAAAAAAAAATAAATAATTTCAATTTATTTTTGGATACTTTGAGCATAATTTAAAAAGTGTTCGGTTTACGATTTTCTTTTTTTTTATTATTTTCTTTTATTTTTGAACTCATAGATAAAGAAACTTTATGAAAATTGCAAATTTCTCTTCTTCACTTACACTGTCACTGTAATGTGTACGTCTTAACGGCTATTTATTGTTGTTGTTGCTGTTGTTGCCGTTAGCTGTGTTGCTTATTAAGTATTTTTAGCCACCGACGCCGCAAACTCGCACTTTACAACGATGAAAATGGAAAATTTCATAGCACTTTTTTAAAAGTTTATTATTTATTATTCAATAAGAATATATTTTTCTTTTTTAAACATTATTTAAAGGTTAACCTTCCACAACTTTTGTTTCCTTCCTTTAAAAAAAAAAATAAATAAAAAAAAATAACACCTTTTAGTTTATGTTTTCTCCTCTTTTGGTTCTCTTAAGTAAATTACGATTGCTTTTGTTTTCTTTCGCAATTCTTGTTTAATTTTCTTTTCATTCTATCTGTAAGAGTGAGTGCAATGTTTTAATTTCTTCTTTCTTTTTATAAAATCTCCATATATTTAAAATCAAATCCGTTTTAATTAACTATACATTTACGTAGTTGTTTGGAGTAGACACTTTTTTTTTTGTTTATTTTTAATATCATTCTTAATTGCTTTGCAATAAAATACTTTTACTACAAATTCCAATGACTTTTCTTTTGAAGAGGAAAAAGGCAACTGAAAAAAATCTTAAAAATGTTTAGTTTATATTATATTCATGTAAGCAAATTGTTAAAAAGTGGTGATTTTCTCTCTTTTTCAGATACGAGTAAAAGAAAATTTTACACTAATCTCCTCTCAGAGCACACCACATTTTACAATAACAATGCTAGGAAACCCCTAACGGCGCCAAGTATTTAAATGTTAAGAGATTCCCGGTCCGGTCTGTTTAATGAGACTTTAGTTCAAATACACCAAAGCAAAACAATTCGCAATTAAAATTTCAGTTAACCCGTATAAATAACACTTAACCTGTATAATAACACTATATACTTACAAGCATCTGATGGTGGGAGAGAATGCGTATCAGCATTACCTTACCTAAATAACTTTTTAACGTTAATGCTCCTAATCGTGTCAGTATTGCCAGTTGCTTTTGCTACGAGGTCTTTTTTCCCTAATACCGATACCACTCCGCGTAATGGCAATGCTTTAAGTAATTTGTTAAAACAGCTGATCTGTATTTCTGACTTTTGCAAAGTTCTGCTTTCAAGTTTTGATAACTTGAATAAATTTCATTAAGAAAATGTTTACAGGTATTTTACAAAAGTAAGTGAAACGATTGTAATGCGGTAACTATTAATTAAGGCTTTTGATTTCCTAGAACGGTCGCTGCTGTTTCCACTTTGGCATTTCGTGAAGCCCATGTTTTCAATCGAGCCATACTAAAGCCAAAAGTTAGATGCCATTTTCCCAAACCGCGTGAAGTGAAGCGTATTAATGTCCATGGTTGGGATAAACGTATGTCCACTCCAGAAGGCAGAAGAGTATTGATGAGAAGAATTTTGAAAGGCCGCTACAATATATCGCATTAAATAAATAAAAAATTCGTTTTTTCAAAAAAAATTTTTTTTTTTCTTTTAGACAAATATGTACACTAATTTTTTTTAAAACATGTTTCATTTAGTCGTCGGGGGAAATGTTTAATGGATTTGGAGGCGTTAGCATCTACAGTATTATAAACATAGGGTGCCGTGCCTTTAACACGAGGACCTTGGTATGTGAACATAGCGGAAGGTAAGGGCATCTCACCGATAGCTAAGCAATTGACACGTTTTAGGCGGGTTATAGATGTGGCTGGTATTAAATAAATTTGATCGATTTGGTGATCAATTCCACGGACAACACCTATGAAATGCAGAGCGGATAAGAAATGTTATAAACAAGCTACAGAACTTATACCTACCAACTCCACAACATTCCATTGGGGTTTCACCTTCTCTGTAGTGACATAAATAAACCAAACTAGCTTCAATGGCATTAATTAACTCTTCTCGAGTATATGAAACGTTCTCCAATAGATTCACAAGTTTTAATCTGTGCAGAGGAGCACTGGAAAGAATATGGACTTCCATTAAAATATACGTAGCATTATATAACAACTATCTCATAGGCTTAATTTTTTAATTTTTGATTATTTAATTTTTAATTAATTAATTAATTATTAAAAAACAAAAAGAATCAAAATTTTTTTTTATTTTAATTATGTTCTGTATTGTAAGAGTATATCAACTTTAGATATATGCAAAAGCCGTATAAAGTTGACATAGAATCACTTTTTATCATGCCAAGTGATTCCGAATCATATTCTGAATAAACTTAAACTGTCTGAATATTTGTTTTTGATTAATTTTGCGCAATTGGGCTTGTCAGGCTCGATTTTTCTTTTTAATACAACATCGAGCTGTGTTTTGCTTTTTAACTGAATTCCGAGTTTTTAACAGAGTATCGAGCTGTATTTCTGTTACTTCTCGCACACTTTACCAGAATCGAAGCGCTGCTATTTATTGAAAACAATATAAACCATGTAAAGGAAAAAACCAGCTAACGGCTTTTAGCGAAAAATCAAAGCCATTTTACAAGTGCAGAAAGAAGTTGTACGAAGTGAATTGCGAAAAAAAAAATTTAAAAAAAACTAAAATATGTTAAAAATTACCTCATAGGCTTACAATCCGTTAACCATTCTGCTGTATTAGTTAAAGTCGTGCTGAGACGCGTTAAAAGATTAGCATAACGAAAATCTTTAGCGCTCATATCCCACTCCTTTTGTTGACGGTTCTCCTTTTCAACCACCGGTGAATCCCACAAATGCAACACATATGCTTTGATCGGCGATTTCTCCGCATTTTTGTCATAGTTTTCTAAGAACATTCGCTTGGGAACATTGTTTAAAACATCGACGAACAAAGCAAAGTCAAAATTATTTATATCTTTTCGGCTTTGCAGTTGTATCACATCGGTTGGCATAAGTTGTTGGGCAATTTCAGACATTAACTCTAAGGCAAAGCCTTTATTATAGCCCATTGTATTAATTAACCAGGGCATTTGGCAATATTCTTCTTTGGATAAACAGTATTTGATAAGATCTTTCACTGAGTGTATATAACGATGAGGACACAAAACGATATTGACGTGGCCCACAGCCAATGCTAAATCTGGCTCTAAATTTAACAAAAAACCGGGACCTATCAAAGGCTGCTTTATCGTGGTACACGAAATAGTTTGCGGTACAAAAATCTCTGGCTGCCCTATATCCAAATCGATAAGAAGTATATTATGAAGGTGAGGCAAAAATTTGTTGATCAGGAACCTCAATAAGGTTGACTTTCCCACAGCTTTACCACCGGCTATCATCACCCTAGAATTCGATTGTAGCGTAAAGTCATGCCATTCCTTAGGTATGCGCAAACACTTCTCTTCAGGAGCTGAGGTATTAACAACACATCGTAAACGGTATTCTGATCCATATAAGGGACGTTCGATTCCGAGGGTCTTTATATTGGGAAAGACATTTTGTTCCATAAATTTTTTGAATTGTTGCTTTATCGGTTTACTTTCTTTATTCGGCTTCAAAAGCAAAACGGCATCTCGCTTAGGATTGTATGTATCAGCCAGTCTTTTTAAATCCCTTGTCGTAAATTTCGTATCATAGCTCTTAAGGAATTCAATTAAAGCATCCTTAGCTAGATTTGGATTCATTCCAGAAGCCTTCGGGGAAATTTCCACTGTAGTGCAGCCGCGGGGAGAGAAGACTTCTAACTCTGTATATAAAGCCGGCGTGTGACCATACAAGTCAATGTTGCCAGTCAGCAATGTTAAACGAATCGTGCCATATATATAAAATGGATCTTTAAGCAAAACCAATACCAGATTATCCATTACGGCATTGCAGAATATTGAACGAAAATGTTCCAAATCTTGATTTCTCTCCTCTGCGGAATTTTCGACCAGTTTATTGTAAATTAATGTGTTGAGATCTTCAGACACTGCCGCGTGGGTGCTGCCTCCCTCAGTAACAGACGTGTCGCTTGTATTGTCCACAAATTCCGTAATTAACACAGTGCTCTCCTTTTCGTAGTCCGTAAACTTTGAGAGTTTATCAGCTGGTAACTGATTCCCGTCCTCAGAGCACATTTCTTCATCTTGTTCTTCTGTTGCAGCAGTTATGTGCTCTTTAGGTTTATATGCGCAATCGGTAGCATCAATCACATCCACAGAGCACATTTCTTCTATTTCTTTGATAGCTTTGTTGTTTTTTCTATCCCTCAATGTATATTTATCGTTTATATCGATCGAAACCCAGGAATCGTTTGAATCACTCAACGAACTATCGTGAATTTCGCAACCGAAATAATCAGATAACTCGCCTTCCTCAGTTTCTTCCAAATTGCCCTCCGGCTCTTCTGCAATAGGTACTAGCTGGGGGCATTCGTCTCTGATGTCATTGTGCTCATGTTGCTGCTGTCCTTGATACTGCTCTTCCTGTTGCTGCTGTTCTTGTTGCTGATGCCCTTCCTGATGTTGTTGCTGGCTTTGCTCCTGTTCGTTGTTATCCTTATTATTAGCATTTAGGCGCTGTTTATAGTTAAGCTTTTGCAATTCTTCTTTCTTGTAAGCGCTTGGTTGCTCTACATTTTTTATCACCATTTCGTCATCACGCAATTCAATTATTTGAGCTCGGCAAATGTCCATTTTAAAATTAACTTTATCGTCCGGTAGCAAATCGCGCTTATATGCTGTACCTTAAATTACGAGCGTATGTCATATAAAATAATCCTGATATTAAATTAAATTCTTACCCTTGTGTATAATCAGGTCTTCTGCGAAATGCTTTGGAGGTTTATAGTCAACATCATCATCATCATCGCTATCAAAATAATATGAAGTTTCATTTCGATCGCTTTCAAAGCTATGCGATATATAGTCGAAATCCTCATCGGAATCAGATTCTCCGTCCTCCAAATAGTCATTATCGTCATCCGAGGTAAACTCATCTTCATTATCATCACTGTTTTCTTCGTAGAAATACTCTTCGTCATCGTCGTAGTAATAAGTATTTTTAACATTGGACCTGACCCCAGGACCATCACCACGTCCGCCTTCTGACGTACCTCCACGACTACGCACGAAATTATGAGAAAAGAAATGATTTTGACTATGTGTACATCCATCTGTAGTTTCCGAATCACTATCATAAACATTGCGAGATTTATTCGCTTTTTTTCGGAAAATTTTAACTTTTTTATTTGGTTCGTTCGCCACTTTTGCAGGAAGAGGTCGTTTTTTACATTCTTGGTCGTGGTCCTTCTTTTTCACCTGCTGCGTAACAGTCTTGTCAATTTCAATTTCTTTCTTGTTTTCCATTCTTTTACAGTTTTTTGCCGCTTTCTCCTTTTTGACAATTGGTTGAGTTTTTACATTTTGTTGTTTAACTTTTTCAATTCGAATTTGATTTTGATTGCCAGGCTGGCCTGGCTGACGCCCCTTTCCCTTTACTGTCGAATTATTTGATTCCTTTCTGATTGTACTGGTAGGCTTCGATGTTGAAGAGCCAACTTTGCTATTATTTGATTTTTTATTACTCTTTGCTCTGCCCTTCGATTGACTTTTTGTTGATTTTGGTTCGCACTGTTGGTGAACATTCGCACTGTCGGTATCCATATTCGCATTATCATCGAAGTCAACAGGACTTTTTGCTGTGGCATACGGTGATTGATCCAAGAATAAGGTGCCAGCCGTGTACTTCTTACCATTATAATTCATTAAATTTGTCCTTCCTTGTTTTTCATCACCTGGTCCTTCATTTTTTGATTTAAATATCTGTTGAAGCTTTCGTTTCAATTGTTCATGAGCTTTAGACGGCATTGAATTTTGTTTTGAATATTCCTTGTTTTTATGCATATATTTTTTAAATTAATTTTTTTTTTTTATTTTTTGCTAAAATTTCTTTTGTAGATATTTGTCGAATCGTATATCGGGCCACAAATTCACCTGAACAAAAAAAAATTTTAACTTCTTATATTTTGTATAAAATATTTGAAAAAAGTCCTCATCACACATGAAAAAGAAAAAATTTATGAAGAAAATCTGACAGTATGAAAAAAACAACAAAAAATTGAAAGCACATGTTAAAAGGGTTGCAATTAAATTCACTGATATTCCTAAAGAAATGCAACTGCGAAATTTAAAAGCCTCGCAAGAAAGATTTAATAATTGAATTATAATTAATAATTTAATGATTTATTTTTGTTAATTAGTTGAATGATCGCATAGTAAAAAAGAGCGAAAAGCAATCATTTTATTGCTTGCGTCTCTTAAAAACAATTTCTCACAAAAAATGATCATTGATATCTTTCAGCACGGTTGTATTCATTTAAGCTACAGCTTTAAGAAATTAGATAACAAGTAAGGGTCGTCAGAAAATGAAACTAAATTATAAAAAATCTTTATATAATAAATAAAAAAGTTTCATTAATTTTTATTAATGTAAAATTTCACTTTCCAAAAACAATGTAAAGTATATTTCTTTTATTCCGAAAACAATAATGCCGAGTCTCATGTAGGCGTGCGCTCACAAGCTTGAACGAGCTGAAGAAGTTCACTGACTTGCGCCGATTTCATGAAGGCATTAATAGGGCTAACCAGAGATAACAGGGAAGGCCGACTGGCCATGCAACGGGCATAGAAAAAGTTGAAATGCCATTAGAAGCAAAGCGCAAAAAAACGTAAGGCGAAGAGATTAATAAACTCTTCCGGTACATAACCTAGAACTAAGAACGAACGAAATACGATTGGTGGTACGGCTTCTATATAAGCAGCATTAACAAACATGGGTAATTCCGATACCGATTCATGTAGATACGGCTAAGGAACGAGTGATAAGTTCCGTTAATGCCATCCTGGTGGACAACACAATACCTATAATAATACCTATTGCTTCTTCAAAAGCGAGTAAAACGTGGTTATCTTGCTGCATCAGCTCAATTATGCGATTGCTCCGACCGTTTGAAACCTGCCTAGGTTTCTACAAAGTTAAATTCCTTTTTTTTTGATAATAGCCAATAGTATTTTTGAACTCACTCTTGCTGGTGGGAAGATAACATTCAGTTACGGAAGGTTTTGTAATTGCCTATTGACCACCAACCTCAGTAATGCATCTAAGTCATTACCATTAAACACTTATCGTTATCTTTCCTACCATACGCAAGCCAATCCTTACTTAGTTATCATGTTAACATTTTCGTCGTTTGCTGCTTTTCTCTCTCTGTCTCTCTTTCCTTTTTCGGAAAAAGGCAATTTCGCCGTTGCAAATTTGAGATCCGGCTCTTTTTGTTCTTAGACAGCCATCAAGATCGACAATTGGAAAGCACGTTTTACGAAAGGCCAACCTACTACATGCATGGCTGTGTATGCAAACTTTAAGTCTTCTTGCTGTATATGAGCTTTAAGAGTGCCGAAATACGATTCCTAAATTTCCTCGAAAGAGGCTTCCAGTACTTGAGTTTCTCTTAATATATCCATTTTCGAGATTATTTAAAGTTGCCGTCTGCATATTCTTTTAATGGGGTGACATTATCTGGGCACCACAATATATATTGTCCTCTTTCGGGTTACGCGAAGCAGTGGCCGTAGCGGCGGCTAAGAAATCCTTCGGTAAAATGGCAAATGGCACGAACGTTATAACTACATACATGCCGTATAGTACGACTTTTTGTACTGTAGGACTTTTTGTATTGTAGGACACTTTGTATTATACAATAACTAAAGCATTAATTGCATCAAATTCAAATCTCTTAAGCCTTCTCTTGTGCCAAAAGTTAAACGTTATAACAAGCGTCTTCTCTGTTGTGGGAAATCCTTCTCGGTCAACAGTTGTTTAACTCCATTCAATGTTTGCGTATTGCGGTTCCACTTCAACCACCAATCAGTCTGTTTATCAAGTTTTATATCACCTGACATTGCCATTTTCTTTGTAGTTGTCTTTAATTTGGTCTCGATGAGTTTTTGATTAAACAAACCGTAGAAATTCCTCTTAAAATTGGTGTTTTGTTGTGTGTCCGTTAATTACACTTCAAATGACACAGAGGGTACATTCACATGCGTATTAATACTTCCATTTCTAATTTTGTATGCCCTACACCACTCATGGCACAAGGATATATTGAGTTTGTGCAGAAGAACTTCGCGTTTTACTGTAACGATGTGAGCTTGTCTGTGCCTCTATCCATGTGCTCGCATGTTCAAACTACAGACTGTCATTTTCAAGATATTTTGACGAAATTTGGTACAAGAACGAGCCCTATTGAAAATAGTCCGGTTCGGACCACTATTTCGTCTGCTTCCCATATAACATCTTATTTTGAGAAGCCGTCATAAGAGAAAATATTGTTATTTTAGAGTTTCGCGAGACAAATCAGTTAATAACAGTAACTCAGTATTTTAAATTGGTTTGAAAACTTTTGGAGTGGCTGGGGAAATTTATGGAACCCGTTGCCACATAACCTACGGAAACTGAATGTTTATATAGTAAAAAGATATAATGTTCAATTTGACTTAAAAATTAATTTTACCGAATTTGGACTACGTGGGTCTAGTTTTTAAATGTCAATCCATATAAATGTTCTAATATCAAGTAAGGCTTTCTACGACAAAACCAACTAATTTTTAATATATTATGATTAAAGTATATTGACCATACGAAATTTGGGTCGCATAGAGTTATTTTTTAGACAGCAACATATAAAGGGGCTATCAGCAAGGAAAGCAAATCCTTCTATGGCGACAAAGCCGCTTTTGCGGTTTGTTATCACGGAAGGCAGCGAAAAATAAAAATATTTTTTACAAATAAATTTAATTTTGCGAAATTTGGGTCAAGTTTACGTCTGAGTATCTCCCGACATCAAGACTTTTATGAAAATTGTGTATTTACATAGAGATTATTTATAACTGTTTGTGTCTTATTAATGAAGCGAGGTGATGGGTGATATATAATGGCCGGCTCGGGTTCACCCGGCTATAACATTCCCTTTATTCCCGATTGAAGACATTTCCTGAAGAAACAAAGTATTTGAAATTTCACGTAGGCCCTTTCATATTTGTCTTGGATTTGTTGTTGTCAGAATATCTTCAAAAATTTTTTTTTTTATGTGTGAATACGTTATTTGAAAAAAATCAGTTTTTTAAATTTTAAAAATTAAAATTTTATGTAAATGAATTTGTGGGCCTACAAAGAATTCGGGACACGCAGGAAACGCATATTTGGAAAAGAAGGTTTTAATCTAAAAAATACAAAATCAATGCAGTCCAACGCTCACGAACGTATGAAACGAAAGCTTCAAGAGTTGTTTAAATCAAAACGCCCCCACGATAAGGAGGAAAATAAGACAAATTTAATGAATTTTTTTACTAAAGATCACAGCGTCCGTATATTATTCTTGGGGCAGTCACCGTATTCAACTCCAAGTAAAAATTGGGATTTGAGTACTGATAATATCAACGACAATAGCAGATATGTAAAATCAACAAGAAATCATTTCAAAATTGCAACAGACTATAATAAAAAGCGAAATGTCTACGAAGTTAGCCCATCGACATCATCAACGTCATATTCTTCTAATCTTCAAGAAAAGATGTCGGAAATTTCGATAATGAAAGGAAAACCATGTCGGCAGTCTAAAGAAAATTTCATTAGTTCGTCAATGTCTAAATCTTGTAGTCGTTCAAAATTATATCCGTATACAAATTGCACAAAGTTAGTTAAATAACTGAAGTCAATATGTTTTAAATTAATTTATTTAATAATAATAACCGAATTTATTTTCTAACTTTGTTTTTGTAATTTCATGGACTTTTATTTCTCTTTCCATCATTATACCCGATTTCGGTGTCGTTATCTCAATGTGTTTTCATACAAAATGTTTTATATAATAGTCGGTTGATAATGTAGTAGGTTGATAAATGACAATATTGATTGTATATTTCCTGCACTCATACTCTATTCTCCATTTCTAACAAAGAACGCCCGTGAAAAAGCTTTGCTTCCAAATCAGTTAAGGTGTGCAAAGAAGCATCCAATCAACGTTGCATCCCTTCAGCTTCTTGTCGGGCGTTTGTTGAAGATCCCTCGGCCACGAACCTTCAGCCTTATCATGAAACCCTAATGGCCTCAACCCTACCAAGAGATGTGCTACAACACATTTCCATAAACGTTGCATAAATACAGGTTATGGGGTGTATTGATATATTCAAGTTCAAACAATTGGATATTATTGTGAGCAAAATCTACGTTGACTGGGCTTACGCACTGATTGTACGGATTGACATGCAGACAGAGATGGCTTATTCGTTCCATTGTTTACGCTGATCAACAATATATGTTCTGCACCAAGTCTCTGCTTTCCAGCCATAGACAAAATCATTTATTTGAAAGTGATTACAATTCTTCGTTCCAATTGTGAAAATTCAAAATTAAAATTTTTTATTCAACATTGTGAATCGTGCGTTGTCGAGCTGTTAACTTACAGAAGAAGAAGAAGAACAAACATAATTATTCAAATTCTTTATTAGTTTTATTTTGTTAAAGAAGCTTTGTATCATATTGCTTCGACAACATTTTTAAA
This sequence comes from Glossina pallidipes, assembly GCA_000688715.1. Classification (NCBI taxonomy): domain Eukaryota; kingdom Metazoa; phylum Arthropoda; class Insecta; order Diptera; family Glossinidae; genus Glossina; species Glossina pallidipes. The sequence goes on from KK499887.1 coordinate 108,551, forward strand.
TTTTTGCTTGAAAAAGTTGCGTTTAGTGGTTAAAAGCGTTTGCGCGACAGTATTACTAAACTTAACTTTTAGCACGCTTATTAAAAGTTGGGCCTGGCAATACTGCATATACCAAAAATAATTTTTGGTAACTGCAACGCATTTACTAAACTTATCATGTTTGGAATGTTGTAAAGTGCAGAAAAAAAGCACAAGGCAGTCCGCCTGGGAAGTGAGTATTACCAATTTTATAAAGAGTAATTTAATATAATAGAAAACATATAAATAAATTTGTTTTTTTGGGTTCTTGAAGACGATACGGCCGCTTCCACTAAAAATATTTGGCTTTAGTGGAAAGCAAAGCCTGTGATATAACTGTACAGGTACACAATTGTTGGAGGGGTGGAAAAATATAAAGTATGGATGAGATGATAGCGGAAATTTAATTCCTGCAACAGGAAACTTCAGATGCTGATAATACAGTATTCCATACGCTTTTTTTCGCAAATGTAGTGACAAACCTTTAGATGCCGGTGTTTCATTTTCCCGCTAAAATGCTTTTATACGCGAAGCCATGTTTTTTAAAATAAGATATTACAGTAAATAAAAATTATTATTTTTCACTTACATACGATATTTTGCGCTGTGTGCTGGTGCGCCGTGTATAAATATTTATTTATACTCTTTTTCTCTTAAACAGAGAAAAATTGTGTATTCCCTTGTCAGTGTCTACACAGTAAACGAAAGAGTGAACTTAGCATCTATTCACCAGCAGCTTCGAAAAAATGTGTTCAAGAAAGTCATGCCTTATATTGCTGGTATTCCCGGCGACAAAAAATCTACTAAATCGGGATGAGCCCACAGCTTAAGAAGTGCATAATGGATGCCTCAACAGATGTTTTATGCGGCGATATGACTCCAGCACATTTAACCAAACATAGTTATATCAATCCAATGCTTTGTTTCTGACGTTACATTATACCAATTTTGGCCAACTACTCAAATGTGAATATGTCGAAAGTAAAATATCACTTTATTGGGAAATCTTAATAAACCAACACTCCAAAGCAATAGGAATGTACTTTTAATTACATTAAATAAAAAATAATTTTTTCCTTCTTAAACTTTAAAGTATGTATTCAGTAAATACTTATCTTGAGAAATAAATTTGTGAAATAATCTAAAATACACGTATTTGAAGTGTAAAGTTTGAATTAAATTACGCAAACCGTATAATATTAAAGCTCATTTTACAAGGTTAAAACAAATTTTATTCACTCAGAGTTACCTTCCTTTTTATCATCGTCAGATCCAGGTGTATACCAAGTGAGTCGTTCTTCGTAAAATTGGATAACAATTTGAGGACACATGGTATTCGCCTCTTTTGCGGGCACCAAATCAGCCTCGTCACTTCCACTCCATTTCATGAGAAACATTAATTCTCCTGAAGAATCTGTTGCGCCTAAAATCTTTAATGGTTCTAAACCGCGATCAAATCCTGCTGTTTTGCGGTTGTTTCTTTCATCTTCTACCGCCTTCCGTTTAACTTTCGACTCATTACTTGGAGCGGAAGAAGGTCGCTTCTTAGTCTCTTTTTTATTTTTTAACGAGTCTTCAAAAGCCGCTATTAAATCGGGGCAATCGAGATTTTCAACAGGTTCCCATGTATTATCACTTCGGGGATAGCCCTTCCATTTCAAAAAATATTCAGTTTTGCCATTTCTTATGCGTTTATCTTCGATGCGTTCAACAGAAAATTCTGCGGCTTCTCCGCCTTCACCCTCCATATTACTGGAACCTCTGTTCAACGAATGACCCTGTGTAAAAGAAATTTTTTGTGAAACTGGCGTTCAGCAAATACTTGGCCTCGTATTTTATATTATTAAAACACAAATCTTTTAGTAAAATTACGCGAACTAGAAAATTGTGGCTGAAAGTATCAACTAGAAGTTGGCTGAAGCGATTATTTTCCAATTTATTTTCAGTAGTGCTTTTGGTGATTTGTGACTTTTTAAACAATGAGAGAGACCTTAACAAACTCTTTAAACTACACAAGATATTACAAACACATTGCACTCAGTTTTAAAAAAGTGTCAAACGATAAATAAAAAATTGGAATTAAAAATAGATTTTTATTAAAAAGCGCTCGAATTTCTAGTCACAAAATCGTTTATTTCTTGGTATAGGTTGATTGTAATTATTTCTTGGTGTAGGTTGATTGAAATTATATCTTGGTGTAAGCTTGAACTTATTCTTGCCGAGAGATTGCTTTCACAGAGATATTTCTCTTATCTTAGTAATTTAAAAACGAAAAATGGAATGCTGGCAATGCTAAAAATACTTCAGACTTCAGAAAAGTAAGAACTTTATTTTAAATATTAATTGCAGCGAAATTGTATCATAGTTTGCCTTGACATTTGTTCAACCAAATTGTGAAGATAAATTGGAAGAAATAGATCTAGAAACAACTAAAGGAAGGAATAGATTTCGAGCGCTAAGCGGGATAAAAATAAAATTTGCATTTCTTTCAAGGCAACAAAAAGTGTCGTCTCAATAAAGTAATAAGTGTATCATAACCCCTATACTTCCATAAGACATTGCTTCATTTTGCTAAACATATACTGTTTTCCTAACTAAACAAGAATAAAAAGATCTGAATATACAAAAAAAAAAAATATTTGGAAAAAAAATCGAAATGTTGGCACGAAAAGGTTCGTTGCGAAAAGCTATGAATTGGGCTTCCGCCGTTAAACAAGATGCCGATAATTTCTTTAGCACTGGTAAGTTTTTGCATCTACGTTAAGATATTAGAAACTGAAATTTTAAAAATTTAGCACGCAATATATTCGAAAAACACGTTCATTTTCCGAATTGGCGTAATGAAGGAAAAAAAATTATAATTTATAACTGACCGCAAATGTCGACCTACATTTCCGGGAAAATATTTAAGAAAATAAACTAAAAATTCAAACAAAAAAAAGCTCTGATCAGACAAATAATACCAATATATAAGTTTCAAATCTGTTTTTATATGTTAAATCCCTCACTAAATTTTCTCGTCTTCGTAACTATAAATTAAATGAGATCTTGGCATATCTAAGCTCTCTTTTTTATTAACCGCCAAACTTTTCTTAGAGGTTGCTAAATTTTTGATATCCAAATTTTTCTCTGCATTTAAAATTAAGCGTTTTCCAATCAATTACCAATCTATCGTAGAAAACCTACAATTTTAGTAATTTTAGATTCCTTATGTCAAATTTTATTGCTATCGTAATAGTTTTCGAATTATGATAGAAAAAGTCCAGTACATTACTTATTGCATTGAAAATTTGGCAGCATTGCAAAATTTCGTCGAATATTACGCAAAATTTTTGAACTTGGCATCCCTGTCCATTAGCAGAATACGCCATTTTCGTTAATCTTCGTGTAAATCATCGTATGTCAAGGCGTTGTTCATCATAATTTTCAAGAAGACTTGCATGAGAAGAAAAATTTTGTTTTTTGCGAGGTTTACAAAAGAAGTTCCGAATTGAGGCTTTTTAAAATTGCTTCAAATAATAATAATAACAAATAAGAAAAAAGTATTCACACAAATTTTTTACAATATATTTTATTTAATACGAACGAAACGGGAGTGATTTCCAGTTAATTTAAATTAAAGTATGTGTTGTACTTAAAAAGGATAAAAATGTATACATATATAAAGATTTCAAAAATTAAGTCTCAAATTAAATTGAATTGAATTAAGGAAGTATTTACTTAAGAAAGGACATAAAAACAAAGATTAACAAAAAAAAAAGTGCTTACTGGTATAAAAGTGAATTGCAATGAAAGTAGAAAGAAAAGAAAACTGATGGTGGCTATGAAGTTTGTAATTGTTTTATGGGGTACGGAGAAGAAGGGGTAGGGTGTTGTCTTATACTTTTAACATTACGTAGTGTTTATGCATATGTGGGTACGTGTGTGAAGCAATGAGTATTGAGTGTTTGTTTGAAAATTTACTGCGGTCATATGTACACATTCGTACTGTGAAAAAAAAGAACGGACGATTTGCAGGTTATTAAAGTAAATCTTTTGATAATTCATTCATTCGCTTAATATTAATTATGGGAAATATTTTAAGGGAATAATAACATGGACGAGTTTTTCCAATCTTCTTTTCATTTTCTTTTTTTGTGGAATTTCCGCTAACTAATGAAAGAGGCTGAGCAAGCAAAATATGTTAAATGTCGAACGGTAGCATACTTACTTGGTTTGCTCGGTCAGTCGGTCGCACGGTTGTATTATATTCGCCGCAAAACTCACACATTTTCGCATTCCTCTAAAACAAACTACGCCGTAACAGGCAGCAGCGAAAAAGCTAAAGTCAAAAGCAATCGTCATTGTCATCGCTCAGAGAAACTGAAGAGTAAAACGGAAAATTAGAAAATCAAAAAAGTCGTGGAATTTTTAAGGCAGTTTGTGTAATATATTTACAAAGACGGAAATTAAAGAAAAAACAGTAAATTTTGTCTTCGTTATATTTCGCTTTGTTACTTAATTCCAATATCAAGTTTTGTGCAGTCTCGAGTCGTGCTTTAGAAGAAACCCTTAAATAAAAAAATGCAGTGTGATTGGTTTGAATCATGCTTTAGTCCTAGTGGGTGTTTGCTTTTTTCAGTTATTTGTTTTAATGTCTTATGACAATGCATTACGTTGAGCCATTAAAGTATAATTTTTTTCTTTTTTTTTTCAGAACCAATGACGACGATTCGCAAGAAATTGGTAATTGTCGGCGATGGTGCGTGCGGTAAGACTTGCCTACTGATAGTCTTCAGTAAAGACCAGTTCCCAGAAGTCTATGTGCCCACTGTTTTTGAAAATTATGTGGCCGATATAGAAGTCGATAGTAAACAGGTAAGTAATGCAATTTCCTTGTAATTTAAACAAAAAAGAAATTATTTAAATTTTCTCATAATTTCTGTTACACATTTTGGAATAACGCGGGGAGAAGTGATAAACATTTTTCTTTGATTGATTGAACTGCTTAACCATCAATGCAAAGGGAAAATGCATATCCATGAATGCAAATATTATTCTGTTTTGCATTACACATAATATTTTGCCAAAGCCTTTTACCTAAGCTTTTCTGCTACGAGCAAAATTTGGAACACTGAATAGAAAAGGGATCTTTAATCGTATTAATTTTAACGGGACTGGTGGTCTTTCAAGTAATCCTCTAGATTTTTGCTTGATTACGTTATACGCTAATTCCGAAACGGTCGGAGGATTGTCCATTTTTTTTTTTTTGGTTAGCTATATTAGATGGTAATAACAACAGAAAACGGAAGGGGTACTTATTGTAGCGGACAATGCTAATTTCTATATCATAGTTAGTGATTGAAAATCCATAGGCAAATAAACTAATAGATTCCAATAATCCAACGTAGTAAGAACGTTTTTAATGACAAAAGTTCAGTATTTCCTTTGCTAGGGCTAAATACACTGGTGAAATGTTTGGCCTTTCCTCTCGGGAATCGTTTGGCTGTTCATGTTTCACTTTTCTTGGATGCGTAAATTGTTACATGAAATTGTGACCTATTCGATGCAGACGTTTCTTTGATGAACACATGTTAACGTCTCCCAGCTCCAGTATCGGAATTAATATTTCTTAATAGGTGTACGTTTCCATCTTTTGTTAAAAATATGCCAGTGATGCTAATGGCCCATAACGACTTCGATCCACTTTCCCTTCTATTGCTATGTGTTTTTATACCCATCACCGAAGGATGAGGGATACATTCATTTTGTTGACAAGTTTGAAAAGTCCAGAAGGGATCTTCAGAGATTTTCTGTAATCAGTATAAAATTCTGAATCGATTTAACCTGTCTGTTGTATAAATCCTTCTTTGGGAAATATGAAGCTGTCGCTAACAATTTGGGAGGAACAATTCTTACACGCACGTGGATATCGCAAATGAGCCAAATAGGTCTAAGGGCAAGCCTGCAGTATCACGAAAATTGATGGAGAATATCTCGGTCTTTCAAAAGAGAAAGGCTGGTGTTTTGATCACTACTCATAAACTGCAGTAGATTAATCCACAAAAATTTGAAAGTATGTTCTGTGGGCGTTGTTGTAGTAGCTTTACAAAAATTAGAAAAATTGGGCATGCCTAGCCAATGTTATAGCGTGTCAATATTTAATTTTCTTTTAAATCCGGCTGTGTAGCCGGGTAGATAGAATCGCTATCATAGTGTTTATGTGTTTGCGGGTTCGGATCTCAGTGCAGTAGAGTTTAATTTGGTCGTAGCTGTAGCAGGTGCCCAATCAGTAAAGGCATAATATTTACCGATTGGGCTCACATCTCGGCCACCACTCCCCTATTTCTTTCTTTTTCCTCACATCTCGCGTTGCGCGAATAGAGGACATCCCCTGAATGATTGGTCACATTAAAAAAAACTTCTTCTCAATAATTTTATAGCGTGCAGAAGCAAGCTTCAAAAACCTCATAAAATATCTAATCTCATCCATCTGTCTGTTTGTCCATCTATCTGTCACATCCGCGAAAAAGATTTTTCCCATAAATTTGTAAAAGAATTTGACTACGATCCAAATCCGATTAAAGGGCACACCTACAAGGCCCACACGCCTACCTTACAGAATCTGAGAACAGCTTTGCTTTCGGTATTTTCTGCTTGTTACTCATAAAGCACAACACATACACCATATAAACTACCACTTTTATTCTTAAAATAAAAAAAATCAACCACGCCCAACCAAGATTATAGAGCGTGAAAATTTAGTTCTTGTCCCATTTTTTTAGTGTTTGTCTGATTGATATAAAGGATTCGGTCACGACCGAAGAATACTATTTTCTTACTAATTCTTACACCTAGTGTTTATTACTATACTGCTGAGATCGATTACTTTTAACGAGACGTCAAGAGAATAGCAACAAACATGAATCGTAACAGTAGTCCAAGATATCTTTAAAGAACCGTCAAGCTTGATTTAGATTTGATTTTAAAGTACTTAATTTATGAGGATTTAATTATTTTCACCTCAAATTGTATTAGTAGCTGCGCTACTTTCACCAAATTTCCTAGAAAAATACAATTAAAAGAATGTTTTTTGATACCTTATCAATCGTTATCTGAAACCGTTGTTGTAAACCACCCTTATGTCAATTTCAATGAGAGCGGGCTTTGTTGTGAAAATAAAATTAATTATACGTTTAATAGCGTAACGTAGTTTTTGTTGTATACGGTACTCTGCATTTTTGCGGCGTTTTATTTATTTATTTTAATTTTAATTTAATCAAGAACATTTGTATTATTCTAAATCAGAAGTCGTTTACCTTGGGTTCGTGCATGTTCTCAGTTTGAAAAAAATAAATGATAAGTGAATTTGTATACCCTACACCATTATTGGTGCAAGGGTATACTAAATTTGTGTGGACATATGCAACATATAGAAGGGCTTGAGATAAACACAGCTTTTAGTATATGAAGGCTCAAGATTATTTGTCCGTCTGTCCGTTTTATTTTCTAGTGTTTTCCGAGGTCTTTTGAACCAATAATGAAGGCTATTGAAAATGGTTCAAATCGCACTACTTATTTTAACTCTTACATTAAAAAGTCGGTATATAAATAACTGCATTATACGAAGTGGGAGTGGCAGCTGTGCCTCCACTATCGTGTTTTCAAGTGTTTTAAAATAGCTTTTTATATTCGAAGGATAATAAGTACGTAACTGACACGAAAATGGGGGATTTTGACAAAAGTTTGTTGAGAGATATTTGCGTCAAAAACAAACACTTTTCTATAAATGAAGATCTTAAATCAGGTCGCGTAACGAATTTGACACTGGATTTGGTGGGAATCGGAAAAGTTTAGCGGATGGGTGTTTAGAGAAGTTTAAATAATTTTAGTCTTTCGCTCTGAACTTTCGCGGAACGGTTCTGGGTGAAGTAAAGCCTTCTGATTTCATCTTCACTCGTCACAATATATATGCGAAGCGACAATGAACCTAATCCTGCCTTATCACAAGTATTTATCGTCTTCAGGACTATTATTAATGTGGCTATAAAAGCCCTTCTAACATCTATACTTACGTCCGTACAACATCTATATCTATGCTTAGTAACTATATCGTGCAATTTAATTATGCTGTTTACATTTGACATTACTGTGTGTTCATACTCGCGTCTCACTGGCGCATTGTTCCTATCATTAATATTATTATCGTATTATTATAATTAATTTAACCAGAGAAATAAATGCGAAGAACAAAGTGCTAGTATCGATTTTATTATAATTCATTTGTGATTTGAATCCACAGTCATTGAGTTATTGCATCGTTTGCCTATTCGACCAATACTTTGAGAAAATATTCTATAATTGGAATGGGACCGACTACAAGAACGAAGATGGCACGGCTATTGATAGGGAAAATCCTTTGCTGCATTCTTGCTTGAAATCACCAGCGCATTACCGAAATATGTCACCAAAGATACGCAAAATAAGCGTTGGTAAACTAGTGACCTCAGAAACTATGCGATTGCGAAATGAATGGGCGAATGGGCCGATTTCTACAGCGAAAATTTGTTCGAAAGAAGAGAAGAAATGCACACTTCTTCCAGAAAATCTTGCATTTAAACATGTGCTTGTGTCTGATAAAATCCTTCCGGAATTCAAAGATTCGCATTCAGAGCAACCCGCTACTAATCTTAAGGGAATTTCGAAAAATCTACAAAATTTTGTTGTTTAAGAATTCGATAGTCTTGGCTGGTGAACTTTTTTCTTTTCAAAGAAGTCTTCGCTGCCAGGTGTTCGACGAATGCATTTCTTTGACATATATACTCGATGTTTGAAAGAATTTTGATCATTTTTTCACTTGAAAACTGCATTTATTGTGGAAAATTGGAGCAATAAATATTAATCAAAATAGTTTCCATCATTTTGGCGATATCACTTATAGTGGTTTGGCAGCGATCCAACCACCGACAAAATTGCGCGAAACGCTAATGCAACGATCTAAACAAGTGGTAATCAGAAGGTGCCATATGAAGTGAGTACGCTGGGTGCGACAACACTTCTCATTCGAGCTGTAACAGTGTATCCTGGACGACTCTTGCAACAAGTGGCCAAAGAAAGGCAATTTCAGTCAATTCGTGTCGCCACTTTTAAACTGTTGAATCCAAAACCGATAATTAGACTACGTAGGATCATCATAAGCATCTGAACGTGTTTCGTGGGCTTTGGCAGTAGATTTCTTCAAATAAATAACAAAAGTAATGAATTTGGAAGAAAAAAAACTTGGAGCGCACGGTGATTAGCGTCAGCGCACGCTGGGTAAAACAATAATGTTAAGTGAAAAACCGATTTTATGTAGAGGAAGGTCAAAACCGTCAAACTGAATTGTTGCGTACATTGGCTTTTCCCATTTCTTTGCCATTTTTAGGTGTAGAAGTCGTTGATCAAAATTTCTGCAAACAACTAATAAATTATGATAAAGACAATAATTGATTCGAATGTTTATGTCGTACTAGTAGTAGTAGATTATTGTCCCTTATGTGTGTATAAGCGTTACAAAACTGTGCACAGATCAATAAAAGAATCAGTTCTGATAGCTTCTTTTGTCGCCGTCGCATAAATAGCTGCCATTTATTTATTATCTAATGAATTTTCGTTTTCTCTTCTTCTTTGCTATTATTAATCGTTTGTTTTCTGTTTGCATACTGTTTTTTTTTTTTTTTTTGGGAAATATAGTGATCAAGGGGTTTTCATTATTCTGCTTGGCTATTTTTATTGGAGCGTTTAAGCGCCGTGCTATTAGTAGTAGATGTGCGTGCGTACATTCACTTAAGCTTATAATAATGAGTAAACCGCCATGGTGTATCTACCCATATAGTATATTTACAAAATTTATTTATATCATTATGTCAACAAGGGAATGAGTTGTCATTTACCTATAAGCCGTGCATGGGTACCTTTTGTTTATGACTCAAATTATTTCACGTTATATTGAATCATTCCAAAAATAATGCGATTTTATTTAACTAATCGAAATGTAAATCGATCGATCCGAAAATTCTGCATCGACCCACATTACACATAGATTGTCTTCTTTTTCCTGTAAAAGCTTTTTTAAAGATGAAGGTAGAATAAGGCTCCTTCGTAATCTTTCAAACTGCCTTAAGGCAAAAGGCAAAGTGAAAAAAAAAACTCACACGCAGATATATCAAGTGAATCGATAAATATGGGACATCAGGACTTTTTACGCAAATATATTTGCTTTCGTGAGGAATGATAAGAAATGCGACCTCTTCAAAAGTATAAAGCAGTCAAGGCAATAGGGAGAAGGAGCGAAATGGAAACGGGGGAAATGGAAACACAATGCATTAAGATAGGTCTTTACCTGAATCTCTTTTATCTGGGCTTGATATCTCCCTGAAAGATTTGAAGTACTTTGAAACTTAAGTACATCGCAAGACCGTATCTACAAGCGCGCGTTGGGACGTGAGTTTGGGCAGCAAACTATATCACGTTCAATATGAGACGTGTTTGAATAGTTATGCCTTTCCTTTGAATGGTCGGTTTCTGTTGCAAGATAGATTTCTGCGCTCTTGTTCTCAAGATACAACTCGACTTACGATTAGAAAAACATATTTTTGAACCTCGCCAACGCATATTCTGGAAAGGACTTATGTCAAATATTTGTTTAAACGCCACCGCTTGCTGCAAGCATCGTTATTTGAGAAACACTTCCACCATTTTCTGTGATTTTCAATGCAAATAGTTTCAAATCTCTGGACGATGTCAGAACGATATTAAAATAGATAAAAAAGCTATAGTTGGCCGCGGCCTACCACTAAATGCCCTCATGACCATATCTCAAAAATTGCGACCTGTAGGTTGAACTTAAGAAAACAGGACAAAGAGACGGATAGACAAGTTTTCTGCGTGTTGCATATGTCCGCCCAAACTTATATGCGGTTTGTAGCGTACAAAAAGCGTTTTTTTTTTTTTTTATCTTCTATTATCTATGGGATAACCTAATACTTATAAAGTGAATGGATTATAAAAGTAATGGGGAAGTGGAAGGGAATCGTTTCACCTTGCACTTGGAACCAAGCAATCATTTCCTCTCTGGATTCATTTATTGTGAGGGAAAAAGAGAAATTTTTCTAATTTGTTTATACAAATTGTTTGTGAGAAATTTTTCGAATTATTTATTAGTTGTTTAGTTTTATTGCAAGCATTTTCATTAAATTATTGCATTTTTCATTAAACGCAGTCTGTGTGAATTTCAACAATCCATCTGTGTGTATGCATGAATTTACCCTTGAAATTATTTTTTTTCTCTTTCCGTGTCTATGAACTCTCAACGTTTGTCTCATGATTTACTTTAGGTAGCTTAGCACTGCTGCATACATACTCTGTCTACTGCATATAGTTTTTTTTTTTTTTTATCTATTTTTAGATAACAGCTTTTTTGTGCTTATGATGGAGTGTCCGTTATTTTTGTAGACATACTAGTCGCCTGTCTTTACAGTTAATCTATTATCTAATGTTTTTCTTTTTTCCATTTATCCATCCTTCTACCGAATTTCTTATCTCAAACAGTGTTCAGTTCATTAAATCATTCAAAAACTTTATAACTTAAGAATTTAAGACCACGGTTTAATGAGCTGTAATATACTTACATATTAAAAGTAAATGTAAAAGCAATGGTCTCTTCGTAAATAATTCATGATCCGTCCGTCTGTCCTTGTGGGATTTCCACAAAAAATTCATAACGAATTCATAATGAATCATAATGAAACCGAGGCTTCTTGTGAAAATGATTCGTCCATCCGTATTCGGAGGATTTCCCCATAAAATTTGATCATAATGTATTCATAATGAATCATAATGAAACCAAGACTCCTTGCGAAAATGATTCATGATCCGTCCATCCGTACTCGTGGGATTTCCCCACAAAATTTGATCATAATGAAACCAAGGTTCCTTGCGAAAATGACTCATGATCCGTCCTTATCCGATTTCTCCATAAAATTTGATCATAATGAATCTGTATTTGCCAGAGTAATGTATTTTAGAAAATATTTTCGTCATTTTGTCAAATTTCATTGCAACCTAATTTCATTTTACACATACTCTCTGTTTGAAGAGAGTTCTATGTTCGCCACCACTAGTAAGGTCGACACAGTTAACTGGTTAAGAAAAAATTGGCCTCATTTTGGCATGCCTGAATCCGTCTGATAAGGGCAGTCGATCATTAAAATGTTTAATTGTAGAACAAGACGATCATTTGAATCGTTAGTTGTTTGTATGCACATATTTATACTGATGTAACCATGCATATTGCCCTATGGCTGCTTTATAGATGTTAATAAATTTTAAAATAAAGTCTGTTCTCGAATACAGTCAATTTTTTAAGCGGTATAGTTCTGCGCGTAATATTCTTATCTTGGCGCTATTCTGTTGACTACATATTGTTCTTTTATTCTTTTTACCTATTGAAAATTTTGTATGTTTTCTATATTCCTTCCTTTTTTCAGGTGGAATTGGCCTTGTGGGATACAGCTGGTCAAGAGGATTATGACAGACTTCGACCTTTGAGTTATCCAGATACAGATGTAATATTGATGTGTTTCTCGGTAGATTCCCCAGATTCTCTAGAAAATATTCCTGAGAAATGGACCCCTGAGGTAAAGATTTTATACAAATTTTTTCTGTCTCACTAAAGTTTTTATATTCTTGAGCAGATTTTCTCTAGTTACACTTTGTTCAAAGTTCCCTTATCGTGATAGTAGTACCTGATGATGTTAAAATCTGAGATAAAAACTTGCCACATATAGTTTTTAATGATAGCGATAGACTAAGTTTGAAAGTGGGTGCGATTCTCTCGCAAGCAAACACGCTTCCCATATTATTCAGAAAATTCTAGTTCAAAATACAAGCTAATGCAATGCGCACTAATTGAGTGTAACTCGCACGTATGAGCGCCAGACCACAAATCTTGCTTGGAGTCTCTCGGCGGAAGGCTAAAATACTCATGGGTGGCGAAAGTGTGTCTAAAACTCTCGACACTCTCGAACATCGCAGTAATATGGGCTTGGTGGTGCTTATGCACAAGTATATCCAGGGCAATTGTTCTACAGAGATAAAGGAGATATGTCCACCAATAAATCCTTTCCCAGGACGACACGGTTTTCTCGGTGTTCCCATCCATTAGTCCTGAAATTGCCAGCATATCGTACATACTGCCGCGGCCCGTCGTTCTTTAATCACACAGCCCGCCTCTCGAAAAACCGCCCGGTAGTGGTCTTTTTCCATCGTGCCTAATGTTTCCACTTCCAAGGCACACGTACATAAACACTACTCACTTTTTCCATTCCTCTCTACTTATAACCCATCATGCTCATGCAGGAAACATCTCCTTAACGAAATGTTTCTTAAAACTCGACGGCGCGTCAAAGATAATTTCAAAAATGCATAGAGCTTCCTAGCTATCGCAAATATAAAAAAATTGTTGAGAATAAAAAGATGTCTTATTAAGCGACTGACTTTTGAACTAAACCATCATATCTTAGTGTTCACCTTACATAGATTTTTTCTAATATTCATCGCTTTTCAGGTTAAACATTTTTGTCCAAACGTTCCCATTATATTGGTGGGCAACAAAAAAGATTTGCGAAATGATCCCAATACAATTAGGGTAAGTACATTAGCTTATTCTTATTCTTATCGATATAGTATATATAAATAACAAACGATGGCCTCGGTCTCTCTAAATTTAGGATCTTGCGAAAATGAAGCAGGAACCAGTTAAGCCGCAAGAGGGTCGAGCTATGGCTGAGAAAATTAATGCCTTTGCCTATTTGGAATGTTCAGCCAAGTCTAAGGAAGGTGTTAGAGATGTCTTCGAAACGGCCACTAGAGCCGCATTACAAGTTAAAAAGAGAAAGAAGACCAAATGCATTTTACTCTAAAAGAGTCTATAAAAACCTACAAAAAAAGAAAAGAAAAAAAAAATGTAGCGACAACCAACAGCAACAGTAACGGCAACAACAACTATCTTATACACACAATCAAGATTAGCACACACGCTCCAGCTTTTTTTATATATACTTTTTTTTCTATTACCTTTCTCTTTGCAAGTTCTTAGTTCGGCATAACAAGAGAAAATAGAGCGATAAATAACAGAAAAAAATTTATTTTCTGTAATCTTCTTTGTTATTTGTCAATCTTTTTTTCTCCGTTATGACGTAGTAAGAACTTTCAAAGAGAAAGGTAATCGGAAGGATATATATAGGTAAAAAGAAAACTGCAAGGAAAAAACTGTATTTTCTGTAATCTTTTAAATGTTTTCCTTTCGTTATTTCATAATTATATTTCCATTTCGTTTTTTTAATATTTAAAAAAAAAAAAAATTCGATATCCATTTTCAAAAAATTAAGCATATAAAAAAATAGGCATATATATAAATATATATATATGTATATACATGTATATATGTGTATGCATATATGTACATACACATAAACACAAACGAAAACAACTTATTTTCATTTGTAGTAGTTTTAGAATTTCACATCAAGTTTATCTAAAAAAAAAAAAAAAAATTTAATTAAAAAAGAAAAGAAAAAAGAATTAAGTCTGTGTCTACGCTTGTGTCGAATTTGAATTTGTGGCAAATACACAAATAATAGTTTAATTCTTAGTTATCTTGATTTTTTTTTTGTTTTTTTTATTTTCTTTTCAAAGTATTAATTACTTAAAGGCCGCTGAGTGTTTAGCAATAACTGTTGTTGGTTTAATATAAGCTCGCCTAGTAAAACACACCCGTTTGCTGCTCGTGTGCATATGAGCGGAAGTGTGTCTATGCACGGTAAAGCTACAAATTCAATTTTTCTACTAAACCTATTTAAAGGAAAAAAAAAAAAAGAAACAAAAAAGCAAAAACAAAGTAAAACCTGTCTAAAAGGAAGAAATTGAAAAGCAAGAAACAAAAAAGAAAACCGCCAATATACACAAATCAACCAATTACCACAAACTAAATGCATTCAAATATTTTTTCTTATTGAAATAAAAACAAAAGGAAAAACCAAAAAAAACAAATTAAAATTGAAAAAAAGAGAATATTTTTGTGTAAAGTAAAAAATTTTAAGACATTTTCTCACTTTTAAAACAAAAAAAAAACACACCGACTATATCAAGAAATAAGAAAAAAAATTTATATCTAAATACACATACATACACACACGCAATTATTAGTCTGTATTAGCTTTTGTATGGTGTGATGAAGTTTACGCTTGCGTTGCACTGCATTTCAATTTTTATAATCTGATTATTCTGATTTCTTTTCATTACCGTTAGCCATATCTGTCATCCGCTTAAATCAATTGAGTTTGGTTTTTCATTTACGGAAAATTTTCTCTTAAAGCAGCAGTGTCTTTTGTTACTTTTTTTTTTTTTTTTATTAAATCAAATGCAATCTTTTTCAAAAATTTTGTCTTTGTATTCGGTTTTTTTTTATTATTTTCAAAATACATTTTTCTTTTTTTTTACAAAAAGAGACGAAATACATTTTTTGTATATTACGGACTTTACATAATATATTCCTTAACCAATAATGGTAAAAAAAAAAAAAATTAAATAAAAATATTTTACTAATACTTACATATTATATAACGAGATAAAACAATAAAAATGAAACAAAAAGAGAAAAAATTTTTTTTTCGATTTTCATCTTAAATGGCAAGAATGCTTCATGCCTGCCTTGAAGACGCTCCCGTGAAGTATATAAATGCTTTTACATAGCACACGGACCAGACCGCAGTAGATAAATGTAGAATTAATTTTGCACGTCCATGATATACGGATCGAATAATTAGTAAAAAAGACCTTTTTAAAATAGATGAAAAAGGACCGGGATATTCATCACAAGATCGTTCTCGAACCCAATAATAACTCGAAAATCCCTGTTCGAGTCAGTTAACAATAACCAGTTAGAAACTTATATTTTCTCGAGACAGGACATTTTTAATATCCATCACTGTTATGAGGGAAAAGAGAAAAGTAAACAAACTTTCCTATTCCATAATATAGGGTGGGTGCGGCTGATTTTTTTCTATTGTCAAAGTAAAAGTGAAGATTTATATGGTGTACGTGTTATACTTTCCGAGTAACAAGCAAAAGACTCGGAAAGTTGCTCACAGTTTTTGTTGCATAGGTGTGCGGGCATTGTAGGCGTGCCCTTTATTTGGTTTGGAGTCCTTTTCAAACTCTTTTCTTTTTTGCGGACGGGAAAATGTTTACCGCGGATATTACTGCCTCGGGCAGACAGATAGATGGACAAACAAACAGCTAAACGTGATTAGGTGATTTATGGGGAATTTTCAAGCTTGCTTCTGTGCGCTATAAATATATTGAGCAAAATAATTAAATGTTGATACGCTATAATATTGGGTGGGCGCGATCAACTTCTCCTATTTCCGTTGTTTATTATTATTATTATTATTATAAATTTAGGCAGAGAATAAATTCTAAGACTAATGTCTCAAAGCACTAGCATCTAAGGCTTTCGGCTTTTATTTTTATTGATATTATTATTATTATTATTATTATTATTATTATTATTATTATAAAAACTCTACCGCATTTGAGATTTGAACCCACGACCATTGAATTGCTAGTCGAGACTCTTGCCTACTCGGCCACTCAGGCGGATTTATCTTGTTTAATTTATGAATATTGAGTGAAAAACAAATTTTTTTCTTCCCTTTGGAAAATACAGATGTTCTCAACTTAGGCGGTAGCGTAGGCGTGTCCTTTGACCGGTTTGGCCCCTTTTCAAAAACTTCTAATGTTTCTGCTAAACTTGAAGTCAATCGCTTCATTGTTTACAATGAATACAACTGGCATTACATCGGTGAACAGACGGACTTAAATTCAGAATTTGGTGCTGATCAAGAACATGTATACTTCGAGGAGTCTTTGAAGCTTCCTTCCGGGTGTTGCAAACGTTATAACAAAATGGATATAGCGCTCGTTCTCCGAGAATAAAAGTTATTCTCCAAACTTGAAAGTTCATGGCAATGACCGCAGTTGTTTTTTAATAAAGAAGAACTGACTGACTGATAACTGCTGCTGTGCGTGCTATATTTTTTGCCTATTTTTAGAAATTACACGTTTGAATAAGTGAGCGCAGTATGCTTCGCAGCTAGCAGAGCAATCGGGTTATTTAAAGCACGCTTATAATGAAACAAATAAATATAACTTTCTATACTGTCTGAAATATTCTTCCGTTCAATTATATTTTGTTGAAATTTTTAGAAGTCTTTAAAAAAAATGATGATGAAAATTTCAGGCTTAAGCAATTCGCTTTTGTAACTTAATGTTATTTTCTCCCAACAACTTGCAGTTAAAGGCAAGGATACCGCTATATTCGTCTTCAAACGATACCAAACTGATCATGTAAATACATGAGAAGAATGCAAGGAACATATCACTTCGACTTCACTCGAGCTAGTTTTAAGCTCAGAATTTTTAAATAGTTCAGGGCTTGGCTTTACATGTTCGAAAGTCTTTTATAATACTCTCAAGTAATTAGTCAAGTTTTTTTAATAAATGTCATCTTTTCGGGAACCTTATATACTCTTTATAAACACTTAATCAAATATATTATGAGACGAACAACTCTTTAGTGTAAGTTAATGATAACATTTTCTTTAAAATATTCAAGTAAGACGGACGAAAGTTTCTTTTGTCCCTTGGTTATATGCTATTAATCCATACCCAGACTTAGATGAGTTTCTAGAAAATATTAAAAAAACGAATTAGTTAAGCTAGGAAGGAAATACTCTTTAATTAGTCAATTTTTTGTTTGTTCTTTCTTTTTTTGTTTGCGCGGTATAAGTGTGAACTTTAGTGCATTATAAAATCTAGGGGACGGTGGGCAAAATATAATGGGAAAAAAAGAAAAAATATATGTATTAAATATTAATGAAAAAACAATTTACAAGGTATAGCGGAACAATAAATATCAGAACATAATCGGTTTATCTTTGCGCTGATCTATCACATAGGCGGTAAAGCGTTTAAGGAACTTTGGGTATTCGCGTTTGTAAATAGCACGTAAAGCCGAAGCAGGAGCCCAACCACCAGGATTAACCACCGAGCAATAGGTAATTTTACAGGTTAAGTCCTTACGGCTTAATTGATCATTGGTATTCTTATTTGCTGGCAACAGCGTCTGGCAGGCTAGTATTACGGTCAATAATATGCGCACACATCTACCATTTTTGGACTCTTGCTTAGAATAGTCAGTTGAATTATTACAAACAATCCAACAATCGACGGCTTCGTCATCTAGATTATTTGTTATTTTTCGCATATGCGACCAAAAGAGAGCATCGCGTTGACTGGCTGGCCAAACCCGTTTATGCGTTTGTAAAAATAGGTAAGTATCTGAAGAGATTTTCTCTAAAATAATGCATTCCTCTAATGTAGTCTCCCATTCATTCCGGAACTCTGGCATAAAGAAATAATGACACATTTCGCGTGCTGTAACGCCTTTTACTGTATGGTAAGCCTTTAATGGATCCATTACCATGCCGTTCACTTCCACTTCGCGTTTATACATTTTAATTTCACCTTCGTCGGCAAATATTTGCCATCCATTGCCATCTTGACCGACACCTTCTCGGGCATAATGTAACTGTTCCTCGCAGACGCGATCTATCTCAGGCCAGAGACTATGGCCGCTTGCCAAAGAACCCGTACCAAACTCTTTATCATCACCATCTACCAGATTGTCATCCACTGGTTGACTCATGCCTATTGCTGTATAACTATGGGTGGATATCTGCGAAAGTTGCGTTTGCAGTTTTAATTTTGCTCGTAATTGCATGTCTTCCTCGATTTTATCTAAGCCGGTTTCTACGGCATCGAAAAATTCATCCTCAGGTAAAGTGGAATGTGGCCCTTCTTCAAAATCTGGCCCCGGATAAGAAATGCTTTTGAATTTTTCAATTTCCAATTTATATTTTCTAATTTGTTCTTCTAATTTTTTCCGTTTTTCAATTTCGCGTTCCAGTTTTCTCTTCCACGTAAGATCTCTTTCCGATATTATTTCTAAACAATGCTGTAATGTATTAAGAACTCCCGTAGTGGTGGCCCGAAACGTTATAGATTCCCCTTTAAAATCTGTGGATGTTAAATCAAAACCGAAATCGAAAGATTTACCCGGTGCTTTATTGGTTTCAGCGCAGGCATCAAAATATCTTTGTAATGTTTCTATTTGTCCAAATAATATGTTCTTAAATGTTTCAATTTCGTCGACCTTTTCTTTAAGATTATATTGAGTCCTTTTCAAACTGCCACCACTTGCTACCGATATTGTAGTGGATTGCAAAGATACACTGCTTCCATGACGTTTTAATGATGTCGTATCCGTTGTGCTGGCAGTATCCTCTTTATACATTTGCAATACTTCGACCCAGTGCATACGATCGTCTGGTGTATCGGCACGTAAACACCAATTATTAGAATTATTGACAACAACATCGAAACGAAGTTCATCCGATTCATGTGTTTTAATTATGGCTTTATTTAAGCTAATAACACCACGACAACCAAAGTCTGATTCGGACTCGGATTTATAATAGGACAAAGTGCCGTCTTTTAGTACAATATAACGTGGCTGCCAACCATAGATATAATTTGTCCATTTATTAAGATAACCACGTAATTCAATTGAGTTGTCAAGATATTCAGGGTCAGAGTCACTTTGTGATTCTGACTCATTTATCATATTATTTTTTTCATCTATTATTACTTGAGCAATCCCATTAGCAGTATCGCCATTGCCAAGCCAATCAACTTTTTCTTTTTTAACATGATCCATGTTGATGTGATTATACTTAAGATAATTTGTTATTATATTTACTTTAGATCTTTAAATTAAATATCAGAATTTTCGTTATCCACGATTGCTGCTGTTGTCATTAAGCAGATAAAACAACACTCGTCTTATTGCACTTTTCAATTTCGTACACTTTAAGTTCAAGCGACGTCAAGCGACGCCATACAGTTTACCGTTTAATACCCCACTTTTATTTAGACTCCAATGTGAAAGCGTTTTTTTTTTCTTTATGGAAAAACAAAATTCTATTATTAGTTGCGGACTTATTTCTTCATTTAACAATGTTGTCGCACTTCGCATTTACTTTGTTCTTCACCTTTAAACAAATAAACCAAGTTTTTTAATTATTAGAGTCGCGGATTATTAGAAAAGAAAAATTTTAAGCATTTCTTTATAATTGTTTTCTTTGAAGCGCATAGAAAATGCATATATTTATTATTATTTGCAAAATATATTTTCTTTGCTT
Organism: Glossina pallidipes; assembly: GCA_000688715.1. Lineage (NCBI taxonomy): Eukaryota > Metazoa > Arthropoda > Insecta > Diptera > Glossinidae > Glossina > Glossina pallidipes. The sequence goes on from KK499887.1 coordinate 128,911, forward strand.
TTTCTTATTTCGCGCAGCTAGTGACGTGAAGTTATCAACGAGTTTTTCTCCTCATTAATTTTTATTTATAGTCAAGTCAATTCAACATAGTGTTAAGATGTTGTATTAATATCTGTTGTCTCGCTGTTAATAAAAACAGCTGATGTATAAAGTAAATACAGCTGCTACAGTAAACAGCTTGATTTTTTATTTTTCAAGAAGGAAAGGAATTACTTTCAATTTTAGGATATCAGATCGAAAATTGAAAAGCATGGGGAAATCTTATTATTATTATTATTATAAATTTAGCCACAGAATAAATTCTAAAACTAAAGTGTTAAAATACTAGCAACTAAGGATTTCGGCTTTATTATGAGGAAATTTTAAAATGATATGAGACTCGTAAAGCTTTTTTTGCTTTCTTTCAAGATTTTTTTCATCATCGGCTTGAATTTTGCGTTGATTTTAATAAAACATATTGTTAATGAACGTATGTATAACCTTCCAATCTGTTGACTATCATTTTTCCCTGCTTTATTTTAGATAAAGAATAGGGAAGAAAATTGCTAATGCAAGTGCTCGTTTGGTTTTTTATTTTTATTAATAAATCGGCAATTATTAGGAATTAGTCTTTTTTTCTTCAAATTTATTAAATAAATTATGTTGTCTTAGACATCAAAATTAGGAATACATTAATATGCGAATTTTTCGATTTTTAATATTTTTTTTTTTCTTAAGTAAAGGAGAAAATAAATTTTGTAGCATTAAACAATTCAATTGATTCGATTATTGTTTTAATGTTGGTGTAGGATTCTCGTATTTATTTACTTTTACTAATTTAAGAAAGTTTTAACAAGTTCTCCTTTTATTTCTTCAATTTTCAACATTTAACGTATATTCTATGTACTGAACTGACTGATATTATTAATAATAGTTTATTATTAGTGTTATTAGAAAGTGTTTTAGAGGTTTTAAGTACAACGGACGTAGTTTCCCTATGAATGTAATAATTATTAATTATAATAGCTGGGCGTATGTGCGTGTTCTTTAAAAATAAATTATATATTAAAATATTTTGTATATATATGCATTTTTCATTTTCTTGTTTCCTTAACTAAATAACAAAACTTAATAAATATAAAAATTAAATTATTGTACTGTACATGAACTTAGTATGTTTAATGGGTATTTGATATGAAAATCACAAAAACAATTTAATAACTAAACAGTATTTTGAAAAAACAAAGGACACAACAAATAAATTAAAAAGTTAATAACAATAATTAATTAAAAAAAAGAGAGGGAGAGAGAGAGAGAAAGTGAAATTGAGTTTAGGAATCGAACTTTTCTGATTTAGTAACTTTTGTTTAACTTAACATTTAAGATGTATATATGTATGTATGTAAAGACAACTAGTTGGAGCTTTGTATGGTTTACATAAATTTAACAATAAATTCTATGGATAATTACTTCAACTTTCCTTCTGGTATGACTTTTTTTTTGTAAATTGGCAAATAAGTGTGTATTTTTGTTTTATTTTCATATTCTTTGTATGTGGAACCTAATTTTCATTGAACTTTTTTGGTTTTTTTGTTTTTCTTTTTTGATTTGTTTTTATGTTATGTTCTCTTTGGCCTTAAATATTAAAAATTAAATTTCAGATTTACGAACGTATCGTTCAATTCAATTTAAGTTACGGCGTCGTCGAAATACTAAAGCAAATATGGAACGTATACGCCACCAACGACTACGCCGCCTTGAATCCAATTTCTCCGAGCTTGTACCGTTGCCTAAAGCTCTTTCGTTTTCTTTGCGTCTAATCTCACGGACCAAAGCGTAAAATACGTCGTCAATATAAAGCCTCAAAGCCGCCGACGTCTCAAAGAATGGACAACCGAATTGATTGGCTAGATTTTTACCTTCCTCAGTGGAAACTTTCCTTAAAGCCTCCAAATCACTTTTATTCGCTATCAATACCAATGGTATATCTTCAGTGAAACGTACCCTTTGTATTAATTTACGATATTCCGAAGCCTCTTCATAGCTATGACGATCAATTACCGAATAACAAATAATAAAACCTTCACCGCAGCGCATGTACTGATCACGCATTGCCGTAAATTCGACTTGACCAGCCGTATCGAGTATATCCAATAGGGCAGCTTCTCCGTCAATAACTGCTTGCTGTTGATATGAATCCTCTATAAATATGTACATAATAAAATAATTATCTTTAATAAAAAAAAGAACAAGCGAAAAAGTTACAGTGGGACGCAGCTTATTATTAAATAACCTACACAGTTCTGTTTAATACAGTTATTCAAATAAGGCTAATATGAGGAATGGTTGAAAAAGTCCAATCAGAACCACTTTAAATAGCGTTCTTCCTTAGGCTCTATCAGTGTACAAAATTTCACCCAAACATCTCACAAATTGTGACTTGGAGATTGAACAGAAGAAAAGAAGATTTAAAAGCCCACAGATGGGCAGGCGTCCATTCAGAAAGTGATTGAAAAAATGGTTCCGAATCGATTGGTATACTAAAAGTTTGGCCTTTCTTACGCCTTTTTAGGTGGGGCAATAACTCATTGTACACTTGTAGCATAAGTGGTGCAATCTATAAAAATCATAAGAGAAATCTAAAATTAAAATATATAGTCCCACAATCACAAGTTGTGTATGGTGTAGAAAATCATAGAATAATGTCTTTGGTTTGCATTCTAGAAGAAATTCATTAGTTTATGCAGAGTATTTAGTTACGGTGGATGTGAGGGTGGTCTAGCGAAATTATAATCGATTATCATGATATATACTGGCACCCAATATAGGATTGAAATACTAATTCCTGAGCATTTCAATTCATTTTCACATTTTTGTTTGATTTAAAACGAGCGCTTAGTGTGTCGCCATACAAAGCTATATTCATTTCATTGAAAGTGCCGTCACATAATTATCCCTGTGGATAGTGGGCCTATTTGTTGAAGAAATGTAAGAATGGAGGCAATTTTAAAAATTATTATGTCTGTAGACGGAATATGCTGCAATAAGGTTTTAACGCGTAAAGTCGTGTTTTTGTAGGTCTCTGCGAACTTGATAGACTTTTTGTCTTCAATTGTACACCATTTTTTTTTTTCAAGTTCCGGAAATTTTTCAAAACACAATTGCTCCAAAAAAGAATATCATCCATGACATGTTGCGAATACCAATTCTTTCAAACTTATTCGAGTCGAGTTCAGTTAATTAACAGAAACGTTATAACTAATATGAGGCAAAATTTTCACCAGAAAATATATATAACAATTTTTGGCATTCTTTTTCAGTTGAGGAGTATATGAAAATGAAAAATGGAATTTCAGTAGTCACCTATGTCTTTTGCTTTTTGTCCAATTTTTGAAAGGCCAAGAAAACGGAAATCATAAGTTGGTACGTTTTTATCCACTTTACAAAAATTTTGACCGCCGACTCCTACAGATAAAAATGATCAAGAAATTGGAAATACCAGTGTATACAACGTTTGAATTCGATTATTCTGGCCTTCCTCTACGTAAGATAACAGTTTTCCATTTAATATTATTTAATATTATTCGGCGGATGCCAACACTAATCACGCAGCGCTCAAGATTCTTCTTCTTCCAAATTCATTACTTTGTGTTTATTTGAAGAAATCAGCTACCTACTTTTTTTTGGCCACTTTTTGCAAGAATCGTTCAGGATATACTGTTACAACTCGAATGAGTTGAAAAATTCTGTCGCACCCAGCATACTGAGTCGACATGGCACCTTCTGATTACCACTTGTTTAGATCGTTGCATTAGCGTTTCGCGCAATTGTGTCGGTAGTTGGATCGCTGCCAAACCAATATAAGTTCTTTCGATATGATACCGCCATGTTTCCAAAAATATTATAAAATGTTGTAGAAAATGAAGGGAACTGTTTTGATTAATATTTATTGCACCAATTTCCCAAAACAGATTTTTTCAAGTGAAAAAATCATCAAAATGATCAAAATTTTTGCAAACACCTAATAGCAATTTTTAGCATTGTTTTTAAGCTGGGGAATATGTGGAAATGAAAAATGTAACTTCAGTAGTTAGCTATGTCTTTTGCTTTTCACTCAATTTTTCAAATCAAAGATTTTAATTACTTTTTCTTCTTCTTTTTTTTCCTCATTCTAGGCATTTAATCTCATTGACAACGAACTTTTTAAACCATTCAACTTTTCTATTTTATTTGTTTTTTTATGTACACATTTTTTTCCCATATACTTTTCATATACCTTAATAATCGGTGTCCATGATTTATTAAAATCTCTTTTCAAACTTACCAATTGTGGGATCATGATAATCCAAAAAATTGTGAGTAACGAATTGTAGAGTAACAGCTGACGGCCAGCACCGCATAGATAATTCATGTAAGAACAGGGAGAACAAAACAAAAAAAGAAAAACGTGATGAGAATAATTATAGAAACAAATAATAAATAATGATAACAACAACAAAGGCAACATTACAGCGATAGAGCATAGCAAGCAGATGGGAACATAGAAATAAGTATAAACAAATACCAAAGTTCGTGATAAGGATGAGAGCGGTCGGGCAGCGGGTAAACGGCAGCAGCAACAGCACAACATATGTAGAACGAAAAGAACAAGAAAATGCGCAAAAATTATTTATTGATTTTTCGTTTAGGAGAAGGCTTACAAACGACAATCGTTAAATTTCTATATATATCTTACCAGATTTACCAACACCACCATCGCCTAGAATAACAATCTTATAGACGCGTAGACCGCCTCGCATATTCTGCGACGATTCTACGGGCTTCGTATTCACCTGATTGCTATTGCTTTGGCCATTGTCGACTGTGTCGCGGTCACTGCCAATTTTCAATTTCGTGGTTCTTTTCAAAGCAGCACAACCAATTGTGGACTTATCACCAGCAGCCATAACTTTAGACCGGTTATCAGTTCAATTCGTATATTGAACCGACGCTTTTAAATTCCTATTTTAATAAAAATATAATAATTTTTCCGGTACGAGAACTTTTCTTTTTCCTTTTTTATTGTTTACTCATTCGATAATACTTGTATTGTATACATAAAGTGTTGTGCGTTTTTTAATTATATTCTTTTTTGTTTATTTAATGCGTTTTCTTTGTGTTTCTATTCGACACATGTTTCTTCGCATGAAAAATTTCCCATTATATTAATAAATTGCGAATTTTTATTTATTATTTTTATAGCGAATTTACTTTTTAATATCCGTTTTCAACTATCGTTCAACCGTTTATCACCATTATCGGCTAGCATTGTTCGTGCGTGTTTGCACCGAGAAAACTACACACTACATTTCTCAAATATTTCGATATTTCCCACAATCATCTAAAAATAAAACCAAGTTTACACATTTGAAATTTTAATAGGCTGAGCAGCTATAGTTCTCGGAAAAGATACTGCTCCAAAGTATCGTGCTCTAATTTTAGGAAGCAGAATTACAGATGGTAAGAAATCAGAATTTTTTCTATTCTATACAAAAAGGAATTTAGGGGCTTAGTCTCGTACTCATTGGTGGTACAAAGTTAAGCCTAAACATTTGCTGGGCATGTCTTAATATTGAGAGGAATTTTTTCACAATCATCTTATTAAGCCATATATTATCTAAAAGTGATCAGAAGTGACGTATTGGCAAAATTTACTACAAAGGAAATACACCCGACGTTGCCTAGGACACCGTGCAAAAAGAAACGTGTAAAATAATACCTCCAGCAAATAGTAAATTTGACGATATGTTTCACAATTTAAAAAAATCGTGTAAGAAAAAAAAACCGTGCAAAAAAAGTAATAATTGAATCTATATTACATATGTGTAAAACAAAAACAATTTTTTCTTATTACAAAAAAAATTAAATTCAGTTTACAATGAAAATTCGGTCAATAAGTATGCCACAAAAAAATTTAATTTGAAATTTGGAATAAAAATCCATTTCGTCACAAAATGAATAAAATTTTAATTTGAATGTCAACTTTCAGAATTTTATTGAAATTATTTATTATGAAGCATCCTATGAGCTGAACAGTCTAATATGAAATGTATACTGAACAACGAAATGCTGTGTTCAATTTGAAATACAACGAAATAAAGAAAAAATTATCGCAGAATTCGGGTATTCCCCGTAGAAAGCTAAATCACTAAGCATGTGTGTGTGGGCATAAACTGACCGACCATGGTACTCTTGTAATTGAATTTTGTTGCTGTATAGGTAAATTTTTGAAAACACTGTCAAAACTCAGATTAAAAACAAATTTTTCCGTGGTTCGTGCTAGAATAAAAAAATTCGTGATAAAAGGGTATTTGTTGTTATTGGTAAACCGCATTCAAAAATCGGGTGAAAGGTCACCTAAAAAGCGCTAAGTGTATATTTTTTATTTGCTAATTTCTTACCCTAAAACGAGTTGAGTAAAACAAAAATTTTAAAAACAATCATAGATGCAAGTATTGCAGGCACGTGGGGGCCCTCTTTGAAAGTAAAAATTGCTTTGTACTCTTCTCATTTCTCTAATAATAGGTCGAAAGGATAATTTTCAAAATTCAAGTAAAAGTTAAAGATTTACAAACTAATCTAAAGATTACAGGTTCGAGTCCTGTCACTGTCGCCATGTAGTGACAAATACAATTAAATGTTCGTTTATTAATTTATTCTGTCTTTATTGAACTTATAAACGTTTGCTTTACTTCTTCTTCTGACTCACCTGAAGTGTGGTCAGTAGGTTATATAATAAATTATTATATGCTAACTTAAGCAATTGATATAATTAAAGTAGGTTATTACAATAATGATAGCGTAAGCGATTAATACGATTAAACTATGTTCTTACTAGAATTACGACTATGTGGGTTACAACTAAAGTAGGCTATCTTAACTAGGTTATAGCTAGTATGTGGAGATATGTGAAAGTGCAGACTAAACATAAATTGTAATCACGGTAGAGCGCGACAGATCGATAATGCTACACTATTACAGGCCTAGGAATATAACCGCGCCCGCCTTGCTTTTAAATCACATTATAATGTAAATCGCCTTTTGTGCGTTTTACGTTTTTTATTCAACGCCTTATGAAATTAAGTTTGTACCGTGGAATTGTGGTCGTTCGGATAGTCTAGGTTTTATTTACGATTGTTAGGAGATCTGTCTACAAACTAATTTACGGGAACTTATATTTACAATGCTGTAATTCTCCTTCTAGTCTTGTCTGTTCGTACATTGCAATTCAACGCTCTTGACTCACTTTTCGCTCCACTTTGCCTTCCGTAAATGTTTTGATTATGTATCCTTTTAAAAGCGAGTTACCGTTATTCAAAATTCGTCGCGACATTTTTGATCATTTTTTTCGATAAATTTCTGCCGATTGTTTGATTGACGCAGATACCGCACCATCAATGGCTACTTGGTGTTGGTTATCCTCTTTCTTTAACATTTGCATTCTTAGAAAATCGATTAATTTTCATTCAAACTCCAGTCATCAAATGGAATTTTTGTAACAATATTTTGATATTTCAATGCACGGCGCGCCATGCAAATGCATTTATTCTATATTAGCGCTTCATATAAATAATATTTGTCTTTAACTTGTATTTCGCTGGCCTTAATTATTGCATAATTATTGAACTTTGGTATAATGAATGCTTATTTTCAAGTTTGGATACTAAAAAAAGAATTAAAATACAAAATATTAAGTATTTTGCAAAATTAAATCTGCGGCGTAATCACGTATCTGAAAATCAACTTTCGTTCGCCACCAAACCGATAGTTCATAAAGGTTTTTTGTCATGATTGCGTAAGACTTTCGTGTCGTTCTCGATGCTATCATTCATATGTAAATGGAGAAGGAGAAACGAGACGGCAATTTTTGTTTATATTTAATTGTGGCCGTCAAAATACGAAAAAGGACAGCTGTTCTCTTCTAATAAATAAACAAACAAATTGAAAAAAAAGAAGAAATTAGTTTAAAAAACTTATTATTATTATTATTATATAAATTTAGCCAGAGAATAAATTCTAAGACTAAAGTCTTAAAGCACTAGCATCTAAGGCTTTCGGCTTTTATTTATTTACTTATTTTTTTTTTTTATTAATATTATTATTATTTTTATTATTAAAAACTCTACCGCACTTGAGGTTTGAACCCACGACCATTGAATTGCTAGTCGAGACTCTTGCCTACTCGGCCACTCAGGCGGAAAAAACTTATTTACATGCTTACTACTCATATATTTTATAGAATTTTTACAAAATGGAAAAAATTGGAAATTTATATCAATTGAAAAAGGACGAAAAGAAAGGAAAAGTAGTTTTTAGTGCAGATTTTACATTAATTAAGCTAATAAATGCATTATTTCTTAAACCAATAGATCTGCATGCTTTGTGCTCGCGTGTGTTTAACTCATCGCTGCCATGATGACGATTCTGTCGAAACCACTGAGAAATGTGGCTTATTTACCCATGCAAAAAAATTCTATAAAAATCTTAAAGGAAAAATTTCCCCTTCTTTTGCAAATTCTGTTTCGTGGCTAACTAAAACTTCTCTCGTCAGTAAATTTTGCTTTTGTTTGTTAATTATTTTTCTTGTAATTTATTTTATTGTTTTAGTTTTCCGTTTTCAATCAGCTGTTTGCTAGTTGACAATTCTACTTGGAATCTATTTTGTTCTTAAATTCCATACGTTTTCCTTTTTAAAAGCCACTCACGTGTAATATGGCAAGTATGGGAGAGTGTATTTGATGACCGTTATGCCTACGTAATCGCAAAAAACCGTTACTCATCAACCAATGCTGAATGCTATCACATACGCGATGCAAAACCAACCGAAATCCTAAAACAAACGCTTGAGTTTAGGTTTTGGATCTTGCAGCGCGTCAACTGTTTAATTCACACACCAAAAGCAATTAATCAAAAAAAGTAAAATATCCCGCAAATTTCATTTTAAGAGCACGAAACCATGTCTATTCAAAACTCCTTTAGTATGATAAATTTTACAGTTGCTTTAGCTTAAAGATGCTTTCACAAGAAGTTTTATACTCTTTTCTTTTCTCAGTACTAATGGCAACCTCTTTTACCGAACCCGACCGAACTAATTTGCATTTCCAATAAGTGTATTCCCCTAAGGATAAGCTATTATCTAAGTCTCAATTTTACAAATCAAAAGCTGTATTGAAAAATATGCGGAACGGGTGGGCCCACCTCATTATTAGCTTTAATCATACATAAGTCACCATTTTTAATTAGTAAGAAAACTCTTTTGTAACAAATAATTGCATATATTGTGATCAACGACATCTATTGGTAAAAATGATAAAGTAATGCGAAGTATCAATGTTCACAAAGATTAAATTCGATGAATTTGACGTTTCTCTTCATAAAATAACGGTTTTTCACTTAGTATTACTGAGTTATTTGTTTTTGTTGCTGAGAACTTTGCTTTTGTTGCTTGATTCGAAGAAATCGGCAGCCGAAGTTAGTTCGATTTCAACGGTTTAAAAGTGCTGATTGCTATGTCGATGACAATACAAAAGCGGCCTGGAGGACCAAAATAATTCGAAGACAATGGATTGCAAGACTTATTGAAGAAAAACCCAGTTCAAACTTTCAAAGAACTTTCGAGCAGCTTAGCAGCCTTCTAATTTTTTCTAGACGTTTATATGCAATGGGAAAGATCTATAAAAGGGAAAATAGCCACCACGCGAATTGACTGAAAACGCCATTTGGAACCGTTTCAACATCGCGGCTTCACTGCTTGTCAAGCAGAAAAGGAAGAGTTTCCTGTGGCGTATTGGTACTGGCGATGAAAAGTGGATTTACTATGGCAATCTTAGTCGTAAAAAGTCGTGGGTTAGTGCAGAGCCATCCACATCGACACCGAATCGAAATATTCATGACCATAAAATTTTGTTGTGCATATGGCGGGATCAGCAAGGTGTAGTGCATTACTAGGCTCCTAAAACCTATTGGAACTGTTAGTGCAGATGTCTACCGGCGTCAAATGAACAAATCGAACGATGTATTGTTGCAAACGAGACCAGCAATAGCAGTTAACAATCGCAAAGTACTCCTCTTGCATGATAACGCTCGGCCATACGTTGTAAGAGTTGTCAAGGACACACTGTCGCAGTTCGAATGGGAAGTTCTGCCTCACCCAGGCGGAGCGCCTGCTCATTACCGCTTGTTCAGATGTACGCAGGAAGGCTTCGCTAGCACGCGATTTCGAAATGCTAAAGAAGTACTCAAATAGGTCGATGAATAGATCGCTGCGAAACCAATATCGTCCTTTCGACATAGTATCGCCATGTTCCTAAAATTCCTAAAAAGATAGGAAAAAGTTGTAGCAAATGATGGAAAATATTTTGGTTAATATATATTGGGCCAATTTTTTCCAATGAACGCCGTTTTCAAGCAAAAATTGATCAAAATGCCTGCAAACGTCTAGTAGTTTCCACGGAACTTTCACATACAGTTTGTCTGCAATTATAAAAAATTGATTATAAAATCTTTCAAGTATATTCCAATTTTTCCTGAAGCTCGGGATTCGTTTATAACCGCTTTTTAACACATTCTTACAAGTCGTGTATCGCATACTTCAGGATGAGAAGTGCAACGAAGAAGGAAAATTAAGTCACAAGATTCTCTTTTGGGACAAGTTGCTCCTGCTCGAAAACCATTTATAGTGTGAAACAAAAGCAGGGCCCAACTACACCCATGTGTGTTTACTTACTAGGTCTACCTGTGGGGTAAAAATGGAAGATGGAACAGAAAAAAATATTTTTAAAAAATCTGAAAGTCATCGGAATTTATACCTTCTTTAGCTTCAACTTTCCTTGACCGATTAGAAAAATGAGTTTCAACAAGTAAGAAAATTATACGCGGCCGTGACTGAATCTTTTGTATCCATCACTGAGCTTCTTGCATTCTACTCTCCAAGTCCTTTTACAGATTTTTACGATTTCTGCACAGACGCTGCAGAACACCCATAGAATACATGTGGAAATTGTCAACGTGGTATCTGTTGTAGTTTATAAGTAACGAGCAAAAGACGATAATGTTTTTATTTTTCGTTTCAGATTATATTGTCCTGTGGTCGTATCCTTTGACCGATTTATCCTATTTTCAACACCAACCTGTGTGCCAAAACTGTCAATGTTTTCGTCGAGTTTGAAAACGATTGCTTTATCCTTGCGACCAGGGAAGTGCTGACCACAGGTAGACAGATGGACACATGGACTTGCTTGAACGGATTTAAAATTTGACGCTGATATCGGTTCAATATTCACGTCAACTTTTGAAGCCAATGCTTTTCTTTTTGCCACAAAAAAATAAATGGAGGGATAGACGGACAGGCTTAAGGGGTTTTGAATCTAACATTTATCAAGAATATGTATAGTTTACGGGGTCGTAAAGCTTCCATCTGGGTGTTGCAAATGTTTGAAACCGAAACTATTCGATGTTGAGCACGAAAAGCGTAAACACTTATTGGTTTGGTCGGACGTTTAGATATGAATTTGAGAATATTGTTAAATAATCGAAGGATGGCAGCAAGGCAAGTGAAATGTACCTTCGTTTGACAACAAATAAGCAAACGGACAGACGGACAGACTTAACTGGTTTCTGAATTTGACACAGTTGAAAAATATATACACTTTAAGGGTACTTGAAATTTGCATATGGATGTTGCAAATGTTCTTCGGTGCTGCAAATAAAGAGCAGAAAAATCTATCGGTCGGATGTTTCGCTCTGTCTTAAATATGAGAGAGCAAGAATTTTAAAGAAATTTCAAAAACGTGCGATTTAGAGATGAATTTCCTATTAATCGATGGAGGACAAAAAGGATGTTTGTTTCGTATGTTTTCAAGAGATGTTACTCTAATAAATGATATGGACGAAACGATTTACCGGACATTTATGCTAAATTTCTTATATGCGAACACTTTGGTAACTCTAACCACTCCCGGGCTTTATTGTCCAAATATTTTTTTTGGCTCTACTTAAACATTGTATATTATACACGCACTAATACGGATTGTTTGACGGTTTTATTAACTATAACTACACACAATTTTGATGAACTCTACACAATGATCTAGAAACGAACACGATCGATAGTAATAAAATCGTACAGATAGAAGAAGTTTTGTTTTCCGGTATTATTTATTGAAACTGGATGTATAGATTTGATGACGTACCTCCTCTCCTTTACTATCCATCGTCGTACTTCTGCTATACATACGATTTAATGCTTTACACTGCTCCCGAGTAACTGTTTCATAGTCGCTTTCATTTTTATCCTTACAAATATTGTACTCGTTATCATCATCGTTTTGGTCGTGGTCGACGATGACATTTGCTCTATAATCTACCACATACGTCATTGTAAATATAATGTGTCTCCCGGATTCCAAGATTATTTTTCAATACAATGCAGTTTTATATATTACTTTGAGATTCGCCTTAAGGCGAACATATGTTCTCTTATATGTTCTCTTATTCATGTTGCAAAACTTGCAAATAAATGATAATGTTTTGCAAACATCTTATGAATACAAATGCGCAAAAGTTGTTTCGTGTTTAAGTACATGCATATTCCCAGACAAAATTACTTATCCTATTGATGAGACTATGATACACAATGGACCACCGCATTCCTCCAACTATGGTTATTCGTATGCGAAACGTCTAATCGATATACAAAATCATGCTTATTACGATAAACACGGTTGTATGTTTATCTCTGTGATACCATGCAATATTTTTGGTCCTCATGATAATTACAAACCGGATTAGAGTCATGTTATACCCGGCATGATTTTTCGTATGCATAAGTTGCTTTACCACGATATCGATACGGCAGATAGAGAGAAAATTTTTAATGTATACGGATCAGGTAAACTGATTATTGTAAAGATTTTCAAATTATACATCACGTTATACGTTATAAACAATTTTCTATTTTTTATTAAAATACAACGTAAGTGCGTACCTGTGTATGCATGTTTTGGGCAATTGTGATAAACAACAAAGTTTTTAGACTTGTTGCGGTCAAAATAAATGCTTGTAAAGTAAATAAAATAAATAAAAATTTTCTTACTTTATATTGTTCCGCATAAACAGTTTGTAAAGCAATGCACAGTTTACCAAACTCAAATAAATATCAAATTTTTAATGCCAGAAGGTGGGAATTATTCGATTTTTGCCTCGGTTTAGCTCAATTAAATAAAGCAGAAAAAATTGAAATAATATGTTTTCGTTCATAGTCAAGTATCCGTCCGTCCTCATATTACTCACCACTTACCTTTCATTTTCCTAACTTAATCTTGCCATGTCTAAGCAAAGCTATTACAATCTGCATTGCATTGTTCATCTATTCCTCTAAAAATTCTGCTCCTCTAAAAATTCTATTCCTCCAAAAATCGATTTTCTGGGGCTTCCTTCTGTGTGTTGAAAATGTTTTGAAAAAATGAATATACCTCTCACTTTATAAAAATGGTCGCGATCTCTTCACATATATGCCCCGATGCAGAAACTAAAACATCCTCGGAAAATGGACAATTTTTTTCAAGTTGTCCACTATAACTTTCGATCCCGTGAAGGTATTTTCCTTCGTTCCTGTCTTTATCCTTGTTAACTGTTAAACTAACGGTTTTTTGTAAAAATAAGTTTGTGTGGAACATCCGTTAATATGTAGATTCCCCTAAATGCTGCCATTAAAGTGACTTAGGGAGTCAATTAAAGAACTTAAGCAGAAGTATTATTGATCGTTTTACGATAAATAGTTACAACTACAATGAAATGTTTATTGTCAGTTATAAATGACTTTTTATATTAATCGAAAATATATTGATTTTTTATTCAAAATTTAGTTATTTAAAAAGGGAAAAAATTCTTTAAGAAAATGAAAATAAATAAATGTATGTAAATATATACGTCAAATTTTTGATATTAGTATTCATCGTGAAATGGATAAAACTTGTGGCCTTCACAAGCGGCAAACGTTATTAAACGCTCTCCGGTATGATAACTATCCATGATTTCAAGATCATGGGCACTTAATTTGAAAGTAAAACATTTAAAATTTTCTTCGATATGTTCTGGATTAACAGATCTCGGTATAACTACGACACCCAAATTCAATAAATAGTTTAAACATATCTGCGCCGGCGTTTTTTTGTAACTTTCTGCCATTTTGTGAATAGTTTTATCGTAAATAAGCAGTGGTCGCTGATCTTGTGGACGAGGTAGACCGAGAGGTGAATACGCCACGATAACAATATTTCTTTGCCGGCAAAATTCGATGAGTTTTTTCTGATTAAAACCAGGATGGCATTCAACTTGATTCACAACGGGTCGTATTCGGCAATTTTTTAAAACCCGATCTATTTGTTTCGCATTAAAGTTAGATAAACCAATACCTTTAGCTAAGCCTAGATCTACTAGATTTTCCATCGCTTTCCAGGTATCCATGTAATCGACAAATCCTTCACCAACTGGAAAATGTATTAAATATTGATCCACATAATCTAGAGATAATTTTAGAAGACTTTCCCGGCATGCACGTTCCACCAACATGGGTTTGTGGTGCCTAGTATCAAGTTTGGTAATCACAAATATATCCTCCCTCTTAATGATGCCAGTCGCGATTTTCTCATTCACAGCACGGCCGATCTCTTTCTCGTTTTCATAGACGTAAGCGGTGTCTATGAGACGATAGCCGACATCAATGGCTTTCTTTACAGCTTCTCCGGTCTCGTTTTTTGGCGATTGCCAAGTCCCTAAACCAACAACCGGCATCTTTTGGCCGTTACTCAAATCAACGCAAGGCGCTAAGTCGGACATTTTTTTCTTTTCTCTCAAGCCACATAAGTTAATGAACAATGATGTTAATATTTTATATTTATGTTGTTATTTTTATTTTATACTTCAAAATGTTATTCTTTGACATTGTCACTGAGAATTTTTACAACTAATGACTAGTTAGCGTGTATAAGTCGTTTTATAATAAAATTCTTCGATGCACAATTTGTACTCCTTGATAGGTGTAGGCTTAAGTTTATGAATCTGTGAAATATTGGGTAATGAATGACTTCCTTCTTGAGAAAGACAGCTTCTTACATTTATTTAGGTTTAGTGTCATATGATTCAACGAGCACCATACAACCAAGTTATTCAGGCCAATTTGAAGCTTATGTGATTGCGATTCTATGGGAAAGGAGGAAAACAGTTTCACATCATCAGCATACATTAAGATCTGGCTGGATTAAATCACCAAAGGCAAATCATTAATGTATAGATTAAATAAAATGGGTGCTAAGTAGCTACCTTGAGGTACGCCTGACGTAACGGGGAATTCATATGAGATAGTGAAGTTAAACAAAACCCTGAATGACCTATTGCGTAGATAAGAGCTTATCCACTTCACTAAATGGGAAGGGAAGCCAGAGGCTTGAAGTTTAAAGATAAGTAATTTATAGTTAACCAAATCAAACGCTTCGATAGAATCAGTGCATATGACATCAGTGCGAGAGCCACTAAAAAAAGCCTTGAAAACATGACAAGTAAACTCTAACAGATTGGTGACCGTAGATCTTCCTTTTCAAAAGCCATGTTCGAGTGGAGAAATATACGATTTAGTGGAAAAAGCCCGATGCTGAGTCACAATACTATCGAATAGTTTACGTGAGACACTCAACTTGGCGATGCCTTTATAGTTTTCAACAAGGTGTCTACTCCCACATTTATGCTTGGCTAAAGCCGATCGTATTACTGTTGGGTGTTAAAAGTATGCAAGAAGCTGTAGTTTGATACAAACGAATTTATTCTTTTCTAATAACCATACCTTCGTAATTGTTATATTTTTAAACAATAATTTATTTTTCATTCATTCAAACAATGATGCTACTCGGAACTATCAACTAATTAAAGGTAATTACTAAGATATAACAATATTTACATTAAAAGAGAATAAACAAATTTTAATTTACAGAAGACGAAAACAAAGAAAAAAGTTGCTTAAGAAGAACAAAGTTCTTTAAAGCGTAATAAGACCGAAGGGACCAAAACGAACTTATGGCCGCAAGCTTTGTAAAGAGCCGACATTTTCCGCCCGGAAAGCGAAAGTTCATAACTCGCCGATGTATCACGGGTATTTTTTATTGATCTAATCTGGATCTAAACACTTACCTTCTTCTTCACATTGTTAATATTTAATGCTTTGCGCAGTCTAGACCCAATTGCAACTGGATCCATACGTCAATCGCTTGAGATAGATTAATCTTCCAACGCTTTATAAGTGCAAGACTTGCACTTGATGTCGCTTTTATAGTGTGACCTCGTCGCTCGTTTTACTTGGCCAAATTAATTCTAATACCCCCCAGAGAGTATCGAGGCACTTTATCTCAATTAACTTACCGTTCTTTTCGATTGGTTATGAACTTTTTAATTTAAATTATGCCCCACTTTCATGAAACAATCGTGCCTTAAAAATTAGCTGCATTTTCTGCTTGGAAACATGACATTGCCAGTTTATTGCAATTTAAAAATAATGCAATTTTTTTTACTCTCAGAGAGAATGTGCATATGTGAATTCTTGACTGATGCAAAGTGCCCGCAATTTTTAGAATTTCTCGGAGAGTTTTTGACTGATGCAAAGTGGCCGCAATTTTTAGAAATTTTCAAAGAGTTTTTGACTGATGAAAAGTGGCCGCAAGTAAGACTGAAAAAAAGTGCTCGCAATTTTTAAAAATTCTCAGAGTGTTATGTAAAAAGCTTTCATTTGTTTTTTCACATAAGCAAGGATTTCAATTTACAATTTAAACAGTTAGTAAAGCTCACTGTGTGCTGTTCGTGATATACACAGCATCGTTACAAGAGCTTTATTAGTGCCTCTTACATGCTTGAACATTTTCAAAAAGTTCATCATTCGTTAAATTATTTTTTAGTACATTTTCAATGATAGGAATTCATAATAATAATAATAAAAAGAAGAGAATCATCTTAATGCCTTCTTTTCCGTAAGAGTAGCTGCATAGGTGATAAACACAACTAGCAAGTCCTGTTCGTGGGACTAAATCTGGCACACGCACTATGTTCACTGTGGTCAATCTCTATCTCTTTTCCCACATATTTGCCAGGTCTTTTCAACCAACACTTTTTACGGGTGTAGGAAACATTCCTTCAGTGATTACGCGGTCATATCTAAGATAATCCTGGCAATCGTTGCCCTGGATTAGAAGACTTAAAGTGCAGTCATTTGCGAAGGCGAATAGCAATCTTCAAATTTTCAAAATTAATGGATAACCAGCAAGTACGAGCCCCGACATCTCCATCCATTGGTTATATACGGTTACCCATTTCGGGGCACCGATAGTAAAATTAAACAAAACGCACTTTTGATTGAAATTTGGATTACATTTTTTTTTCGATATATTGTTTGGGCCTTGCCGTTACTTGTATAACGATACATATTATTAGTTAACTGTCGAAATGTGTATGCAATAACAGGAAAGTCATGTTGGTCGTCAGATCGGATCGAGAATACATCTAATGATATCATAACAAAATTTATCAGAAGTAAAAGCGAAGAATCGAACTTGAAAGCACAGGAGAGAGTCGTGACCAGAAATTATTGCTCAACAGAAAAATGGAAACTTGGTATTGTCATGAAAATGGTAGGAACGCTACACTATTCGATAACATTAGAGGCGACTGATGATCCTGAACTTCCTCCTTACCAAAACATGAATTATTGACATAGTAAAACGATTAACGCCAATTACTGACGGAACTATGTGATGACCCTAATAATTGCCTACACCATCTCATTTATTAAGTACAAGTGTTTGATAGCCCTGACGAATGTCTCAATATATCGTTATCATATATTATGGATGAGTTATGATTATGCGCTTTATTCTGAGCGGCCTTCTACTTGCGTCTTTTTTCATACCCTCATTGATGATTTTCATAAACTAAGCAGCTCGTGTTAGTGCAAAATTGATATTGAAGGATTGTATTATTGCCAGTTTTGTCTGGGAACACGTTATTTGATAACAAGTGACTCAAACCTAGACACGCAAAACACAAGCACTAATTTTACGACCGCTGATCAATAAAAATGTCAAAATAATTAATTAGTTCAGTGTTAAGTAGTGTAACTAATACTACTTTGGAAATTAGAAATTGGAAGTAAGTGCTCCATCATAGTAAATTTCGCTATAGGTTGCTTAATGTCTCTTCATTATACCCTGCAAAACATTTGGTACAAAAGTTAATTAGGTTCACAGCACAGTCGCTAGATGTAGCACAGTCGCTAGATGTAGCACAGTCGCTAGGTGTAGCAAAGCCGAATGCAGCGTGCACTTATCTGAATTCAGCGCTGCACTTAGCAACTGTGCTGCACTTATCCGAATGCAGCGCTGCACTTATCTGAATGCAGCGCTGCACGTTGCGATTTCTCTACACTTAGCTGAATTCAGCGGTGCACCTTGCGACTGTGCTGCACTTAGCTGAAAGCAGCGCAGTTGCTAGGTACTAGAAGCAGTCGCCAGTGGACGTTTTGTTCCCTTGGGGTGCACCTATAAATCGCCGGTGTTAAGATATTGTGATGAAATTTGGTGTACTGACGTGTTATGGCCTAAGGAGAAACGCTGTTGGAAATGCTACCGATTGGACTACTTCTTTGACCGCTCCCGATGTAATGAATTATATGATATCATCATATTGCAGCCTAGAAGATCTATTGTACACACATGGTGTCTGATTATGCAAATGGCCTCACATTCATATATTCAATCTGCATTAATCGATATTAAACAAACCCTTGTTTTTCAGATGGTACCTGCGGGAATTATGACCTTTGTAGAAGTCCATGGCTAAACGTAGATCGCTTCTTCTTAGTTCCAGTAGCTTTTGTGGCATATCGGAAGATTTTATGAATCGTTTTGCCTGCATTTTGCTTCCAATGGCAATCCGATTTTTCTTGTGCCCATTACGATACCAGCCTTTTAATATGGCTTCTTGGTACGCCACAGAAAGGTCCAAGCCCTATCGTAGTCCCTCGGTCTGCCCTGTTTGCCACAGGGTCGGTCCTTTCATTGCTCGCAACAGCCCAATGGCCAGCCACCCATATTAGGCGCACATGATTGTGCCTATCTACCTCATTCAATGTTCGAAGGCACTCCATCACAAGCCTAGATTCACCCCTTTAGGGACTTTAAGGCGGCTTCACTATCGTAGTAAATGCAAACCCCTCCCTCCGGCACTGCCTTCGTAAGCATGCACACATGCGGCGATTGCACGCTGCTTCTATGCTAAGGAATAAATATTCGCTGATTCATAGTCAAAGAAGGAAATGTAAGTTAGTGTTAATAAAATATCTAAACACATACTCATATAACGTAGAGAAATTGTGAAAATTTATTACGAAAGCAAACAGCTCACGTTTACTTCGTAGCTTCGCAAGTAAGAATGCCCCTTTGGTGTCAAGAAAATACATCTGACGTGTCTAAAGGACTTGCACGAGTACACAAATAACTTTTGAGTGCAGTCTGTGGACTGAAAATGTCATTTCTGAACATGATAATGTCATTACAAGTTACCGCCAATGAAGAACGATGTTGACTTGGCCGATATGTGAGTTCAATAAAACGTTATAACATAAATCTCATTGCACCATTGATTTATTACGAGAAAAGTTTGACGACCGTGTATTCTCCCAAAAATGTCTACGTGGGCTTGTCATAAAGGTCATGCGATTCAACTCTATTGGACTTTATTTTGGGGTTGTGTTGGAGCATTGGCTCACTCCAATAAACCCCCAACTCGTTCGTGTTATTTGTGAAATAAAAATAGCTTTGTGTGAAAAAGTAGCATCAAATTGTTGTCCAACATTGAATTTTTATCGAAGTCCAAAGGCGGTCATTTACATAAAATTAGTTTTAAATAAAAATGGCATTAAATAGTATCTTTAGTTTGTTTTTTTATTACAAGTTTGTTGAACCTATATGGGCAAAGTTTACCACTTTTAATATTTCTTCTCATGCATCTGCATTAAACGGGGCAATTTGTTGCATCTGCTCCCATATAAAAAATAAGCCGTTATAAAGTAAAAAAGTGTAATTTTGTGGCAACCTCAAATTAAAGTTAGAACACAGTAGTGTAATGACCAATAAATTCACTTCGGTACGTTTGGCACCAAAAGGTATATTTCTCGGATCTCTCAGTGAAAGATTAAGCAACAATTTGCAATTTTTAGTATAAGTGTGTAATATAATAATGTACAAGGCTAAATGGTGTAGGGTATTCAATACTCGAGTTTACTTGATTATAAGGTTTAAACTTATTTTAATATTCATCGTGAAACGGGTAAAATTTATGATCGCACATACCAGGAAACGTTATTAAACGTTCCCCCGTATGATAATCGTCCATGACTTTAAGTTCGTCCGGATCTAATTGGAAATCAAAGCAACGAAAATTCTCCGCGATACGATCTGGGTTAACAGATTTAGGTATCACTATTACGCCCAAATGCAGTAAATAATTCAGACATATTTGTACTGGCGTTCTGCAATGACAAATGGCCATATTTTGAACAGTTTTGTCATAGAGATACGGTGGCCACTTCTCTGCAGATATTGGTCGACCGAGAGGTGAATATGCCACGATAACAATATTTCTTTGCCGGCAAAATTCGATGAGTTTTTTCTGATTAAAACCAGGATGGCATTCAACTTGATTCACAACGGGTCGTATTCGGCAATTTTTTAAAACCCGATCTATTTGTTTCGCATTAAAGTTAGATAAACCAATACCTTTAGCTAAGCCTAGATCTACTAGATTTTCCATCGCTTTCCAGGTATCCATGTAATCGACAAATCCTTCACCAACTGGAAAATGTATTAAATATTGATCCACATAATCTAGAGATAATTTTAGAAGACTTTCCCGGCATGCACGTTCCACCAACATGGGTTTGTGGTGCCTAGTATCAAGTTTGGTAATCACAAATATATCCTCCCTCTTAATGATGCCAGTCGCGATTTTCTCATTCACAGCACGGCCGACCTCTTTCTCGTTTTCATAGACGTAAGCGGTGTCTATGAGACGATAGCCGACATCAATGGCTTTCTTTACAGCTTCTCTGGCTTCGTTCTTTTGCAATTGCCAAGTCCCTAAACCAACAACCGGCATCTTTTGGCCGTTACTCAAATCAACGCAGGGCGCTAAGTTCGACATTTCTCGTGCGCAGTACCAATTGACAGAATTATTTAATTTTTATATATTTGTTTTTTTTTTTCTTAATTTTTGTTTTCGTTTTCATCCAAATTATTATTTTTTCCACAACTATTGTGAATTTTTTTTATGTGTTAGTCATCGTCTGGTTTATTCAGTGAAAGCTGTGGTAAGCTTTTTATACAATGTTTCCAACATATGTGACTGCTTTGTTTATTTGGTTTTGATGGAAGCTCTCGATAACATAACTTGAATATGAAAAAATTCGTTAAAAGAAAACGTAACTGAATTGTGGAATTCATTGCCATTTAAAATATTCATGAAGATGGAGAATCGTGACTGACACATACGAGCCGAGTTTTCAATGTAAGCGAAAAAGCATGCGTTCAATAATGCCAGACGTTATGCCAGATGTTGTTTCCCTAGTCCCCACAATAACACGTTATCCTTTGATCATCTTCAATAGAATGTGACTGCTTAGTAAAAAAGTTACGCGGACGACTATCGATATTCCAGATGGCTTTTTCTCGCGTAGCCTGCCAGAAGCATGGCGGTGATGAGGAGAAACTCTACTTGGGGGACTAGCACACCAACTTTCCGCTTTACAAGTTGGGTCATCCCTACAGTCATTGATGTGCAAAATGGAATTATTTTATAGAAAACCGTGTAAATCGAATATAAGCATAAATCGGTTTTTTAATTATTTTTTGAAGATTAAATAAGAATAACAAAAGCTTAGTCAGGCCGAAATTGTCCCTTAGCAGAATCCCAGTGAATTGCTACCCACAATGTCCTTATCTTTCATAACAAAATCGCTATTATGAAAGTAATCGAATCATGCGGAAGTCATAAGCAACTTCCGATGCAGATAGGTAGAATGTATTATTCATATTTACTCACTACAAGTCACCGTACGAGTTTTTGTTTTCACTACATAGATGAGGATTCAGTTAGTCGTCTGTCAACCGTTTTATGTGGGACATGTTACATTCAACTGGTTTTTGAACTTCTGAAATGGAAAGTTAAAAACTGCATATTCGACATGTAAGGCTTAAGAATTTAAACAAGGCAACAGCGCTAAGGCGACAGCTGAAAAAATATGCAGCGTATACGGTGAAGAGCTGATAACTGATCGGGCAGCTTGACATTCTATAAAATTCTGTTGTGGAGATAGGACCTTAAAAGACGAACCGATGGCGAGGCGTCTTTCCGACTTTGACGACAATCAACAGGAGGTACAACAAAAAGGTTGATTACCCCCCAATCAGCAAAATAAATTAATATAATTTTGGAATTCAATGAAAGCAAAATAAATGTTCGATAAAAAAACGGAAGTACTTATGACTCGACCTAATACGTTTAATCCTACTATTAATGATGGAAATTCAAAAATGCTAGGAAGCGTAAATAATTAACAACAAATATTTAAAGACAAACTGAGGCGTTGTAAAAAATAAATAAAAAAAAAAGAAGTACACTATAGACGAGCAAGGCCAGTTATTAGACACTTTACATCACTTTGCAGAAATTCATTTATTTTCTGCGTAGTTCATTAAAAATTATGTATTATTTTTATGTGGAGGCACAATTTCCATGAAAACACTCATACTGCGGAATGCGCAAAAATTTAGCAAATTCAGTTTACTTTGTAAAGATTTTAGTAATTTGAGCTTGCTTCCATCATAAAAAACTACAACTTGGACTGTGTCGTCATAGAAGTATTTGCTTTTAATGGGAACCGGTTTACATGGTTGGATCCAAGTAAAAGACCTATCTTGTGCGTCGAACACAATTTACAGGGACAGACATCAAACGGACAGACGGACAGACAGGCTCATATCGATGCAAAATAATTGCCTGAACCGATCGGTATTACATTCTCGGTGTTACATATGTCCGCAAAAATTTAATTTACCTTGTACCTCAAGTCGTGTACGGTATAAACATAGATTAAATATAATTTATTTGGATTATAGTTTCGCTTATTTATTTTCTTCCTCTTCTTTTCATTTATTTGCATTTACATATATTCTTATTCACGCTTCCAAGATATCACAAATACAACGCTGCCTTTGTCTCGACTAAAAAATTTCGTTTAACTCAACAGCACCCGACACTCGCGTAAACTGACAAAATGATATTGACGAAACAAACGATCGAGTCGAGTGCGCATTCGACGTTGAAAGCGGAAAACCGACTCCTGCTCTCCAATGATTTTTGTCAAGTTTACTCAAGTAGTGATGATAAAAACATTGGGTGGGTCTATTAGTTGTGCATAAATTTGCAGATTGTCGGTGACATATTTAACACAATCATATTATTTCTTAAAACCTAACAGTTCTGAGTTCTAAAGATCTCTAGGGTATCTCCAAGATATGGTATGCACCCCTGTTTCGGGCCTAAGAAATTTTGAAATAAAACTTTTTTATTTAATAATATTTTTTAACACCACATTTTATTTGTTAAAATTTGAAAATAACTACAACGAAAAGGAAGAATAGACTCTCTAATGAAATTTTTCACATTACATTTTTATATATTTAAATATTAAATACTTTAAAGTATGCTTGATTTGTTTCTTTATTTGCATGCTTTGCTAAAGATTGTAGTTACAGATTTATTTATGTTTTTATTATTGAATCTTTTTATTTCAAATCTCTTCGATATTTATCTCTTAAAGTTCTTATTTTCTTACACAATAATTGGAGTTATTTTCTTACAGTGAGTTTTTCTTTTTTTTATTTCTATATGATTAAAACAAAAAAAAAGAAGTTTAGATTAAAATTTCTTGTTCGAGACTTTTATGCTTTATGTTGTGTGTGTTTATACTTTCTGTTCTGTGTTTTGTTTATTGGTTAAAATGTACATATATGAATCTATATGTAGTAGGTTCTGGAATTTTGATTTTGAGAATTGTCCGTTTAAGTCACGTAAAGATTTATTCTGCTTCTTCATAAGAAATAAATATGAGCAAAATACTTTTAGCAGATCATAAATCCAATGATATCCGTACGCGCTTGTCAGCATCATTTGTGAGGGATGACATTGACAATTATCATGAGTGACACATTCATGATGTTATCTACTTGCTAGGATGCCTGAACTTGGTGGAAACTTGTAGTTTGAGTGACGAACCCAGCAATGTAGAAAGAACGAAATTTGGATTACTTTTTACTGAAAAAAGCTCTTACAATTTACAATAACAATGTACTAATTATCCGCATGTGTAGCCGAATAGGTAAGAATCGCGACTAGTATGTCAGTCTTCAGGGTTCAAAGCTCAATGCGGAAGGGTTTACTTTGGTCGTAGTTACAGCGTGTGCTTAGTCGGTGAAGGCAGACTTCCACTACGCTGCGCTCCCTTTTCTATCTCTTGCTCTTCCCTCACTTTTTTTCAATCGCCACTATGACGGATGACTGGCCGCATTACAAAAAAGATAGTATTAAGATTTTTAAGAAAACATCTGAACATTAAATTAATGAATCTCTTGCTCTCAATGAGCATAAAGTGCATACTATGGCTTGCCTGACAATAATCTTTAGATAGTGTTGATGAAGGACGTAAAGATTGAAGCTTTTTGGCTAATGTTTCAAGTTAGCAAACATTACGTTAGTAGTGAACTAAAACTCCAGAATCTAGTTGTAAGTTTTGGGTGCCTTTCATCATTTACTTGTTGAATACAGCGTCCTCGGACGATAGCGAGATGGTTGGAGATTTAAAAAATGCAGTAAGATCTTCAGGAGGCAAATGTCATCTTGGCACCAACTTGTCCTGAGCACTAAAAGTAATATTTCCGCCCGGTCAATAGTGTTCAGTACTAAAAGACGTCATCAGTCAAATGGCCGATGAATTCGGATGAATTTACGAAGGAACACTGATTCCCCAGACTCGCCGTTCGATCAATCTCAAACATTGACAATAATTTGATTTTAGTTTAAGTCTTAGTCTTGAATTCTGACAGCCGGATTACTAAGTCGCCTAAACTTATATTAAAAGTTTAAGTTAGTAAACATTAATGATGGGGACCATGTTGTTCGTCTTACCAATGGTGCCAGATGATCCGCAAGTATAATATGAAGGTCTTATCAGAAATAGGAAAATCTCTGTGCCATGAGGATATGGCTGAAGTGCCAAAGGATATACACCATCGCCTCCTCTTTGAGCGCAGTAATGTCCATCTAACACGTCAATTAGGGGATATCACCTGCTTGAGCTGCGATTTAAATGGTTCCGAATTGTCAGGACGGGAAAAAACAAAAGTATCGAAAAGTTCAACAAAATCTCATGGTAAGCCTATCGAGCTGTAAGGTAACAAATTATAGGGTTACCTAAATTTGCTTGATTTTCTGATTCTTCTGGAATGAGTGATTGTTTAGACACGAACCACAACGGAATCTGAGCTTAACTTCTGGCCGGCTTTCATACACCGACCACAATAAAGTTTTGCACGAGATATCTTAAATTATTGTCATTTCAAAAATTTAATTGACAGATGGATGCTTCGTAAATATCCGTCTTGTTATGTAATGACGATATCATATATGACGACATTTGTAGCAACGCTTGATTTCGTTAGTGACTGCACGATATCTTGATGATGGAGAATTCCCTCCCGTTCTGAGAGCGATGGAAATGATGCTTAAATTAGTCTGAACCTAGGCCAGTTGCCAATTTATGGTCCTCGATATCGACTAAGCTCAATCGTAACTTGAATATGTTATTTGACAGCAATTTTCCATTCGATAGTAAGGGAAATGCGTACCTTATTGGCAGCTGTAGGAGCGACAGCTAGCTCGAGAATCCTTTAAATTCTCTTTGTGTTCATTTGATAATTGTTTCCTGTTACAATCGCTTCCAGCACTTCTTAGCAATAAGAGAGCTCTACATCGAACTGGAATTTTATTTAATTTTTATGAGACTACGTTGTGGCTTGCATATAGACGCGTATTTTTGCAACTTTGATTTTCCTAATATGACGCGAGGCTGTCAAACCACATTACTTAGGTCGGTAATTCTGCAAGATCTCGTCCATTTTATATGGCTCTCTTTAGGAATATTACGCTAAGTGATCTTAACTGGACTTGTAAAGCTGTTACATATCAACTGTTGATGGGAAAACATTCATATTATGATTATGCGTTTTCCTGCTAATTGGACAAGCGTCGGAATTTATGGGGATATTATAAGCTCTAAAATGATTTTAGGAATTACTGCATGGATAACATATGAATTAAAGATCCATCCGCGGCATGATTATGACGTATTATTGACATCATAAGGCCTTCGCATTGTTTAGAAGTAAAGACTATTGCCGGACATTGGATTATCGCTGATGTATCAAGAAGATTTTTCTTATATATTTTCGTTATTCGCTATTATTTTTGCACATATTTACTTTTCGTCCTTGATGTATATACACACACACATATACATACACACATATAATATATTCAAGATTTTATTTGTACGTCATGCATAAAAAAAGTTAAGAATATTAATAAAATATATTTTCTATCATAATTTTTGATTTTGTGGTTTTTGTTTTTCTTTTCAAGTTAACATTTAACTCCTAATTAAGCTAAAAAACTTTTAAGATGCGAAAAATTCCCTTTTCTTGTTTTTAGTATGCATGTTGTTGTGAATAGAAGTGTATTTGTATTGTTAATAAACGGTTTTTAGTTTTAGGCGTTTTGTTATTCATCGGTTTTCCCATCATGCGTTGGACGTTTAAAAGGTATATAACATTATCAAGTAAATAAAGTAATTAAGGAAAGGCTTTTCTGTATTGGTTGTCATTATTGGTTAGTTGCTTTTTAAAGATTAAAAATTGTATTTATTTATTTTATTTAAAGTAAATGTTTTTTCTTTTTTTTTTTTCAATTTTTGTTGTTGTTGTTCCAATATAAAAAATATTCGTTTATATTAAGAAACCTTATATTGCGGAAAGTGTCTTGGATTACGGCTTAGTTGGAAACTTTTGTTAGATTTGTTGTTGTTATTGTAAAGAATGTAAGAAAATTTATATATATACATATATATATATATATATATATATATATATTATATATATATTATATATATTTATATATATAGATGTAGTGAGCATTTTAACGAGAGACCCTTTTTGTTTGTGGCATAAACTGTAAAGAAATTTTCCCTATGCTAATCACTACCACATTTATTTAATAATAATAATAATAATCTTTTTGTCTTATTTATTGAATTATTAAAGAAAATGGTTTGCTTTATCTTCTCCTTTGTTTTGTTTTTCTTGATTGAAATTTCTCTTAAAATTTCAGTTGACTTTTTTCTATTATTAATAACTATCAAGGTCCCTCACCAGTGTTGTTTTATTTTGATTACTTATTTGTTTATTGGTTTTTTTTTGTATTTTTTTTTTCTTAATATATATATATTATATAATAAAAATTTTAATGTTAACATTTAAGTTCTCTCTAACGTTTATTTATTGCTATTAATTGTGGTTGTGTTGTGTTATTTGAGAAGAAATCAAATAATAAAGGCATTCAAAAAAAAAAATAAATAAAAAACAAATAAAAACTTTTAAAATTTTAGTGGCCCCCGTTAATACGTCACCATTAAATACTTTTAACCAAACTTAATATACCGTTGCCATACAAGTGGTGCAGGGTATGAAAAATTAAATTAGAAAAAACGTTCGATTACATGCATCGCCTTTATCTGGGGAGAAAAAATGAAATTTCAGTGTATCCAAGTCATTTTGTCCATTTTCGTACAGATGCCGTGCCCTATCTGTGGCATATGGATGCAAAATTTGTAATGCTGTATCTGCACTAGTTTATGAGGGACAAGAAAAAACAAATTTGGTTGTTTTTAAAAGTAAAGGTGTCCTTAATATACATCGCCCTGTGGGCGTATCCTGTGCTTGATTTGGCTTATTGAATGTAAGAACTTTCATCATTTTTACCAAATTTGAAACCGATATCTCAATTTCTTTGTAACGGTCGATAGTTTAACAAAGGAAGGCTAACAAGCGTTCGCATACTCAAAACTCATTACGGTAGAGCTTATGGAATCCCAGATATAGGAAGTGCTCAGTTGATGAAGACATAACATTTGCCGGTTTGGCATATATTCATTACGCTGCGACCACTCCCTACCTCTTTTTCTCTTTCCACACTTTCTTCTGGCCATGTTGTGTGTTTAATTATATTAAAAAAAAAGAAAGGAAAAGGAAAGATTAATAAAACTGACATACAAATGGACCGACGAACGGATGTGCATGGATCAATTCAGAATTTAACATTGACATATATGGCTCAGAACATCTGTGCCTTCTGTGTGCTGCAAACGTTTGGGCGAAATGGATAAGCCTCCAAGGGTATAAGAATCTTGATTATTGGTGCTTGCAGAAGTATGCGCTAGAAGGCTTGCGAGTGACATTTGCTATAGTTTGCAGGACACAGTTATTGGGTTGGTAGTTATATTGCTAAATATTACATCAATATTTGATCGCAAGTTGCAACACTGTATCTGAAGGAAATGTGTTTGCCGACGGAATGTTTTAACTTGATCTGCGGTCCTCAGCAGAGGACATCTGTTATAAGTCAACCTTTGCAATCTCGGGCGGTCGCATTGTATATTACACACAAATAAACTGGCGCAAAAGGCATGTAGGTGGATAGGAAAACACACGTGCTGTCGGACATCCCGGTGTGCTAGCAAATGGACGGCCGGACTATATTGTATTGACATATAAGTGGAAATACAAACGAAAGACAAAGCAAATAAATAAAATGATAGAAGGACGTATGGACAAATAAGCGAATGGACACTGAGTAAGAAAGATAAATGAATGACCAACTTGTAGTTGATGAAAGATCAACTTTCATTTGTCTGCCTGTGTGGACACAGAATCGATTTATTGCAAGTAAGGCAAATGAAAGGGTCACTATTTTTTTGAAGGAAAAGTTAAGGAAAATGTTGCTTAAGTAAATAAACGAATGTTTTGAAAGTTGTTCTAGTCTTTTGGCTGCTAGGGCACACTTCATTTAGTTTAAAGCTTAGAGAAAATGTGTACGTGGAAGTTTAAAAATAAAAAAATAAAAAAATAAATATAATATTTACATAATCCCTAAAAAACTTGTCAAAATTAATGTTAACTATCGTGGTACGCGTGTCTATTGTTCATTTTTACTTTTTGGTCTTCATGTTCAACACAAAAGGAAAAAATGAGTTTATTTTGTAAAGCAGTATAAGATAAAATGATTATATTTTCCAAAGGCAAAAAAAAAAGAATGCTTCAGATATAAAAAAAAAAAAAAATCAATACAAATATTTCTTAATTCATAAACAGAAATGCAATAAATATTTAATATATTGTGAGTTATAAAGGTTAAAAAAAAAAAAAATGTGTCTACAAATGTGTTTATATAAATAAAAAAAAAACAAAATCTATTTAATAAACAATATCTTTTCTAAAAAAATATATATTTAAATACCGAATACATAGGAAATGCAGAGAGAAAGAGAGAGAGAGAGAATTATTTATCACATATATATAAAAAATATTTTTTAGTTCTTAGCTGTGTAACTTCAATAGACATACATTACGTACAATTCTAGATCCACATTTACGATTATCTTAAATATTTTCTATTCGAATTTTTGTATATGAAATACTTTTTCTTTTTTTTTTCTCCTAAACAATGAAATAAATGATTACAAATATTTTACTAAAATTAAAAATAGCAAAAAAAAAAAAATAAAATAAAATAAAATAATGAATAAATAACAAGGGACAAAGGGAAACTATCATTGACTCATTAAATTTAATTAATTAATTAATTTTACTTTATTTATATTTATAATTTGCGAGTTGGTTCAATTTTCTGGGACATGGCTGTGAGTACGCGTTGATTATCAATAACACGTAAACAGCTTATGTAAGGACGTACGTCGCCTTCACTTTTCGGTGACGGAGGTTCCAATCCTAAATATAAATTTTGTTATTATGAATAAAGAGAAATTTTTTTTATTAACTAATAACTTACCTAAACTCCTTGAACGGCAAAATCGTAGAGTGCGCATGGTTTGAGCCATCATATGCATTTTCTCGAAATTCACTAAACCATCCAAACTAGTTTTATTGCCTTCATGAGCAAAAGTCATATCCTTAAGCAGTAACGGCATAAACGGTATTAATGGCGGCTGTAATTTACCCACAAATACGCGATAAGCACGATGATTGCGACTGGGGTCAATTAGCGCTTCAAACTCTTGATAAAGTTTGCGAAACTTTGATGGTATTTTATCCCACGTTTGTTGTAAACGCGATACAGCCATGTTCGATAATCCCATAACAACGGCGAAAAACGCGTTCAAGTTTTGATATTCTTTGCAGCTAAACTTAGAGAGAAGCAAAAACCAAACAAAGAACAAAACAAAAAACAAAGGAAAATGAAAAAATTGAATAAAAAAAAAAAGAAGACAAACGAAAAAGTTTTCTTTTAGTACTACAAGCCAAAATAAAAGAAAGAATTCAAATGAAATATAACTGAGTGAATAATCTGCTAGCCATAGAAGGAATGGTGGTTACCCTTCGCTAATGTGTTTTACGGAAACTTGATTTAAAAAAATATATTCTTTCCACGACGAACGTTTGACGGGAAGAATAGGGCAGTAAATGGTCTTGGTGTCGATCAAAACCTTCTTTAATTTATAGGTGGAAGCTTCGGCGAGTACAAATGGTACCTGATCACCTCTAGTTTCGCCACATAGGTGGGTAGATAAAAGCCGCATAGGTGGGTAGATACATTCACGCGTTCAAACCTCAATGCGGTTTGCCCATAGTTGATCGTTGTTACCCTTCGCTGATTCTTTCTAGGGTTAATGTTTAATGGGGACAATCGGGACTTTCGTCACAGTCAGTCCGTAAATGATCTTGCGAAATTTTCGAACACTCCCCACAGAACACACCATTCACAAAAGTCGTTATAAAATAATACTAATTCGGCATTTTAAATTGGCATGAAAACTTTGGACCGGGTCGGGCAATTTTTTGAACCCCCTCTCATATGACAAAGATTGAAGTCCATATGACTGATTTCAATGCTTTATGATGAAAATCAAATCATAATAATTTTAAAAATAATAACTGCACCAAATTTAGGCCCCCTCGGCCTATTCTTTCCTTTTGGATTCTACCCTTTATAGGGATTTTCACGGGAAGTTCTGTTTTTTGTGACTGAAAATTCTAAGTTTTATTATGTTATAACGAAAATTGTTCTATAACAGTAATTAGCTCCGTTTTTGATCCTCTTGGGAATACTAGAAAGTTCATACACAAAGAGGGTGCAATTTTTGTGTTCTATGGCAAAAATAAGAATTGTGTTAGACAATGTGGTGTAAGGTATTTAAAAGTCAGTCTAACCCGACTATAATGTTTTCACTTGTTCTGCCTTACTTTTCGTGGACACTTCAATAGCAATCCATCAGACATATGGAAGCGATTCAAACGATTCAAAATTTGGTCCTGGGCAAAAGTGTTTATACTTTTTATTATCACTCTTTTTCTAACACAAATACCTGCAGGCATAGTCGAGAGATTATCAGAAGAGACGGAGGCATGCTTTATGTTATTTTTTGTGGGCATTTCTGAATGTCGCGAAGTGAGAGAGAAAATCTTCCCATACACATATGCAATGTTGATGATGGATTTACTTAAGTTTAAGCTAAAAAGTTTTAAATTTTGCTTATCGTTCACACTTACTAGGCTGCCAATTTGATAAATTTACGCAATAATGCGACACGTTTACTAATACTGGGTGTGACCACAATTTCCGTAACAATCCAATATTGAAGTTCATTGAAACGTCTCAAAAAAACATCCAAATTTGCGGTAATCTAGTGTTAAAAAAGATATAATAAAAAAATGATTTCAAATGAAAAAAAAAAATGCCTTTCAAAAAATTTTTTTTTGATTAAAAAACATACATACATACAAAATGTTCAACAACAGCAATCAAATTGAATAAAACTGTTTAGAACACACATATTACATCAATTTATAAAACATGAAATAAATAACAAAAAATTCCTTTATGACTTTTTTTGCTTCGGCATAAACGGCATAATTGTTTCGATAAAATAAATGTTTTTTTTTTTTTTAGTTGTCAAAAATAATTGAAAAATACAGATATAGTTTTTTTTTTTGGTCATTGATTAGATTCAATCGATCAAACAATTTCGTTAAATATGTGGATTCGTTAACGATACAGTAGGAGTTAGTGTTTGGCTTTTGCTTCTTATTATTTGTGTGAGAGCACGAATCGTATATTGGGACAAACAGGTGCACAAGAAGCTTACGAATGCTTCCAGTACACAAGCGATAGTACGGATGTTTTGTAAACGCCTCCAAAAGGCGAGCTTATGCAAGAGCACAAACATATGTTTTTCTTTGATCATATTTTCATAAACAGCGTAGTAGGTCTTGCATCTGCAGTTAAAACGAATTATATTTCTAATATTTATACCCTACGCTGCTTGTGGTACAGAGTATATTAAATTTGTGCAGACGTTTGTAACGCGCAGAAGGGCTTTCGAGAGATCCACCTCTTATTATTTATTAAGCCTGTCTGTCTATCTAACTGTCTATGTAAATTTTTGTTCAACCTACGGGTCGCAATTTTTGCGATACTTGGGTGAAATTTAATACGCCGACATGTTTTGGCCCAAGGACGAATGCTATTGAAAATTGTACGGATCGGATCACTTTCACCACTTCCCATATAACCGTGCTCCGCAAAATCGATATATGAATGACTGTGGAGTGGTGAAAGGTCCGCCACGTCGTAATCCAGTTTTTAATCTTAACCATCGATACAAAAGTTATTTTCGATTTGTTTATACATTTTTCCGAATTCAAAGATGTTGTGAAATTCTTTGATCGATTGCTAACTGCTGATATATCTGTATTTCTGCATGGTCTATGATGATGTTTCCAAAATTTAAAGGCGCATAAATACTTTCGACTATTTAAAATGCAAAGCGCAAGACCTACAGCATCATACTTCAGCATAATCGGCAAAATAATTTGCATAAAAGCAACTTTACGCAGTACTCGTATGTTTACTTTTCGCATTTTCTGGAGCTTAAAAAGTTTTGTATTAAATTCTATGGCGTATAACATACATTCCGTAATCTTTTGAACTTCGATGAGCGCAGCTATAAATATCTATGGCGGATAACATACATTCTATAATCTTTTCAACTTCGATGAGAACATTTATAGAACAAAAAAAAAAAAAAAAATCTACAATTTTTCAAGTATTTAAAAATAACTTTGTTATGAATGAATGATAGACATAGGATGTATGCATAAATGTATGTGTTTGACTTTAATATGAATAATAGAAAAACATAATATCAATCTCAACCAAGTAACGAACGAACGAGTAGACGAATTTTGAACTTTGCTTGATAGTAATTTCACAAAAGTAGCTTTCAACTTTTAACTCACATCGAAGAAGAAATCTTATAAGATTAACGCACACATTTATGATAAAATGAAAACTTTGTAAAATGTTCTTTTTCGGTTGAATTGAAGCATTCCTTTGAGTAACTTATATAGACTTACCACGCGATAACCTGGCTAAAAAAATTTATAAAAATTTTTTTTTTTGAAATTTTTTTTAATTTATCTATAGTTTTATTAAAGTTTTTATTAGATGGTGTAATTTTTTTCATTGTTGTATACATACATATAGTAAGTGTTTTACCTAAACGAAAAGTCTTTCTCATCAGGGAAGTGTATTAAGGAAACAACAAAGGCATGTTTGTGTTACAAATGCTTTGGATATAAATCGCTACATGCATTGGGAATCGACAAAATAATTTACTGGCAGTTATAACCGGGTGTTTTCATACTTACGGCGTTTATGTTGACAAAAATTTAAGTAAAAAGGAGAAAACTAAATTTGAACATACTCTCTAACGTGACGGATTCAGTCCTTCTTGATACTGGCACTGTAGGATTACTCAGACAGTATTAGAGGAAATTGTTATCGTTTGCTCATGACTAAAGAGCAGAAATCCCAGAACGTATATGTACATATTCTCGGTTTGTGGGCATTCACTCTGAATGCTAAAAGTTCAAGCCGGCAAACAGACGGACATACTTAGGTCGATTGAGAATTTGTGACTAACCAAGAATGTTCACATTGAAGCTTCCTTCCGGGTGTTGCAAGCGTTTCGATACATTTTGTCAGATTTTAAGACGATGTCGTAATTTTTGCGAGCAGGAGAATGTTTATTATAAACATTTCACCGGCGGACAGACGCACATACTTAGAAAATTGTGACTAACTAAGAACGTTCACATTGAAGCTTTCTTCTGGGTCTCGCAAGTGTTTCGATGAATTTTATCAATTTTTAAGACGATATCTTAATTTTTGCGAGCAGTAGAATGCTTACCGCATAAATTGAACCAGCGGGCAGACGAACATACTTAGGGTGATTGAGAATTGGTGACTAATCAAAAAAGTTCGTACTAAAACTTCGTTCTGGGTGTCACAAGCGTTTCGAAGAAATGACTCTATCTGCATCCTTCAAGGCTGCGTAATCATCCCTTTAGCAAATATGTTAGTACGGGTCTATTCTGTTACCTATCGGTCTTTATTATACTCCTTCCATTCACCTGAGGCCCTCTTGTGCATCAACACGTCGGCCTCTTTATTTAAACCTTTGTAAATTTTTCGTTCTGTCTCTTCATCACGAGTTCACCTATCAGTTCAACTATCCGTACAGTCGATTAATTATCGTTTCGTGCAATTCTCAGACTATTGATGAATAGACCAGTGTATTTGTGAACAGTATTTTCCTGCATTCATTTGCCTACACATTTGTTAAATCCCTTATACCTAGATAATGCCGTTTGTGCATGTGCCCTGGGCGGCGCCGAAACGAGTTGAATAGTGCTTTCTTGCATAATTTTATAAGCACCGCCTTTTTTAGGAGTGAATTGAAAAGTTGAAATGACAATCCAACCCGAAAGTATTCGGTGTACTGGCAGTTCCCTCTAACATGGGATCGCTATTCTCTTGGCGGAGAGCTCAACATTAATCTTACACAACTGCGAAATATCTTTGCTTTAAAATATAAAATTGGATATCGAGGGGAAAGACAAAGAATTTGTCAAAGTCACCAAAAAGTGTTTTTTAAAGAGAAACCGAAATATTTAAGAAGTTAAGAGGATGAATAGGATATTCCAAGAAAAAGTGGCCAAGTTTACCATAGTCGGATTTCTTTACGGGCATATTTTCAAAAAGCATTTTACATTTTTATAAACTTGTTTTCTTAATACTTACTTTTCCGAAATGATGTCGACCAAATGTATGATACAACAGCTCGTATTCGTGTACTGCCCAGAAAAGATCCCAATCGAAAATTGTTATATAATAGGCCAACTCTTTGGTACTGAAAATTTCGACGTCTACTTCTGGGGCTTCCGTAGCTCCCTCTTGGTCGGGCAAAGGAGTCTAATTGAAATAAAATATTCGGAATAATAAATGAAAATAATTTCATTAAGATTTTAATTGACTTACCAAAGCGTCTAAATGATCTTTGGTCGAGACAAACAGACGTCCATTGAGACTTAAACCAGTGGGTATGCTAACATCATTATCCTTGAAAACTGAACGTTCACCATTCGATTTGATTTCAACCAAGCATAAATCTTCAGGACCACGATTCAATTGTAATTTATCGGCAGCACAGGCTTTTATTATTTCCGCGGTCGTATGCAAAGGAAAACGTAGAGTGCAATAAGTGTGATCAGCGCAGTAGACACGAAAAATGACTAAGAGTTAAACGATGTTTAAAAATCCAGTTACATTTGCTGGAAAAGCTCAAGCAAACTTACTATCATCATCTGGCCTTATAACTGTTTTCGATGGCGTCATGTTACCGCTAAACAGACAAATTGGTTGACCATTGGGTGGTAATTTCCATTTTTGTCCAGTATTTTGATTACGATCATCTTGATAGCGTGACATTTGCGTTAATATATTATGTATAATACTGGTCTCCTCGTGCAGTTCAGGATCCGCTTCAACTTCTGCGGCCAAATCTTCAATAAAATCACAGACACTCGGCTCATCGAAGGCAGCGTGACGTACCGCCATTACCCATTTTTGCATAAATTGTATGACTCGTTTCTTAAAGTTCATTATGTATTCACGTTCCTCGGGTGTTTGTGAGCCATCGCTGACATCACAATGAAAAGTGCACAGAAGGTTAAGGATAAACTAAATTTCTTATATTTTTTATATGAAATGCAAATATTTCGATATGTGAAAGGATTACTAATGAGTTTTCACTTGTGTAAACCGTACAATCCAATAAACGTGTAAGCATACGTTTGCATACATGTGTTAGGTATGCAATGCCAAATGCTTGGCCTTACATTCATATTCACGTATGTAGAGATTTGCACAAAATCCTCTATAAAAGTTGGTCGGATGTATGTAAAATGCAAATTTTATTTGATGGCGAACATTAAATGCATATCCTTTTTTACTTTATTCCTTTTATATGCCTAAAACGCACATATATATATATATGTAAGTGCATATGTGCATGTAAGAATTTTGTGCTTGCAATTAAATATAAATACACACTGAAGAGTGTAAAGTGGGTTGGAGTGTATTATGATACTTGGCCTGCTTTCTTTTTGGATAATTGTGGCATTATTTTCTAGTCGTAGTGTGGTTAGTCGGAGATGTTAGTTAGTACATGCACTTACTGGCACATATACATATTCACTGCCACTATAAACTTCATCAAGTAATAGCTGTCAGTGTTGATTTTTAATTCTCTAATCTGAAACTTTTACCACAATCAGTGGATGTGTGTGTGTGTGTGTGTGTGCATGTTGAAATGAAAAATATTATCTATCCATGTATGTAACGAGAATACTTTCCCATTTTCTCTTTTACCGAAGAATGTTTACAAGTTTACCTCAAAACTATCACGTAAATGCAAAGTGGATAATTTTTTCAATTTGATCCTTTCATTATAGTATTATAGCATAAAAAGCTTTCATATCTATATCAAGAGCGTATTAATGCCAAAAGGCTTGAATTACTATGCAATTCATTTTATAAAACACTTCGTATATGAAGATGGAATTGTTAAGAGTTCTGTCGGCGGACAATCGCTTTTTTCCTATTCGCTTCGTTGATGTTCGTTATACGAAGTTTGTCATTATATTTACAACATTTGGCTACAAATAGGCGCCAGAGGTTTTATATAAATATAAACGGCTGTCTGTTGCTAGAATTCTCGGGGTGATACGAGCAATTCAACATCAAACTGATTTGTTCATAATTATTAAAATCCTCTTTGAATAAAACATTTAAAATTTGTCGTAAAACGTAAATTTTACGTTTTGCTTATATAAAATAATGGAAGCACTGAAACTAGGTATCAGATGTGTTACAAGTGCGAATGAACTTAGTGATTGAAAGGAAAGAATAACTATTGCTATGCACTGAGAAAAACAGTGACATATGCCCCAAGTTGAAGAATTCCTCAATCGTCATCTCCGTTGGCTAATTAATGAGTCTTCGACTTGCTTCACGATACAATTCTGAATAGTGCTCGTGATTAAGGACCACTCAACTACCGACCCTGTGCACTATGACTATAGCTTACCCCCAAATACACTAAGTTGCTCAGCGCTAGAATCGTAAAGTGTTATGGGTTACGATGTATTCGTCCCCTCGTTCGCTTGTGTACTTGTCTATCTGTTCATCGGTGCACCTACCCCTGTTTCCACTTGTCTGGCTCATCGAACCATGGGTCCGTAATTCGGTGCTTATATCTACCAGTCGGTGTCGCCATGTCCGTCCATCTGTCCGCCTGTGTATCCGTAGATCTGTTTATCCGTTCTCCGGTTCGTCCCTTTGACCATCCGTCTCTTTTTCCATTCGACCGCCTATAAAAACGCCTGTTTACCTCTTCGTGTGTCCGACCATCACTCTATCCGCCTATTCGTGACTGCGCATATCCGCCTTTTCTGCCCCACGCTCCCACGCGCCTTCATGAATAGTATAACCTTCACTTTTGGGATTCTCAGAGTTACTAAATTGTTCATGAAATGCACCGGAACCACATAAAGAACGCCTGAGTGGCGCGCATAAAATACCTTCAAAGACGAGAAAACGTGAAGAATGAAAACTCCGGAGCTTGTAGTTCCCTTACCCTTGTAGCTCCATGGAATAGCGTTGGCATACTTTTTTTTTTTTTTTAATTAAATATTTTATCGATATCCGCTAAGGTATAGAGGAAATAAATATTCTGCTTAGCATCTGTGCGACGTGCCAGCTGCGTATTTTTAGAACCACATGAAAGAAGTGAATGACTTTGCCGTATTCTTTCAACAAGACGGCACAAAACGTATCACAAAGCCGCAAATTAATATTGATTTTATGAAAAAGAAGTTTACTCTAAATAAAAAATTCTATATATAGAGTGCAATATTATATGAATTTACAAATTGCTGAATGGAGAGGAGGGAGCAATAAATGAGTAAATAATTAAAAAATTTTCTTATGTAACTGTCGTGTGAAAGCTAACTTAATAAGAAACTATTAATCATGTTTTAGAAGAAATTTTCTGCACTCTTCATTCAGTTGCTTGAATTCCTACGAGCGCACTATAAGCCAAGATTAAAGCTAACACAAGAAGACAATGTTCATAAAGGACTATAGCAAACTTATTGCAGAAAAGGCGATTATCGACAAATGAAATCGGTAGGAAGCATGAAGCGGCCAGTTTGGGCTTGGAACTATCACAAAAATTTTTCTGTTTGAATTGCTTTTGTCGTGAAGATAATGTACATAAAGTATTTATGAGACAAATGGATTTATCCCTATTTCCGCGAGTCAGTGTATCAAAGCTATAAAGCTGCTACATCTTTAAAGAGAAGAGTAGTTATTGCATTAGCAGAGAACTCATCAATGAGTGCACAATAATACACTATTGACATGATTAAGACCAAGATCAAAAGATTGGGATCAACTAAAATCGATTAAAATAAGATTGTAAGCTTGGTTTTGGAGGTTACGTGAAGCAACTTTTTAAGATCTTGCGAAAATAGTTCGCCATGCTTTTAAACCCACCCTTTCTAAGGGTATTTAAAACACATTTTGCGACTTTTCACACATCAAATGTCATTTTCATGTTTACAGATTAATTTCTTTTCGGGTTTTTTTGTTAAATTCAAATTTTTTTTTGTGTCTCGTCTCTTATCACTAGAAACTTTAGATAACCTTAAACAGTCATATAAATATGCTATATGAAAGAAAGAGAGAGATAGAGAAAGTGAGAGAGAGTACATAAATTTTGTGAAATTTGTAACTCCCATGGTACCTTCATAATGTAGTGAACTAGGAGAGGAAAAAAGAAAACCTACGAAATAAACTTTTCATTTACTTGCAACTGCATCGAAGGGAATATCATGTTGTTTGCGGCAAAACGTGATGTATTATATTAAACCACCATCTGTGTGTTACGTGCCTTTATAATGGAATGTTCATGTGCGAAGGTACAGTTAAGAGCTTTCACGATAAAAGGTAATTTCACGGAACAACTGAACTAAATAAATTTCTATTTTTTCTGTTTTTTTTTTTTTTTGTTTTTTTTGCCATATTTTCGCTGTGTATGCCTGGAGTAAAAATCTATTGGAAGATATTAAGAGTACCAAAGTGTATTAACATCCAATGAAAGATACTTTTATTATGTACTTTCTTAAATGTTTTGGAATATGTAGCATCTGTTCAAGTCTCACATTGTTAGAGCTTAACTTAAGTAGTTTTTCGTTAAATAAGATTTTCACTAAGGCTTATGTGTGCAACTCATCCTTATAAGTAGGCAAGAACAATGTAAGTGATAACCATTGCGCGGAAATACAACGAAACCATACATACATAGCATGTGTTCGCATGCAGGAGAAGTCGAAACAATTCTCTTTTATTTAAAGAGATTTACAAAACCAGCCATAATCACTTCCAAATCACTTTCTCAGGTCAATGTATAAGGTTGGCTTAGGATTACGCTAAATTTGCAAGACCGATTGTGAAACTTTTTATAAACTTTGGTCTCTCCCTTTAACATCACTTGCCATTGCTTGTTTTTTATTCTTAAGATTTTATTAGTGACTATGGGACTTCACACAAAGGACGTATGGATGAAATGATGAGCAAAACTCATCAAGAATGTGTATGATCGCTATCTCTCTATGGATGTTAGAAAAAAAGGAAATGACGAAATATGCAAGTCGTCTAAGAAGGTTGCTCGTGGGGTAGTCGAAATTTTCGATGTCCATCGAACTTCGAAATGCTCAATTTGTCCTCTCATATGTTCTTAAGATGTATTTGAAAGCTGAGGTTAGCGATCGTTTATGGTAAAAAAAACCTTAAAGAAGAAGAAAATTGAAAACTATCCTTTAAGTTAACACATTCGGAACCACTATCTTTTAGTTTATGTTTAAAAGGTTTCTAATATGTATTTTTTTAATAACGAATCATTTTTTATAGGCACCATCTGAAATAATTTCCTGTCAATTGGGCTAATACTTGTGATGTCTAAGTTAAGTAGCTGGTCATAGTCCGTAATCGACTGGAATTTTTAAACTGTTTGATGATTGTGTCATGATTGTGGACATATTTGCTCATGAAAACCATTTTCAAAATAGATCTACAGATGGTACATAAGAACTTGAGTCTTACATACAGTTTGTCGGCTGTATGAGTTCCAGTCATAAAAGTGAAACAAGTACAACGACGCACGGACAGATGTGATTCAACTGACTAAGTGGTAGAATCGTTAAGAAGAGTATTCAAATAGTAGTCAGTAATCAGTATCAGTGATTCGCGGTGGGGACGCACGGACAGATGCGATTCAATTGACTAAGGGGGAGACTTGTTAAGAAGAATATTCAAATAGTAGTCAGTAATCAGCATCAATGAAGCGTGGTTGCCGGCATTATGGTCACTGATCCTTGGCATTAACCTCGGAATTTGTACGTCATATGTTGCTGGTGGGCGACGAGCGGCTATTAGGAGGTAGAAGTGATACATGAGTAAATTAGTGAAATAGATGGATATGCACCAGTCGTGTGAGAAGCTTTTGTTCAATGTACAAACTGTAAGCAAACGCTGACTTCTATTTCCGTATGCTATAAACGGAATGAGGCAATTAATACGACTCTATCCTACTGCACGAAATAGAAATATTATGTTGTCTAAAAGTGTCTATAAACAGTTTATAACGTTCAAGGTACACATATGCTAATACTGTCTTTATGGCTTAAATAGTGTTTGGAGTTTGTTAAAAAGGATATTAATTGGCTAATTCATCGACCAATTGAACCACTGGCATAAATACTATGTGCGTTAATAGGAAATCATCTAAGAATGGATCAACACCACCGACTTGGTTGCCCAATCTAGTTTCAAGTAAATGTTCAAGCATTTTAGCGGGAGTACCCGACATGACAGTGTATCTGCGAAAAAACGAAAGAAAAAGGTTAAAAAGGAATCATGATAATAATAATAAAAAAACAAATATTTTCAATAAAAAGAAATTTACTTGAAAGCAGAATGTTGTCCTCTTTGTTTGGCCACACGTTCCAACACTAAAACATCTTTACCATGCTCTTGTAATCTTAAAGTATTTGCCTCCACATCACGTAGTATACGATTAAAATGTTCTTTATCCACACGCAACAGATGACAGTTATTTTCCTTTAATACAATTGTGGCAGCTCTTACAGGTAGATAATGAAAAGGATGAAAGTGAACGGAAAAAGAAAGTAGAATGTAAGGAAAAAATTTTAATAAATTCCTTACAAAGAATTTGATTCAATTCAATTCAATTGTTACGTACACCATTTCATTTCGTATCATTTTGAAAAATAAACATTAAACTTATAGTCCATACCGTACTGAATAAAATTGTAAATTGTCCAAAAAAAAGAAAAAAAAAAAAAGTTTCCACTTTAGAGAGCACATGATAATTTTTTGAAGTTCTGAGTAGAAAAAAAAACCTTAAAGAGAAATTTGATTTTTCCCTTTTAATGCTGTGAAGAAAAGTGTGGCTAAAAGTGATAAATTATTGCGGATGTATCCGTGTAGCCGTGAAAGTAAGTGAACACTCGTTTCGACCTGATTTGGTCACTAAAAACAACGGACAAGAGAAGCTCGTAAAATACTGCAAAGATGAAAAGGCATGAAAGAAGATTCGCATAGAAGATACTTTGTAACAAAAACTTGCGGAATCATTGTGAGTTTGGCCATCAACAGGTTGCAAATATTTAAAGCCCTTTGAATGGTCTATAAGGAAGAGAATTACGTTCAAGCGACTTTGAGGGACGAATTTTTACATGTCAAATTTTATTCAATAGGCGAATAAGAATTGGTTTTGTTCCGTACCGGAATAAGTACTGAAATTTGTTTATGCTACACAAAAGTGAAGGGAAAAAGTTGCATGCAGACTATATCGCGAAGTATTTTTATTGTCGAGGTCAAGGATGAATTTTTACGATGTTCATCTTTGTGGGGGTTAGCTGAAGTCAACCAAACCATTGAAAATTGCGTTAATGGCAACTACTGGTGCAAATAGGCCGATCATTAAAAGGAAAAGAGTGATTTTTGTCTAAGCCTAAGTGGGCCAATGCTAATTGGCCTGAGCCGTCGTCTGTTATACATAGTCTTGCTTATAAGTTTTATTACTGGAAATGGAAAAAAGTGAAAATGAAAATATCACAAACATCCATATCTGAAACTTTCAAGGCATAACCGATGCCGATCTAAAATAAAGAAAAGACGTTTGAAAAAGAAATAAGGGAAATGGTTCACTTTGTGATCGTTGAAATAGTGGACATTCAAAATACGAACCATGGTAATTGTAACTTTCTTATTCTGTTTCTGCTCTTTCTTATTTTGTTTTTTTCTTTAATAATATCTGCCGGAAATACGTAGGCATACAGTTTTTTGCCGTGGCATTGAAGAAAAATAATGGCAGTATAAAATAAGTAGTATTTGCTCTAATATTGAATGAATAAATTATTCTGCTATCATTATAGTGCACACCACTTGTGTGTAGTGTGAGGGTATAGTAAGTAAGTACATGCAACACACAGAAGGACACGAGATGAACTCATCTTTTATTACACCAATGGACCTAAGCTTGGCTGTCCATCTATGCGAACTCTAGAAGCCGCAGCTTTCGAGGTAATTTGATGAAATTGGTTTTTGTCCCAAGGACAAACGCTCTTGAAAATTGTCGGGATCGGGTCACTTTTTCGATCACTTCCCGGTTTTTATAAAAACAACTTTTTCTCGCTGGCCGCACAAGCAATTTGCAAACTGACCTTGGTTCAGCCATTTCGTAGTCACCTCCGAATTATTATGAAACTGAACGAGACACATCCCACATATCCTATCCATAGTTGGCAATTTGAACCTAAATCTTTTTTTTTTTGATATTTATTGCTTTTAC
The DNA here is from genome assembly GCA_000688715.1 of Glossina pallidipes. Taxonomy (NCBI): domain Eukaryota; kingdom Metazoa; phylum Arthropoda; class Insecta; order Diptera; family Glossinidae; genus Glossina; species Glossina pallidipes. Next base: position 172,709 of record KK499887.1, read on the forward strand.
ACATGTACGACTACCATCACATACACGAATTGAAATCTTATTCCTCTGAGCTGTAAAAAGCTATCATTTGCGTTCTGTGCTTTATGTTATTTCGATTTTATTCATTTAGTTAATTGAAATGTTTTGCCTTCGCTTTTTTCGTGTAATGATATTTTTCAATTCAATGTTTTGTTTTTATTGACAAAAAAAAAAAAAAAACACCGAAATGAAATAACGAAAAACACATACACCAGGTCCTTCCCCTTTATATCTGTTGGCTGAGTAATTCTGCTTATATGCATTTGCATCCATCCTCTCTGTGCCACCGTCCGAAGCAGTTTGCAATGTTCTGGTTTGCTGAAGCATATACAGGAAAAGGACAATTATACCTTTGAAGGTTTAACAGAACGCTATGGATAGGGGAGTAAATAAATACTGAAAGGTTTTTAACAGCTCATGATTGACTGCTTGTGCATATATCTCTCAAGACTTGAAGCCATTTTATTATGCTTTTTGTAAAAAAAATTTGAGCTTTTTTTTTTTATCTTTTACTATACGGCCCCAAGCAGCTTGAATATCGGGCGAAGAGTGTCAAATATTCGTTCTCACCTTATTTTTTCATATGTTTTGTAGATAATAGAAAAAGGAAAAAAGCATATAAATTTTTATTTGCATTTTTTAAATCAATATTACGTTTAAATGTTTTATAGCCAGCCATCTAGTGTCATCAGAGACTAAGAAAGCGTTACTTTTGTTCGCCCACTGTATATATTTATTGAACAAATAAATAAAAATTTATGAAATGTAAAAAGTCAAGTCAATATTTGAACATCACACGGGAATAAATGAAAAAACGCAACATTTTTGCTCCTTCCAAAAATATATTAATGAATTTTTCGACCATATTTGCGAGCAATATTTTTATATAAATATTTAATGCATCCATTGACCGGATCCTACATAAAATATTCATATTGTGCGAAACACAAAAAGTTTTTTTATTACCTACTTTAAGCTGCCAATTTGTTTACTATCTTTCGACCATAAAATTTAAAAAGTTTGTTGCCTGGTTTTGGCAGTAAAGTAAAAAAAAAATTTACAGCATACTTTTGCGTAAGAGCTGTAAAATTATACTGTTGCCGTTAATATGAAACTATCTGCTTGAGTCATAAGCAGGATGAATATATTAAATCTTTTTTTTAAAAATTTTTTTTAATACTTTCTGATATATGGCATGCATTGGTAAATTGGTTGAATGCAACTCTTATACATACATATATGGCCATATGCGTTGTGAATACTGTTATGAGGTTTTAAGATTAAAAAAAGCATTAAGTAAGCGAATAAATAGTAAAATCGCATAATGTTTTATTAAGAGGATGCTAGTTGACCAATTCGAACTGTGCTTGAAGTGAATTTTTAATTAGTTTGCAAGAAGAGGAAAGCGATAACTAAAAATTCTTTTTTTTCTGTAGTTTTTAGCAATTGAAAGGGCCTGAAAGGTGCCTTTAGTTGGACTAGCTTTATTTATTTATGTAATTGAATTTTTTCGCATGGTTGAGCCTCTATTTGAAGTGTACAAAAACTAAACTCTGCCAAGGGGTTAAGCCTAAGGGTCAGAGATTGAAAAGGCCTATGCATCACGTTATGGTATTAGCTACTGTGCTAGCTCCCATAAATTCGAATTTTTTCATTGCTTAGGAACTAAAAAAAGTAAACAAGTTTCTGAATCTCGTAAACAAATGATCGAAAGGAAATGAAGCAAACGAATAATGGTAAACATATCTCTCATTCACAAGCGTATAAATGGCATATTTGACACTGATTCACTCACTATCTAAAATAAACGTAGATGTTTTACAGCAAACGTCAACGCGCTTTCGAATATTTAATATAAATCGCCACAGAACAAACTTTAATAGCAATGATCTTATATAGTTAAGATTGTTGAAGCAACGTGATGAGAACTATAACTTGATTGACTTTAGTGTGACAGCTCCTGTCATAAAGTCGAAGATTATTTAGCACTTGAACACTCTGCAGTGTATTGTTTTACATATCCTTGTTGTTTGATCAGCTGAAGTACGTTGTAGCTAAAAGTTGAGAGCCCATTTCGGTTCGCGCTCTGCACTTTCAGCAATAATGGTCCGCCACTCACGCGGGAGGGCAGCGAAAGTTTGGCCGTGGAATCGATTGAAATGAAGTTTTGACAGATTTTGTTTGAGACTTAGCACTTTCTAAAAACAATAATGCTTTTGTGTTAGCAAAGTCGTGTCTTTCAATAAGAGAAGTCATTTTAAACCGACCAAGTAGCAAAAGGTTGATGCCTTCCTGAGAGCAAACTTCTAGGTCAAAGCACTCAGAATAATTCGTTCGATAATACAATCCATTCACCCTTGCCATTGAATTAGCAGTATTTTGCAAGCAGTGTATCTTATTACACCGCTGACCCAAAAACCGTTCGTCACCAGTCGTTGTTGGGGAAGTTGTTCGTCTATTTCTATTGTGTTTTTACATATCAACAACGATAAAAAACACCCTCATCCCTCAGAATAATTTTCTTTACCAAATCGTCGTCTTGTCTATGTATCCCCATCACTTAATCAGCGCACACATGATAAGGGTATCTGATTAATAGCTTAAGTAAGGAATCGCGGATAAAAGATTTTTAATAATAGTTGCTCTTTAGAAAGATTTATTTTATCAAAACTATTCTTAAGTACAATCTCAGCGAAAGGCGAATTAAAAAATACTCTTATTTTCTCAATTTATTTCATCAAATTTTTCCAAGATTAATTCCGCATCTTTAATGTTTTTTTAATTATACGCACTTTGATTAAAAAAATAGCTCAAGAGGAGCATTTGTTTGCAGGCTTACCTGGGTGCATCATTAATTAAAGCCAGTTTACCGAAATCATCACCGCTCTTGAGTGTGGCCACCGTACCTTTGCCATGTATAACAACATCCACAGATCCTTTGAGTATTATATACCATGAACGTCCTTCATCACCTTGACTAAATACTAAAGGTGTTGGAAAATAAATGGGAAAAAAGAAAAAAAGTGGCACGTAAATGGCATTTCAATCACTATCATTAAGTTTTATTAAGAGTTTTATTGTCTTTTTTTTATTCATCCCATATTAAGCATTCTCTCTTTGCTACTTTTGCACAATGCTTTAAAATTTTTCATTCACTTCTAGCAATGAAATTAAAGCGAATGTTCCTTAAAGTGAAATTTGAAATTTATTATCTAACAGAATATATTTGTATGAGAAATTGTTAATTATGTAAATAAAGGCTGTAGAATTCGGTCTAATTGACTGAAAATATCTGATGTTGTTACGTTCACGTTCACTTACATATGGTTCCCGCTTGAGCATGTGATTCAAAAACAATTATTGAAGACAATTCACGTTTGATGCTGGTTGATAAATGTGACAGGGCCGCGATATGCAAAAGCTCTTCAAAGACTAATTCAAGCTCTTCGGTTGTACGCTCATGGGAGCTGAAAAGAAAGAATGGCAAAATCATTTGCTTTGAAAGGAGAAATCATAACACAACATGTTAAGGGTATTCACACGATGAAAGGGGGGACTCTTCAAAGCATTCAAGTAAATTTATTGTCAATAGTAGCAGTAGGTTTAGTGTAATAAAAGTAGTGAACAGTGGAATGATAATTGTTGTCTAAAATAATCTAGTGAGGCTATAGTAATTTGCTAAGATATTCATAGCGGAGGGTAGTTTACTTAGAGAAGATGAGTTGTCTAAAATGAAGCCGCAGTCATTCTGAGATACTACTGTGCGCAAAACGTAGTGAGACTATATTTTTGTAAAACATCCACGCTAGATTATCGCTGTGTATATTTTTTTGGTAGGTTGGCGAACCGATGGCATTAATTTCGAGATATCTGCCCTGTTGAGTTGGTAATAGCAGCGTTTTCTCTCTTTATTCAAACGATTTTCAGAATGAAAAAATCTTTTGGAGGAAAAATGTGCACCAAATTTCGTCAAAAAAAAAAACAACAAATGAAATAAATTAATTGATGAGAAGCCCAAGTTTCTAAATGATACAAGTCATCATTTAATGAATGTCGTGAGGTAGTCGAAGGCGAGCCCCGTTCAGGAATACCATCAACTCCATGCAATGATGAATAAACCGATAAAATGAAAGAGCTTGTAATTCACTAATAATTTGCTTTCCTAATTAAGATGACGACTTCTCGTCTGCTCATTCAAAACGCCCTCATGAGTAGCTTTAATAAAAAAAAAAAAAGAAAAGAAAAGTTTTTCATTTGACATTGACAGTCAAACAGAAAAGGATTTTCCAATAATGCAACGCAGTGAAATGCTACAAATGGATTTCTTTTAAGATTTTATATAAAAGGAAAAAATTCTATTTTTCCAGCGAAGCGATGGAATTGTTGATTGATTTTTTCACTTAACTACTGGCATTTAAATCTAAACATATTTTTAAATTGATTTTCTTTTAACTTACGGTTTACGTAAAATCATGCGTAACGTAGCATCTGGGCCGCGTTGGAATAGAGCACTTAAGGATTCGCGTATCTGCTCGTTGGCTGCATTTATGTCTTCAGTTGATGGTGTACCAGCGGTGCCGTCTTCATCGACGCGAAATCGATACAAAAAACATTTATCCTTAAATGGTTGCTCCTTGTTAACTGAGTGAAATCAAATAAACATTGGTTATAAGGGAAATGTGATTATGGGAATATTATGGTAAAATAGTTATATCTTGTGAAAAATAATGGCAAAAGAAAATTTAGTTTAAGGCGAATCTTAAATACTTATTACTTAAAGTTTACTTTATTACTGTGAATCTTAACTACTTAGTACTGTAAAGAAACACACTTTAATTTTCCACTTTGGGAATGTTGCAAAGTGGCCGCTTTATAAAGAGTAAGGACAGGGGCGAGTTTCGTGTAAACTTCTAACGTGGACTTGCCGGTAGTAAGACTGGTGGCTTTTATTTATTTAGTAGTAATTAGGAGAGACACAGACGGAAGGACGGAGATATCTAAATGCTATTTGGATCGTCTTCGCGTTAAGGCGAATCTTTTATCTGATGATATGAAAATCTTCCTTAAAGGTTTACCATTAGCAAGAATACGTAGGTATGTATTGTGAGGACCCAAAGTCGTTCCTCGTTTTGGGCTCACGGGTCCTCCGTCTCTGGAGAGGGGAGCGTGCTAGAATAAGAATAGATTAAGACAGAATAGGAAATAGCATAGAATACGGTAGGAATAGAATAGGAATAGATTAAGATAGAATAAGACATAGCATAGAATAGAATAGGAATAGAGTAGGCATAGAATAAGAATAGTTTAAGCATAGGTTAAGAGTCGAGTAGGGAAGTTTAGTTTAAGTTGGTGGAGGTTTGGTTCTCAAGCCAACAAGTACTCGACATTAGGCTCTCGAGCCGACAGGTCGGGTTTTGGCCCTCGAGCCAAGAAGTGGAGTTTGAAATTAACAATTGTCGCGATACTGTGGTTATTTCATATTTTATTATTAATTTACTGCAATTCACCAAGTGTAACGGAAATATTGAATTAATAAAAGAAAAGAGTAAATCCCTGCAGACAAATAGAAAGTTTCTTGTGATTCTTTCCCTGGGCCGCTGAGCTGCCCCAGTCGTAGGAAATGGGACGGAACGCTCTCACAGTATAAACTTGTAGGCTTATAAGGCTCACGGTTTACCTTTTCATTTTTTACATTATCGCATGAGATTTGTTCCGATTCAAATTTCCCACTCTATCATACAACAGTGGGCGATTTAGCAGAGATTATTGATTTTTAAGCGAAATTTAACTGAGTCTGGGCAAGTGTAGTATTAATCTTAATTTCTATTTATAATCAAAGCGAAGAATTAAAGTTCGCCTGAAAAGGTATGAATTGGCGAATTGCGAACAGGAAAAGGATGTCGTAGCTGTACGCTGGAGTATTTGTGATGAACCAAATTTATTAATTTTATACTCTTCTTAGGCATTCATTATTTCTTCTCTCTCATGCGATATTTTTGGAAAATGTCTGCAAAATACGTTTTCAGCGGCACACTGCAAATTGCATAATGCTTACGTAGGAATGAAATGAACTAGTGAAAGTCGATAAGTTTCGATCTGAGTGGAAAATCATATACATGCCTTGTATCTTTCGATTAAATGTTACAAGCGAAAGAATATATTTATAATACACTTAAGTTTAGCGTAGTGCATATGGGGAATGCACATGAAACCGTTTGTAGAAATATTTTAACGCGTAGATTAATGGCTATAATGAAGTTAAAGGTAATGAAAACAAGCGAACTTACCATGTGATAATATGCCTTCCTCGAGTAAAGCCTGCCACATGCCCGCCGCTTGGGCTCTTGTATGTACAATGGGTGATAGATTTACGAGCCAATCTACAAACTCTGTGCCGGGCGCACATTTGCGTATAAGTTTACCGGAAACCTGTTATAAAAGTGAAAGAAAAGAAAAATTCGCATATGTACCCCACAATTTTTACGAGCGTACGATATCAACAGAAAGAAAATAGATTTGTTTAAAATTGAAATTCTTTTCATATTCAGTCAGTAGATTTCAAATTTAAACCACAAGCTATACCCGTTTAAATGTTGAAAAAAGAAAACTTCTTTTTTTTTTTTTATTTTCATTCTGTTGATGTGGAAACAATTACTGTTTCCGTAAAGGGATAAGAGTTGTTTCATGTTTCTACGGCACGTTTAAATAAACATTTAATGGAGTATAACATTTGTTACACTCAAACTGTATATAAATCACAACAACACAAAAATGTATGCACACACACACACACACACACATGCACACACAAACAAACATACACGTAGAGAGATTCATAAATACTTACTTTTCTATCCTTGAGGCAACTTGAATTATCAGCAACAAGTAATGTTCGCAAAGCCCATCCCATGCGATTCATAGCAGGACTGGGTGACTGAAAACAAAAAGGAAAAAACAAAATGTAAAATAAAATTCTATTTGACACAATCACAGGCACGCCACATAAACATGAAGCAAGGCAAATTTTCCATCGTAAGGTAATTTTTGTATCAAGTTATGAATAAGTGAAATGGAAGAAAGCCTTTCACACGAGTTATAGGCAAAGTAAACGTTTAAGATTTCTTAAAATTTTATTCACAGTATCAGAGGTAGTTTGAAAGTCTTACCCTAATCTAAGACTTATCCAACTTCTAACGTGATAGTTTTAGAATTTCAAAAGTGTTTTTACTTTCATTTTTAGTTTATGGTTCAATTTTTTTTTATTGACCTGCGGACATTACTTTAATAAATTTTAAATCTAAGGATCGAACCTGTAACAGACTCGCAAACTCAAAATTTACTTGCGAAGGCATTGTACAAAATTCGCTCAAATATTTCCAAACGCCACGAAAGGAATTCAAATGGGATCTGCCTGAGACATAGATCGGGAATCGAAAAATCACGTTTGAAATTTTGCTTTTACTGCATAAAATTGCAAAAAGTTCGGCATCGAATTGGTAGTGGCGATGACGAAGGAATATATTTCGGGAATCTCAAACGTAAAGTATCGCGGCTCTTATCTGACGAATTATGAACATGGATGGCACATCGAAATCGCTTGGGCAAGAAGACGATGCTTTGCTTTTGATAGAATTGGAAAGAAAAATCTGTATTATAAGCTGCTGAAATCCGGCGAAACGATCAACGGGCACCGCTACCGACAACAATTGATCAATCTGAGCGAAGCATCGCTCGAACAAGACACGATCGAGTCGTATCGTAGTAAGCTAAAGCTCAACGATATTATGAAACATATGTATATATTGTGCGGAATGCCTTCAACCTTTTGGTTAAAGTTTTTTCCTGCGACCGGTGTCCTCCTCTTTGAATGTCACTTGTTCTGCTCGATGGCGCTTTTTTCGTCTGGGCCAAGACTTGGCCGATCTCAAATAAGTGCAAAATTGGTAGAAAGAATGGCTTCTGTCGAATGATGCCTCTTGTTCATATATTGAGCGGGATGCTCGGTATTTATATTTCGCCAGAGAGATGACAAAAACATGTAGCTAGCGAGGGACGAGAAGCATCGTTAGTATTTTTATTAATTTAGTCGCCCATTTAATGTTACACAGTAGAATCATTTTGCTGATTACTCGGCTTTGTTTCTTTCTTTTACATTTTTCTAAAAACAAGATTTCACTAAACTTTTGTTTTTATGCTCGTCTTCTGGTGGCTGCTGACCTGGAAGCCATTATTTGGAAATTGAATTTTAAGTCTGCGCTGGTTTATGGTAAATCGAACTCTCATCAACGAACCAGCAGACTTTCTAATAATATGCGACTTAGTCGCATTAGCTGTGCACAGTGGAGAATCGAATCAAGGAGAATGCTAGAGCTTATGATGTCAGATGCAAACGGTTGCTTTATTTGGTACTTTGTCTAACTTCATTCTATAATCTGTCGCACGTTGTTGGGACATATGATCCGGTTTTTATCACCAATAACAACAATCCGTAGGTGAAAAGTACATTTTTCTCTATTAATTCACGTAATTCAAAGGGTTTTTGTATTCAATTTTTATAAATAGATCAAGGCCTCCGGTCAAAGTGGATAGTGGCGATCTTCTTCAGTTTTTTAAAGAATTTCAACGACTTTATTAACAATTGGTTGAGTAAAGGGCGACGCGTTTTTAACATTGACATTTCCAGAGCATACGATATCTTCTTTAAAAGCATCGTGAACTCTTTCGTGAATTTGGGGAGCGTTAATGTCCCCACTGAAGTGAGATTTCAAAAGTAATACAAAGTTTTTCAAAAATCTGCCTCATTTTCATAAAGCAGTGATGAATGGTTGGAATCGGGGGGCTGTCAATTTTTGCACGTGCCTGATATAATTTAGTGCCAGCAAAGCTTCGTAACTCTAAAATAGATCCCTCTTGTTTTGGGAAAAACATTAGTTTCTAACTTTCAAAGAGAGCACATACTATTTTTTTGGCATCTCGTTTACAACAATAATAACGATTGCATTACATCTACATCCATAATTTACAAATACGAACACAGCATTTTGAGCTTAGGCGGTCGATGTCCATGTTTTCGCTGAATGTTGAATAAAGTTTTCTTGTGTTACTTACCTCTGTTATAGGTAAAGCCGGATTCGGATGATCGGGACTTAAGGGTCGCTTGGTGGGTGATGTATTCGTTGCTGAGACACTTGGACCGAAACCTAAAAAAATAGATTAAAAATGCAGGATGATATGTTTAATAAATGTTTTACAAAGGGAATAAAATGAGACAAGAGTCCTCTCTCATAACCAGTTTTTACACGTGCGGTAAGTATCTATAAACAGGTTTATAACAGTTTTCGGAACTGTATAGAGATAAAAAAAGAACGCCTGTAGCTTTGATTTGCATCATGTGTAGGAAGTGGACAAGTACAGCTCAGTAGGGAAGGATGCAAATCGAGGATGTACTCTGTCATGTAAAATTCTTGTGAAGTCCCTCTTAGTAATCAAGACAATAAAGAGAGGCTTGCCTGATACTTTGAGAAACGATTATTTGTAAGTGAAGAAGACTTGGCCGTGGAGACTGGAAAGCAGTCGGGTGGATAAGAGGAGCGACCACCAAGTCGGTTGTCGCGGATTAAAATCTCATCGTCTATAGTGAGCGTCCAGTCGATACAAGCATGACACTTATGGCTTGGACATGCATCCCGCTGGCATGCGGCCGCTCTCCCATTCTGTTTATTGTCATTCATGTTACATGTATAGGGGACAACTTCTGATTGATGATCTGTTTGAAGCAGATTTAATGCAAGTAATCCAACATGTGAACAGAGATGCTTGTACCAACTTAAAGTTTGATGTTGTGAGAAGATCAAAGTAAAGTTGGGGCTATGGAAACGAGTTTTTGTTTTTGTGCGATTAACTTAAGCAATGCTTACCGTTTTTCAATTTGCAGCTGTTGATAATATCATTCATCAATTCTTTGTTTTTCTGTAAAGTAAAAAAACAAAAAAAAAAACCAAGCTTTATTATAATATATAAAAATATACAAAAATATAAAAAGTGTTTATGGTCAAAATAAATAATAACACACGTTTATAGCTGGTTTTTTTTTTCTTTGTCGAAATAAAAACAATTAAAAATTTAATAATAAAGAGAGAAAGAAAAAAACAAGAAACAATTTAAAAAAAATAATTGTTTTTATTTAAGCAAAAACTGAAAGCATACATGATCGTTTGGCTCATATGCGGATACGGGTCGCATGGCACGTTTATGTTGGCGATTAGCTCTTGTTTTGACTGGTTGCGTTAAAGTATTGTTCGTAATGTTTGCGGAAGTGTCCGCCAAGACTCTGCTGCTATTCGTCTCGTTTGTCTCATGTTTAAATAGTTTATGAATATTATCTTGCGAACGATGAAGACGTTGATAGTTCACTAAAACGCAAACATGATCATAAGTTGAGGCGATAATGTGATCAGATGGCCAGCATTGTTTCGAGGAACCACTCTTAGTACCGGCGGCCATTACACTAAATATAAGTATTTGTTTTGAAATTTTTGTTTATTATTATTATTTTTTTTTTATTACTTTTTTTTTTTTTTTTNTTTTTTTTTTTTTTTTTCTTTTTTTTTTTTTTTTGTTAAAGATTAGATTTTTATATGTTTTCTACTTTTTTCCGCTTTACACTACATTTAGTATTCGATAAGGTGGGCACTTTATTAAACCATTGTTTTTGTGCTAATAGTTCAATGCTTTTGGAAAAATAGAGCCAAGTTTATTTTTAACTTAAGCGAGACGCGTTTGCTAGGTCGTTTAAACGTTACTAAGAACAACAACAATCATGACACACAATTCATATTCATTCGCATACACTTTAGCTTCAAGAGAGTATTTTTATTTTCTTTCTTGTTTTTGTTTTATATTAAAATAACCGTCAAATGTCATTAAAACTCATTAAAAACAAAAGTATTGTATTTGTACTTATGTTACTGTGGTCGCCTTGTTGTTGGTTTTTTCTTGTATTTTTTTGTTTTTTTTTTTTGCTTCTTCTGCTCGTTACGTCTGACTCTCTAGCTAGTACTCTTTATTTGTTGTTGCTTTTGATTTTGTTCGCATTTTGTTTCTTAATAAACTGATAATAAACACTTATAGACTTGTTTGTGTTCGCTAAAGGAAATCTCTCACCCTCGCTTCTTTCTCTGGTGGCGTTTTGTTTTTTTTTATTTTAAATTTTTGTGTTACTTTATAATATAGTAATGGATGTTATCAGTAATGAATGCCAAGTGTATAAAATACGTAAATATATTGTTGATGTACACGTATTAATATATATATACATATATATATTTGTATAAGTGTACGTCAATGTATGTTTTAATGTCTTTATTTACAAAAACATTGGGCGGATACTTAAGAAGATGATATTCGTATGCAATTATTATCCATTAAGCATTGTCTCCTTTGGCAGATTGTCAGATGAGCAGATTTGGTCTATGTTTTAGCGACTATTGAAGTAAACGAACATCATAGGGCTTCTTGAAGAACGAGCATCTTACACCAACTTAAATAAGAACAAGCATCTTACACCAAGTTGAGCAAGAATAAGCATGTTCGAAGCATGGAATATATTGTTCATTAAATATCATCATTTCGCTTGCAAATAGAAAGCCTTTTTAATTTTTTTTTAATTTGCTTTCGTTCTATTTCAGTAGATATAAATAAATACATATATAAATTTGAGAAAATCAAAGGTGTATTTTCTTGGCGTAAGATGCTTGTTCTTGTTTAAGTTGGTGTAAGATGCTTGTTCTTGTTTAGGTTGGTGTAAGATGCTTGTTCTTGTTCAACTTGGTGTAAGATGCCTGTTCTTGTTTAAGTTGGTGTAAGATGCTTGTTCTTGTTCAACTTGGTGTAAGATGCTTGTGCTTGTTCAACTTGGTGTAAGATGCTTGTTCTTGTTCAACTTGGTGTAAGATGCTTGTAATTCTTGCTATGTTCGGTGTAGAGATAGGTAATCCTGCTTTAATTTGTAGGTCAAACTTTCGTTGATAATGTGAAAAGACTTTTGCTCTACAGGTATAATCGAAAACTCTAAGGTGTTCTTATTCAATTTAAATTAAATGATGCATTCAATATTTTCTTTTTATTCGCTCCGTCTGCTGGTCTTCTTTCTAGCCTTACTTGCTTATTATTAAGAAAACCCTTTTTAAGTTACTTGGACGAACTTAACTAATCGATCATATGCTTCATAGAATATAGAATTTTAAAAATAAACATGTGAGGTGTTCTACAGAATTATTTCCACTACCAAGCGATGGTGAGTTATTACTTTTATTATTTCGCTTATATTATTTAAAAAAGCGCCACAGACGTTTTCATAAAATTGTCTTTATATCTTACACCGCTTGTGGTACGAGGGTATATTAAGTTTGTGCGGACGTGTGCAACACTCAGAAGGACTTGAGATAGGCTTACCTTTTATTGTACCAATCAATTATAAAAATGATTCTGAGCTTGTCTGTCCGTCTGTCTTGTTTTCTTCGTACAAACTGTAATTTTTGGGGTACCTTGACGAAATTTAGTGTCCGGGCATGTTATGGTCTAACAAAGAACGCGAAAATGTGTCGGATCGGACCACTTTTTCGATTACTTCTCAGTTAATGACTTATTTGGAAAAGTCGATATGTTGATAACTGTAGGGTTGACGTAGGGCCGTGCCAGACGCGATAGTGTTTTCACTTCTTTTTGATTAGGGTAAGAGAATGATGCGACTTATTAAATTTCATCTCTACCTGTGCTTGCAAAAGAAAAGATTACAAAAAGCATGTACAGCTTTGATTAACAGATCAGCTTCATGTTGGATCGTAGAATACTGAAACTCTGGCGGTGGAGGTGCTGAACAGTGTCGATATCTGTTACAGAATTTGCTTTGAGAGGAATTAAGCATAAACAAACACATTTCCATTTCTCATTTCCGTAAGATAATTTATGGTTCATTACATATGCCAACAAGATGATGCGACTTGCTTATTAAAAGCAATAAAACAACCAAGAGACTACAATATCTATAGGAAATACTTGAGTAGCATATTAACGAACTTGCATTTTAAATCTGATATAAAGCAGCTTATACAAAATGTTAATGATCATATTAAGGCTCAGTCTAATATTTAAGAAATCTAAGATAAAATGATGGTTAATTTCGGATAACTCAGTCATGCCTGTCTACTTAACTCTAGTCGCAAATGTCACCGTAAGGAAATTGCAAAGATGCAGTGATGTAGAAAAGAAAGAGATTCAACGACATAAATAAAAGATGTAGTTAGGCTAAAACATCATTATTAGGATTTGAGCGTCATGGCCCAGGAGCGCGCCAGCATCCTATCACAACTAGTCATTAGCTTCGTTATTATAAACAAACATGCTTTGCTTATTTTACTTGAAGCAAGCTACATGTAATTCATCTGCACATATTCGTCTTGACTGGAGCAATAAGATATTTCCTTACTAAAATAGATTAACAAAAAAAGTAATTTTTGCCTGATTCTCTCTTTGTGTAGGAGTCCTTGTATAAATAGTAAATTTTAACTTATCAAGAAAATGTAAATGATGCCAAATGTTTGCTTTATGGATGAGAAGAATTATGCAAACAATAAACTGAAACCAGGTGTTATGATAAAAGAAAGAGCGAAGGAAAAGAAGGTATAAATCAAAAAAAAAAAAAAAAAAAAAAAAAATACTCGAGAGAAAAAAAAAGTAAAACAAGGCAAAGAAAAAACTGTCTTATTAAAAAAATCTTGAAAAGAACACAAACACAGAAAATATTAATATTTAGTGAACTACGTTTAATTTTTAATTCTATTTAATTAATTTTCGTTTATTATTAGGAAAGGCAGAATTCATTTTAGGAAGGTGGTATTTTTTTTTGGGCTTTGTAATTAAATCCCTAATATTGTAACGTAAAATGCACTCTGTGCCATTTTACGGCTGAACTGCTGATTTTGCAGGCTAACGTAGGTTCTATTTAATGAGTGTGCAAACAAATTCATTCCTCCGAAATTAGTTGCTTCATAAAACCTACTTGTCGCGTTCAATCTTCGTGAAATTTCAAGAATACACAACGTAACCATTGATGTTTGAAGGTTAGAAGTTCCAGTTGCTTATAAGCTGTGGGTCAGCATGTATTGAAGTGCAAGTGCAAGGCCTGTTGTTCCGTTTCACACTAGAAAAATATGCACTGGACGCTGTTGAAATTATTAAGTTAGAAGTTTCTATGGCCATTCCTAAGCTACGGGAGACATGGCAGAAGATCATAAATAATGATGATGCACCTTTCGATTATTAAGCTTTGTAACAAGTACACTTTAAATAAAGTTAAGTCTTATCAGAGAACGGAACGCATTTATTTGTATATCTATCACAACTCTTAGAAGATTTATTCACAATTTACTTAAAGGAAGTTATATTTACAATGCTTCTCGTGGTCTTGTCGGCTTGAATATAACGACTTAACTCGTTTAACTTTGGCTTCCGCAAATATTTTGTTTATATACTCTTTCACAAGCGAGCCACCGCTACTTAATTGTAGCATTTTCTTGTTAATTCCTTTTTCTGCGAATTTTTGTTCATTTATTCGACAATGCGTGACCATTTTTGGAATTTTCTTTCTTAGAAAATCGATTAGTTATCATGCAAACTTGAATCATCAAATGTTTTATTTTCGTAACAATATGTTATGAAACAGTGAAACCAAGTTTTGTAGCATTTTTAATGAGTTCTATATATAGAGTTTACATCGTTGTTTAAACTCTGCGCTAAAAATTAGGCAACCATTTTACGATGGAGCGTACATCTGAAAGTAGGTTATGTTTTTTTGTTTTGCCTGTTTAACACTAAAACAATGCAACGTTTTTTTCGCTTTACGCTTTTTACTTGTAAATCCGTTTTATTTCCTCGCAGCATTTGCAAACGTTTCTTTGATAAAAAAATTTAATGCAAAACGGAGAACTTTTAAATCTTTCATTCTTGTGTCATGACGTGTCGTCGTCGTGTCAAAAAATAGAGACGATTTAAAATTGATATTTTGAGAATCGTCGTTTATTTGCTTCATTACAAACTTAAGTTACATGGTTTGCTTCTAATCAATCAATTCTTTTCTTAGGTTATGATTTCGTCTTTTCTTTTGTAATGAGCAGAAACATTTGTGAGTATTTGCGATATCCGAAAATATATATCAATCCGGTGTAGAAAATAAATTCAGATTTTTTTTAGTTTACTAGCTTTGCGAAGGAAAACGCGAAAGGTATTTTTGTCTCTCATCCGCTATACATTTGTTGCCTTTGACAAAATATGAATCTCATCTTTTTACGTTAGTCACGAAAGGTGATACATTTTGGATGACCTACTAAGAATGGGAATCACAAGAAAGGAAGTACGGTAAACAATAAGTCATCAGTTGAAACAAGCAAGGCTGGTGAATATATTGGTGGCGATAGCACATATGCCAAGTCAATGCTGCTAACGTTTTCTATTCGAGTTTTACAATATGATGTAAAGCGAGGTTTCGCTGAATATATCAGCTCGTAATGGCTTTTCGCGAGCCTATTTCTTTTAATGATCGGAGCGAACGACGCACTTGACGTTGATAGTGAAACCAGGGACACACCTGCGGTCACCACCTCCATATCTCTTTCCCTTTCCGCAATTCTTGCTGACCGTCACCTCATGTTAGACGAGTGGAGGACTTTCCATATTACAAGAAAAAGAAAAAGTTTGGTTATACTGAAGGACAACCTAATACTTTAAACCTACCGAAACGTCCGTCTCATCTGTTATGACTTTTCGCGGGCGCATTTCTCTTAGTGATGGGCACAAGTAACGTGCGAAATCAGGAATTATTTCCTTATTCTGAATACATGAAACGCAATTCAACGACTCCTTCCCCCGTCCATTACACATTCATTTGCTTTTATTGCCTGCACGATAGTTCTTTTCGTACTTCCGACGAACAGTACATAAACACTTAAATATTTCACTTAGTGCAAGCAAATCTTAGATGTAAAGAAATGCGCCGTAAGCCAGAATATAACCTTTTTCAACATGATTTTCTGCTGCTGTGATATCGCTTCAGTTATCGCTTATGAGATGCTTTTAAGTTTAAGAACAATTCAGGGTTAAGTACTCGTTCTTTTTAATAGCTTTTTAACGAACATATTGCCGATAAAATTTTACGAAGAAAAACATGTGGTCTGCTTATTCTTTCCATTCAATGTTGTTGACTAAAAACCAATGAACTAAACTTTACCGTACGTGCATATATATATAAATATGTCCGTTATCTAATAATAACAAAGTTTTATGTTCATGTCATGTGCAATAAATGAAGTCTATGCTAGAATTGTACTTAAATTGTCGTACATTTAAGGTTGTAAGTTATGTATGTACGCTTTATCTATTAAAATGTCATTTAAAAGTAACTATGTTTGTAAAAATATAATACCTGCGTAGATATATGCACACACATATATGTGTACATATAGTGTACATATATGGAAAGTAATTTATTTTACGTTTCTAAAGTTTAATTAAATTATCATTTTATATATACAATATAAACCACCATAACTAAAGTGACATTGAACATGTTTGTTATATGAATGTATTTCGAAAGAAACGTAAGAATATCGAAAAGTTTTCTGCATGCATTTAATATCCAAAAAGGGGGAAAAACAATCTAAATAAAAAAAAGAAAAGAGAAGAAGAAAAAAAAAAGAACTCTGCTTTGTAAGTTAATTTAAAATTCTTTTACTACCGTTGATTTTTGAAACTTTTTGTTTGAAAGTTTTTCAAACAATTTTTCAGATATTTTTTTGTGCATTTTGCTTAGATGTTATTATCTTCATTATACAAAGTTGCTTCTTTTTTTTTCTCTCTCTCTCTCTCTCTCTCTAGTCGAGAGCAGTAAACTTGCAATAAATAACAAGATTTGCTTTGATCGAAGATTTTTGCACAAACTTTGCCGAAATAAAAAAAAAATAACCTTTCAATTTTGGATTTCCAAGTAACACATGACGTATCAATTGTTAAAAAAGTTAGAAATCAGTTTGTTTGGAAAGAAAACCGAAGCATGAAATATATGCACAAAAGGGGCGATAACAAGAAAAACCGATTATAGATGATTTTGATGATTCTAAGAATTTAAGGGTATTTTAGTCTCCGGTCATCTCCGGTCATTGCTTATCTTATGATAATTCTTGTTGAAAGAAAGGATATTGAGATCGGTTAGCTTTTGCGTTAATGCGATATCATTTTTCAAGCACTTATGCCCTTCATTTGCAAAATAGTGTTTCTGGGAAATTTCAAATGTTGAAGTGATTGGCTACGGCCGGGCACTCGCTCGTTACAACGAAAGTATTTATTTTGTTTGATCGGATGGGCAAATAAATGGTATACCCGTTCGATGGCGATTAGGATGGCGTTCCAACAATAGAGTTAATTTCGTAGATAATCGTAGCATGTAAAATTTATTAAAATACATTACAGATATTGCACAAAAGAATTGCTTTTGTGTTCTTCACTGTCGGAATTCTCACTGTAAAATAAATGAATCCAATTAGCTTTAGTCACAATTTCTTTAGCGATTTCATTAGGATATTTGTAGCAATTCAGTTTAATGCATCAAGCCGAGTAAGCAATATAGTTAAGAACCACGGATGTTAAATATCCGTGATAACAACCGTTAGACTCTACAGCACTTGTGGTACAGGGTGTATTAAGTAGTAGTATGAACTTATGTTACGCACAGCAGGGCTTAAGGTAGACCCACCATTTATTATAATAATCGATTCAGAATTATAATCTGAATTAATCTAAGCCTTTCTGTCTGTGTTATGTCTCTCCACGTAATTTTTCTTCAAGCTACAGGTCTCAATTGTTGAGATACTTTGATGAAATGTGGTCCACTGACGTGTTCTGATCCAAGGAGAACTGTTATTGAAAATGGTCCGGATCGGTCCACTTTTTCGACCACTTTCCATATAACGCCCTATTTTGAAAAGTCGTTACATGCCATTTTCAAAATTTCTCGGCAGAAGTGACTAAGTAATAGTATTTTGGGGTTCCTAATTGGTGTGAGAATTTTAGAGCGGCTGGGGCAATTTCCTGAACACTCTCTCATATAAGAGTTCCTGCGGAAAGTAAAGCTTTATAGGATACAAAGGTCGAATTTCGAATATTTCGTATTGAAAATTGGCTCATAATAATAAATTGGTAAAGATACCTGCCTTACCGAGTTTGGACGACGTAGGTTTGTTTTTTGGATACTATCGCATATAAAGATTCTCATGAAAAGTGAACCCTTAGACGCCAAAAAAGCCTAATTGCTAAGTTTTTTGTGCTTAAAATTTGCTCATGATAGTAAAAAAAAACCAATTAAGTGGACCTAATTTGAAGTACATGGGAATATTTCTTGCCCCCTTCCATGTAAAATATCTCATGATGTCTTAATAATTCATAGGAGCGTTTCAGCAAAAAAAATTCACGTTGCGGAATTTGGATCACATAGGTCCATGTTTTTTGGATCTCCCTTTATATAGCCGCTGTCGTGAAAAGCAAACTCTTATATGGAGAGTAAATCGAATATGCGGGCTTTCATGAAAATTATGCGTACTTTGTAGTATATTATTACCAAAATGAGCGAGTAACTGTAGTAGGCGATGGGGTGTAGAGTATGTTATTTTTGTCTTCTGTCTTCTGTCTTATATGGAAGTGTAATGCACAAAAAAGAAAAATGGAAAAAAATAGAAAAAACTTCTAAAATTTATACTTTCAAAAAGTTTGTTTTTTGGTATATGATAACGAAATTAACTTGAAAGAGAGTAGAGAAAGAGTAGCAAAAATTAAAATTGAGATAATTGGCTGAAGAAAAGAAGTACTGTCAGGATTTCTGAGATAAAGAGTACAATAATTATAATATGAAGTCATTTATCCAGTTCTTCGGGTAATTTAAAATTAGCTGCTGTTGGCCCTAGCATTAAACACATTGTTTGCAATATGATGATGACTCATGCATTATATTAAAGAATAAACACAAGTAAGAAAATTATATACAACTTTGGCAGAAGTTTGTATATCCACGAGCTTTAAATTAAAATGAAATTTCTGTGTTGAGGTGCTTGTGAGAAGAGGGGCCACATATGCAGAATACAGACATGGGTAGGGCAGCAACTAGAACATTATTTCATGCTTTGTAGCTCTCGACTTAACATGTCATGTTTCCTTTCATTCTGCGTGAACGTGATACCGATTTTAGAAAATAATTTTCTCATGCATAAATCTTTATGCTTTTCGATATCTTCCATCGACTTGTGAGACGATGTCTTTTTTCTAATGCGAGTGAACGCGATACCTATCTGGAAAGTAGTTCTCTCAAGCCAAAATTTTTATACAAAATAGCGAATAGATTGCCTCTTGTTGTCTGTAGGGTGCCCCTGGCAGCTTCACATTCCTGTTGTCGAAAATTCTTAGGTGTTAGGGAAAATTCAGTCCTTTTTGAATCCTTAACAAGAATTCTGATCCGACTGAAATTGGTTTAAACAGTGAGATTAATACCTGATTAATGATTCTAGTCAGTTTTTCAAATTTGTAAAACTGTCAACATGAATGGAGAAAAGCTGTACTTAAGACGTTGTATGTTGCATGAGTTCCAAAAAACGAATAGCGCTAAAGAGGAATTTTTCGACGTTCAGGGTTTTTTGGACATTTTATGGTTTAACCAACTCTTTCGGATGTCCGCTACGTTCAATCTAGTGACAAATTGTCATTTTTAGCACAGAAGGGTTGTTATAATCTCTTTCCAGTTTGAGTTTGAAAGATATTTCTTTTGAAAATGATAAAAGTAGCGCCTCTGAAACCACAACAATTTGTAAAAAAAAACGAATAGAAGAATATGAGATTTTGACAGGCGTCGCTTCGTGATCGACACTTTTTAAAAAAACGAGTTTTTGCTAATGACGACATACATATGTCAGTCCCGGTCTTTATTTACCCATGTCTCATTCATTACTCGTTAAACTAAACAAGTACGAAAATTACATTCGGTCCTGACCAAATCTTTTTTACCCGTCACCACGATCCTAAAAAAAAGGAGAATTAAATCTTCCTGTTCTATAATATTGCTTTCTTATATTTTCAGAATATTATTATTATTATTATTATTATTATTATAATATTAGACTAATGAAATAAATTCTTAGACTAAACAAAAAAGACCTTGAGCACTATTTTCAGAATAATAATGGAAATTTATGTGGTGTATGTGTTGTATTTTATGAGAAAAAAGCAAAAAAGAGAAGAAAGGAAAAATGTTCACAGTTATTATTATATAGGCGTATGGTCGTGTTGTAGACGTATTCTTTGAATTGTTTGGATCCTTTCCAAATTCTCTTTTAAGTTTTTGGACGATATCTTAATTTTTGCGAAAGGAAAAATGTTTAGCACAAATAGTACATGGTTGGGCAGACGAACAAAGGAGCAAACGAACGGAGAAATGTGCTTAGGTACATTCCGAATTTGAAACTGGCCTAGAATTTGTATACTTTATGGAGTTGCTTCTGTGCATTATAAAGGTTTTCCAAAAAAAAAAAAAAAATAAAATGATGCATTATAATATTGGGAAAGCGTGATGAATTTATTTCATTTTTGTACAGGTGCTGCAGCATCGCCTATAGAATATGAGTCAAATTTTTGTACAATTATTTGCTATAGTTTATGAGTAATGAGTCATTCTTTTTGAAAAACGAAGGTGTCTTCCTTCTACATAGTACTGTAGGTGTGGTGTGCTTTAACCCATGTGGCCCATTTTCGATGCCAACCTGCGTGGAAAAACTTCCAGTACTTCCACTGAATTTAAAGTCGATAACTTTACTTTTGCGGTCAGAAGAATGTTTACAGTAGACATTACACAGACAGATAGACGGCCAGACGGATCTGATTAAATCGATCCAGAATTTGATGCTGATCAAGAATATGTATACTTTACAGAGTCTCTGAAGCTTCCTTCTGGACGTTGCAAACGTTTTGAAAAACTGAAGATACCCCTCGGTGATGGATGGTAACATTATATCTAAAATTTACTTTTCCTATATATCTTCTTCTGCTGCATTTGTCTTGTAATATCTTCTTTACACGTACAAACATATCTACGGTTTCGTAGCAATGCTACCATAAATTTTATTGAAAATCGAAACTTTTTCTTAGTTTTGAAAAATACTTGCTAAACAATAATTAAGCAAGATAGATAGATTGTTTTTAGGGTAAACCTTGAATGTCAATTATTCACGACCAGTACGTAAAGATTGCATAGTTTTCGGATAACGGATGGTATACCAGTTGACCAATTGATGCCATTTACACTTAATCTTATCCTTGGGGTTTGTGATACACATTTGTGTTAAATTTCAAACTTACATTTACGTACATATATGCATGCAAGCACACCAGATAAGTGAATTACCGCGAGAGCTTTTTTTTATGATTTTGGTTTCTCGCTATTTTCAGTTCAGCTAAATTTGCATCAAGCAGAGTTCAGCGTCAAAGGGATGTGATAACAATTAGAAAAACAACAGGAACAAATAGGAAAAAGAAATTTAAGGGAGGTTTGAAAAAGGATTTTATTTGTCGTTACAAGATTTAAAAAATTGCAAATATTAACTTTATATAATGCACTTTATATGTAGCACGTTTTATGCCTGTTTCTCTGATATTTTTTTTGATTTTCATAGTCTCCTTAAAATATGTTATGAAATTATTTTTCTGAACTTCATGTATAAGAAGAGCCGTGATTCCGATTTATCAAATAAGTGATGAAATTCTTTCCAACGGTTTACAGTTTCAGCTTTCAAGAATGAACTACTTGATCGATTTGAACCTATAATGCAATGCACCACTTGTGGCACCAAAGTATATTAGTTTTGTGCGCATGTATGCAATAACCAGAAGGGCTTTAAATAGACCTATCTTTTATTATACTACTAGATTATAAAAATCATTCTGAGCTTGTCTGTCTGTCTGACCGTCGTGTTTTCTTGTGCGCAATAGATGATCGGATCACATTTCCGATCACACCCTGCGTAATAATTCTTTGTTTTGAAGAGTCGTTATATGACTAACCGTAGGTTGGTGTGGCGTATTTCAAGGTATGTCGTAAGCCTTGAGGGTCGCTTCACTTATTTATTTTGAGAATTCCATTCATGGATGGACGTAGGGACACATCAAACCGATAATTAAGAATACTTTTTTCACGTTCTTCCTTTTGCGCGTATCTATGCTACCACATATATTGTGATAATGATTAAAGTAGGACTTTTTAGTGAATACCTTATCGATTAATAAAACACAAATTTTAAAAGAAATTCCTTACATAACTTGCACAAGTCGTTGTGCTAAAGGCTGGCAATAAAAACTTTTCCTTTGAAGAAAAGTGTGTATCTATTATGCACTAGTTTTGACGGTGTCACATGTCATCTTCTGGATATTAATTAACAAAATTACACTCTTTTACAAATGCAATTACATGGGATGGAATAAAAAACCCCAAGCAAAGAAAAAAAAAAAAAGAAGCGGTTTACAAACCCAATTTTTTTTTTATTAGCGTGTATGCAAAGATGTACGATAGCTTGTTTCGAATTTTCAACAAAGGCAAAGATAGTTAGCTAACAAAAATGTGACCAGAGGCAATAAACAAATATACATATATGAAAAATTCATTTCCCAAACACAGTACAAGTACGTAGAAGAAGTTCTTTAGCACGTTTATATAACGTATACATATGCATTATATGTGTATAGTTAAATTTATGTTAAGGTGTGAATTTAGATAAAGGTTGCAATGAACGCAATAGTAAAT
The DNA here is from genome assembly GCA_000688715.1 of Glossina pallidipes. Taxonomy (NCBI): domain Eukaryota; kingdom Metazoa; phylum Arthropoda; class Insecta; order Diptera; family Glossinidae; genus Glossina; species Glossina pallidipes. The sequence continues at coordinate 195,609 of KK499887.1, forward strand.
GAAATTATTCATGAAATTCATGTGAGTTTCATTCATTCACCAGATGGTGTTTGTATAGAATTTTGCTTTAGGTCTTTATGTTCTTATCGAGTGTACCCCCTGTTTTCTGCCACGTTTATTGAAACATTAATGTGTATGTTATATATTTATATATAAACGCAAATGATTTCAAATATGTATATATGTATGTATGCACGGACATATATATAAATAACAAAAAATTGTTTATCTTTAATTAAATCCAAAAATTTTATTTAATTGCGCCTGAGAGTAGTTTAGCCATAAGTTTGTTTCTTGTATTCACCTATGCAAACTTGCATATATATATATATGCATGAAAGCAATACGTATGCGTGTGTGTGTGTGTGTGTGTGTGTGTGTGTGTGTGTGTGTGTGTGTGTGAATTCGGTTAAGACCCGCAAGCAAACACTGCTCGCATCGATGCTAAATTTACAAATATCTTGTTGCATTTGATGCCTTAAAGTTTGTTAAACGTGGGTTCGCTTGGGTTACGCAAATAATTGGGATACTAATTAAGTTGTTGCTGTTCTCGTTGTTGTTCTTTCTCATAACAAGGGTTGTTTCAATTAGAAAACTTGTAGTTAAATTAAATTATTTTTACGAGTTTAATAAACTTGAAGGGTTACTCGTAAAGCAGCGAGATGGAGATACAAAAATTGCTTTAAAAACCATTTTCCTAGAAATGTAGCCAGCAAATGTTCCACACTTGTGGATGATCTACTTTACAGTCTAAATAAAATTGCACTCATATCTCAATGGAGCTAAAAACAAAAAACAAATCAAACCAAATAATACATTTTCCCATTTTATATGCGGTCATCTGCTTTAATGTCTTTGATAATCTCATGATTTTGCACTTTTAAAACCTTTCGACTTTATCCGTAAAAATGCGAAGCATGACATTGTATCATCTTCACCGGTAATTGCATTGTTCGCAAAATTTGAAGTAAATGGCAGTCAGAGGATTTTTGCTTCGGGAGAAAGAGTATGGCATAACTTTTCATGGGAGCTTTGATAATTTCATACAAACTACCAAAGCTGATACTTTAGCGTTCGAAATGCGTCATTTTGCTTTAACGCATTTATTGCTTTAAGTGGATATCCAAACTGAATGTTTCTTTTCTTTGCTCTATGTACAATTGAAGCTTTCTGGTGTCCGCAAATCGATGAATCACGCATTTGTTGTGATGCAAACAATAAGCCATCGATATCGATTTGGTGACTCCTCAAAAATGCTAGCGGCTTCTTATATAAATAATAACAGCGGTAACTGCAAGGTAGCGAACTGAAAATATGTACAAAAGGCTGTGTATAAATTCTTTTATTTTCTGAATTACTAATGGGAGGCAATATTTATCGACATTTGTCGACATAAGACCGCGGTTCAGCAATGTCATAGTTGACTTTCTTGAGAAAAACCCAGCTTTGATTATACCGATTGATTGAGAAGCAATCTCTAAAGTTATTTAAGCTAGTCTGTCCGTCTCTCTGTCTCTCTGTTCGAGCAATTTTTGAGATGTGTAGTTGTCACTGAATGAAACAATGTAAAATTGTTCGAATCGCATTGTTGTTTGCTTCAAGACTGATGGACTGATAGATGCTATTTTTAATTGTAATCACATCTGCTAATCAAAATTTTCGGGAGTATCTAAGGAAACATCCTACGTCAGTATCTTGCAAAAATTGGGACTACCATAATGCAAAAAATAGTAAGTAAACAGGCGAGTAATAGTTCGTGAAATTTATTCCCATGTAAGTGCACAAGCGAATAAGAGCCGGTGAAATTTATTCCCGTGTAAGTACACAAGCGGGTAGAAACTCGTGAAATTTATTACATGTTTGTTAATTGGAGTTGTACTGATAGTTTTCATTATAGTCGCGTAACGCTTTGCGTCGAAGTTAGTGAGAACGTCCGCCAACGTGAAGCTGCCTTGGCAGAGCATGAAGGCCATTTTGGTCATAGACGGCTGGGCACTTATTTTGTTGAAAAGTTTGCAAAAGTCCGAAAGAAACTTCACTCGCCTGGTAAAGCACATGTATTCTTGATCAGCATCAAACATCGGAAACAATATGAGCATGTCTGTCTTTCCAAAAATACATTAAACTACTGCCAAATGTATTCCATTCAAACCTGTTTTTGTGCGTTTATGCGGTCCTTATTCACCGCACAAAAACAGATTTTAATGTAGCTATAAAAAATAGTTTTCGCAACACAGTTAAAAAGTTTTTTTTTTTTGAAAGGGTAGCGCATGACGCACCAAAAAAGACAGGTTTGTATAAAATTTCCATCTGTTTTAGCTTCTTCGCGATCGTAACACATTTGAATTGAATTATTTTAAGTACACTTTAGGGCTGACATGCAAAAAGCATGAGAGTCAAATGAAATCCATTCAAACGAAACTATTTTGTATGAGATCTCCGCTTAACCAATTTAAGGCATTTTAGCCATCGCGTTGTTCTTCGAATCAGCTATTGATTACTATTGCAAATGCCACAACGATTAGTTAACTAACTGAAGAACTAATTGAAGAAGTAAACTTTAGCGTGAATGTACAAGCATTTTCAAGGTCAAGGTTGTCTTTGTCTTACTTTTTTAATAAAAGAATTTATCTTCTTGCTTGGATAATAAACTGAGTGAATTATTAACGTTGTGTGTGTACTCAAGGTAAAGATTGATTATCGAAGTGAGAAAATCCAAATGGTTTGCGTAAACATATAAAATCTCTTGAAAGTTTTTTTTTCATTAAAAATTGCTTTAATATCAATGCGCTTCCTTTCAGAGTCATTGCTCGTTGCCTAATGTTTATTCAATTTTCACTCTAAAGGGAGAGCACTTGAGATATGTATGCTTTCAACGGTATTTTTTTGTACATTAGCTTTTATCTGTTTTCTTTAACTAAATAAACGTAAACCTATTTAACTTACCTCCCAAATAAGACGAAAATCTTGTTGCTCAACACGTAGCAGTTCGCAAGTTGTTTTTGTAACAACCGTACTATCGCGTGGCAAATCATGCAATATTGATTCACCAAATGTTGCACCAACACCCAAATTACACAGTGTTACTGGTGACTATAACAAGAAAAAGAAGAAGAAGAAAAAGAAGAAAAATACAAAAAAATCAGAGAAATTTTATAAAACAGTTATTAGCAACTGTAAGAGAAAGTAGGAAAAACGATTTTCCCACTTTTCACTAGATATTATGAACATTTCCTAATGGGCGTAGAGCTACCACTGCAGGTATTAAGGTAAACATAAGTTTAAGTGCGATTACATGTAATTGTTTTTCAATTTTCTTAAAGCAAAACATTCAGTTATATTCAATGATATCGTAGGAAAATTGTCGACCATACGGCTTAGTAAATAAAGAAAGTTAACTTTAATCACTTTGCACTTTGTTGCAACATCACATCTTTTACCGGTTAGTCAAACTTGTCTTATCTTACCGCTTACAAGCATATATATAAATTCTATTTGCATTGCTATCTATTCAAATCCATAAACTTATGCAGTCTATGCAGTGTCTACAAATATTTAATGAAAATTTTCCAAAACAACAAAAAAAAACATCAAAGATATAAAAAAATGCAATAATGAATTGTGCAAATAATAAACCATTGCAAAGCCACATTTTTGTGGTTACAGAATTTTTATTTGAATTTACTGACAATCAGATAAACTTACGACTGAACATTATATATATATGTATGTTTATATATATAAAAAAAAACTAAAAAAAAATTTGAAAGTTTTTTGTTTTCTGGTTTTTAAAAATTAAGCAAATATCAATACTGGCGGTGTAAATGTGTTTCGCTTATATAAATACACAAGCATTAACGTAACTTTAGCCAAATTCCACGTCGTGTTAGTTACGAAGAATAGAAATGAAGGCGTTTCCTTGTAACAAATACTTGTCCAAGCTTGTTTGTCTTCACTGTGACAATCAATTGACCCCTTATCATCATCAGTTGTCTTCGCGGTGTTAGTACCCGTTTCAAACCTATGACCAACCGTGACATCTACCTTCTTTTCTTGTATCTTTATTTATCCCGCTTGATCGGAACATATCGCATTTGAATTGAGGTGCCACTATTTCTATTATCTTTTTCTTGTGAAAGTCCTCGCATTTGATTTCATCACATTTCAGTAGACATTACACTCGTTTATGTTATGAGAGGCAATAGAAGAAGAGAAGAAAATCTAAGATTTGGGCAAGAAAAGGGGAGAATGAAGCTTTAGGGATACTGCAAAAATAGAGATCTTTCTTTTCCTCTCTTGGTCTCTTTCAATAGCCAGTTAAGAGTGTTCATCACGTACATCAGTGCAGTTTTCATCATCATTGCCGAACCTTATAAGTTCAAGTCTTGCACTGTTGTGACAGTGAGAGACTGCAAAGCTATTGAGGATCAAGACAATTTTAAAAGTGCAAATGGAAAAATTTAACACAAAAATCAAAGTTTTAAGTATTTAAGAGGACTGACAGATAGACAGACGTCACGATTACATTGCAAAATTTATTCTATTATTTTGAAGGTAAACAATTTGTGTACTTTCTCAAGTTCCATATCCAGCAAACATTGCTAATTGCTAATTGCAGCATTTCACAAATAATACGAAGAAATATGAATTCAATTTTGCTTGATATTAAAGATAGCATTAGCTAATCGGCGTTCTGACTAATGCACTAACATACATAACACAAATGCATTTGCACTATTGCGAGGTCTGTGGTGCTCCACTCTCCGCGCAAAAGTAATTCTACACACACATGAACGTTCCGAAGTTCGTTTCGCAAAATCTTCTTTCGCAAAAAGCGAGTTTTACGTTTTGAAATGTTTTCGTGAATTTTTGATTCGATTTTCTCATTAATCTGCAATCCCAGTATGATAAAAGTGACCTTCCTCGTACAAACATTCTTCCCCAATTTCTTTGCTTTAAGAATTTATGAAAGAAAGTGTCTCTCTCGCTTGCTGTGTCCGTCGAAGACAGAATGGCGCCTTTTACATTTCATGGGTCGCAAAATGAAGTTAGAAGAAAGCGCTAATAACGGCACAGTTGAATTTATAATTAACATCAACCTCCGTCTCGGATTCCTCGGTTTGAATGGTTCCAAGCCTTCAAGCTACTCAGAAGTGGCCTTCATAAATAAACTAGCGTATACTTTGGGAGAGATAAAAGTGAACAGGTAGGACATCAGGCTGTAATCTTCCTTGGACAAAAAGTACGAAATTCCATGGAAAATATTTTCATGAATTTTTCTTCACAGATTATACAACGCAATAAAAAAAATAGATATCTTTTTTTGAGAAAACTTGACAGTGACTTTCTTCTCCCTTAAGGATTCCAACAAACAATAACGTTTATGTACGGACAAACCATATCGCGACTTGTATTATACACGACGCGGATCAATAATATGCCTTATTGCCATTTAAAGCTAGAGCTACAGCTAAAGTTGCTTCCTCGATTACTGCGAGAACGCAAAATGATTGTCTATACATTGCATTGCCTGCAGCAACACCAAAAACGCCACATGTAAAATAATCTACACGAGGAGATATTTGTTATCCATCGCTGTAAACCAAATATGAATTGCACTATGATGCTTGTTGTGCCTTTGGGAAAAGTGGACAACTGAATATAACATAGCAGCATTTGCAGCCATTACCATGACTGCCAAAAGAGTCTATCAAAAGGTATTTCGCTCCAAAACGTACTCAGTTTGTTTGCTATGGCCTACATCTGCTAATTGATTTCAACCAGCATTTGTTATGATGTGAAGAACCGCCTGCGTGTTAATTCATGTTGATTTAAGTATATCCGCCCACCTGGCGGGCCATCTATAATCTGTCCATGTATTTGTTTATTCAATTTGCTGGTCGTCATTTTTGAGATATTTGAAGGAACCTAAGCACCCTTCCATGTTTTGTATCGGGGACGAGCACTATTAACAACGGATTGGATCGGAACACTTTTGCGATCATTCCGCTCATAGAGCGCTACTTTGGAAAAGTTATTATATAAAAAAAAATGTTCCGTTTTGAATGTTCCTCTGGAAAAATCGGTGAAAGATGGAATTTTGACTTAAGAAAATTAGGAAATTGATGGGCCCATTAAATGTTATATGGCAACAAATTCTAATTTTTCATATTTATGAAAAAAATTTGTCCAAAAGTAAGTTTGTACTTTGCAGGTCTATTTTACGGGGCCTTGCCCTGAGGAGATGCTCATGAAAGATAAGCATTTGTATGATAAGAAGATGCACTTCGCAGTAATCTGTGAAGACTAGCATTTTATGGTAGTTAATAGTTGGCCTTGCTTGACTACCGTGTTTGAATATGTTTTAAGTAGCCATAGATTGTAAAGGCTAGAGTGTACCCTCTAACTTCCTGTGCATCGCAAACAAGTTGAATTTGAATATATTATGCAACGTGTTTCAAAAGCTGCAGCTAAGTTTTAAACATTCCGAACTCTTTCCTTTTTTCCATATTTGATTCGAAAGGCATAGCTTGCATAACGCGAAAGATGAATACGAATTAGATTGCAGTGCAATTTAAGCAAATATTTTTTAAATTATCACAGAACACAAGGGCTCGCATGTGTTATTTGGCCTTATGTCATTTATAACAAAGAATGATTAACGCTGATCGCTGTTTTAACTCGCGTATGCGGATGTGAATATGAACTTTTCCAAGTGAACAGTTGTGGTTTTGTATATGTGGACTTATGTACGGATATGTTTAAATACTCACACACAAACATGGTCACACACACATGTGTGTAAATATGTATATATATATAATACAAGATACATTATTATATATATATACACATTTTTCACATATACATACGCACACATACACATGTATATATAATATACACATTTATATATATTCAAAATGTATACGCACATAATTACACACATATGTATATATGTATATATATATTACTAATGTATACATACACACACATATATATAAAAATGTAAATATATATATATATATTTACGAACATTTCATTTCGTTTTCAATATAATTCATTTTCAAATAACCAAAACCTATTTACCTTTGCATAACGTTTCGTCGATTGCTCCACATCGTAGAGACCACGACGTGATAACATGTTTAATGCGTTCAATACAGTTTATATTTAATAGATATATACATACAATAATATAAATCCACACGCATACACAGACAAACACGATTATACTTCGTCAGGTAATCAATGGCATATCAGATAATGAGGTACACAAGTGCTTGAATACAAGGTATATATATGATCTCACACATGTAATCGTATTCGAATGTTCCTTTACATATGTTATTATTATTATTATTATTATTATTATTATTATTATTTTATTTTATTTTATATTATGGTTAAGTGAATGGGCTGCCATAACCACGATACCAACGATAACAGCAATAATTTGTTGAATGATTTGATTGTTTGACTTGAGCATGAAGTGAATGTCTGTGCTGCAAATATTGATATTATGGTCACATGCACGCATACCATACCATGCACAAATATGCGCTTTCACATAAGCACACTTTAACGCGAACATATACAAATGGCTAACATTGTAATGTTGAAAGAAGAATTTCAATTTCGCTTTTGACGGTCAATGCTTTTTAAAGAAAAAAAAAAAAAAAGGAAAAAAGCAATAACGGCAACAAAAACCCGAGGAAGTGTTAAAATTATATTTATTGCTGCTGACGACGTTTCCGGACGGTTTTTTAAAAATGTTTTACTTTTTGAAAGCATTTTTACAACGTAATTCATATTAAGCACTCAATTAAAGTTAATAATAATAAACACTTTAACATTTCTTGTTAAATTAAACACTTTATAAGGTAACACCTTTTTTTTTTTTTTTGGTTTTTTATTTTGTCTACGCTGGCTTGATTGATAGGCACTTGTGTTGTGAGTTCAGTTCATTTCAGTTTTCAGTGTTTTGTTATGGCGGCGTAAAGCTTTTAATGCATGGCCGCTCCGGCTTATGTTTGTTGGCAAACTGAAAACTTCATGTAAACCGGTGTTGCATTCAAGCCCAAAAAACAAGCAACAGCAGCAGCACGAACAAATACATATACAACGTATATAACGTGTTCGCAACGGCATCAACTGCTCTATTTTGGCTTATGGCATATTGTTATAAGTTGACAATGTGTTCATGTTATATATTTCATTGCTGTTACATTTTGTCCGACATGCAATATATTATCTAAGATTTTGGTTATGTGTCAAAGAAGTGCACAATATGCATGAACAGTTATATGAAGAGAAGTGCATGAAAATTGTCATGTTAACGTTAAAAATAAATTTTTTTTTTAAATTTTAATTGTTTTGTGTAAATGAAATTCTCATGAGACGGAAAGTTTATGTTCAACTTTAATTGATTTAAAAAGAAGGCTAAAATACCGTTACAAAATTTAAATACTTCCTAATCTACTTTTAGTTCGGATTTTTTTTTTTTCGTTTTTTATTATGAATTTTTGTATGGTTCCTGGATTGACGAGGTAATGAGATAACATGTAAAATAGGTTTAGGTTAGATGAAAGTAACCTAAATGAAGGGAAATTGAAGATCTTGTTCAGAAAACTCCTACTTGATTTTGTCTCTTTTTAGAAAACATTTTTCTTATTTAGAACTGTAAATGTAACATATTGTGTGTAACATAGGCATTCTATTGCATAACAAAGTTGTTGTTGCATAACTTTGCGGTTGCATTGTTCACAGGCAAACATGCCCACATTAAAGTAAATATTAATTTTTCGAAATTGAAGTAAAATAAACGAGAGTTAGTAAATTCAATAACAAGCCCTTGATATCCCTTATTAACAACCTTGCCTTCGATGAGTATTTACAAGTGCTACAGTTCTCTCAGTTGTTGTGAAGGCCAAGGGAATGAATCATGTATCAACAATTGAAAAGACAGCTCATTGAAAGTTTGCTAAAAAGTGTTCAAAAAATTGGGGGAAATTGCACCCTGCCTCTCTTTCAAAACCACTTAAAACCATTGAAAAGCATTTTAATAAAAACATTTACTTGGGATTAAAGGCAGAAAAAACTAGAATGTACTTTAATTCGCTAGGATTGCCAGTGTTTTTTTATTTCAAGGGAAACTGATCGTCGCTAATAGATAGTGACTTCAATAGTAAACGATTCATTAACTGGCTTTTGTAAGAACATTTCAGAACTGATCAGAAAAGTTTAATTGCACTAAGCGTTGGTGAGCGTACTCTGCAGTACGAATTCAAAATTAGTCCGAAGTTATCTGTTGTAACAAAGCGTTAGAATTTATCAGAAACCGTCCGCGAGCTTACACGGTTACCAAAATCGTATGTGCACGTCATAATATGGTATCGACTAAGCACATTCTGAGAAGTTTTAATATGTAATGTAATCTCATCTTAGTTCGCCTGTCCGCTTGTAAAAGCCGGCGTCCTCTCTGTCGCACCCATTCATAAAGTTTCTAAAACTATAAGAATTAAGAAAAAGAAATTTTAGAAATTAATTTTGAAAATAGTCACTAAATGTACACTAAACTACTTCGAATTTCAAAGGCGACCTAATACTTTTGTTATACTTTTGTCAATAGGTCACTTTTTCGCTACTAGGTCAAGTTTTCCGCTAATAAATAGAAAAATGTTTGCACCCCACCATTCTCTCTTTTTCTTTCAATAAATATGGTAATATAGAGGAGTTTTGATTAGCAAAAAATTTATCGCAACCAAACTCTAACTACTCTTCTGACAATAGCTTCCTTAACATCTAGACGCTGCTACGTCGGCTAGTGGAAAATTTTCTGAAATGCTTAGGTCATTTATTTTGACGCCCAGAATTCTCTGGTTTGAAATCCACGTTTTTTTATTTATTTTTAATAATATGACCCAGAGAATGTCCCCTGTACGTGTCACACGGCGAAGATCAGAAACAACTGAAGAAAGAGAAAGAGTTATGGAGTGGCCGCAGCCTAGTGGGGTGCGTACCCGATCGGTAAGTGGTGTGCCTTTAGCATACCGAGCATTCACTATAGCTACGAAGAAGTATGCTCTATCTACGAACAATAATATAGGAGGCGCGCTTGTGATCTACGCGACTACGCTGTTGAAAAAATCTCAAATACAATCGTCAAGCACAAAAGTTAATATTGAAAAAGATTCTTATCTTATTAGGCAATAGTGTAAAATGGAATTATTTACGAGCAATCCTTACCAAATAAATTAAGGGGCAGGGCCGATCTTTAAATACCCTACAAGATTTCATTATTAATTAATTTTCGTAAACTTCACTTTGTTTTCATGTAAAGACATGTTTTTTAGGAGCTGAAAATATCAACTGATGTGATCTATTAATTCTGAAACGATCAGTATGAGAGGAGATGGGCTTATCCTACATAAATCCGCTAAGACTTAATATAACATACATTATAAATGGTGTAGCGTAGGTAGGGTACCTTTTCGGCACTTGCTTTAAGTGGCGAGTTCGTCAATTCTTTAAAGCTAAATTCTCTAATGGACTTGGAAACTTACTCATATTTCGTTTTCCTGCGCTCGCAGATTTTCGTGGCCATAAGAAATTTAAACCACAGTCTACAGCAGGAGTGGGTAACTCTTTCCATCAACGGACCAAAATTCTAATTTTCATATCATAACTAGTCCCGGGACAAGGGCCAACTATCAAAAATGCGACATTCTTCACTAATTTTCCTTCTTTTCAAATCGTTTATTTTATGGCTTAATGAAAAAGAAAAAAGCCAGTAGTGAAGGTCGATACAATCCATTTGCAGCACTGCTATATGCCAGCAAATTGAATTATTTAGAATATTAAACGTAGCGGCCCGGACTTGTTTGACATCGAGCGGTCCGCATACTGGCCGTTGCCCACGCCTGTTGTTTAGGCTTAATATTCTTGAAGAATGCCAAACAATCAATCAATCAATTATACGTAACACCAAAGTTATTTGTGTGTCACCTAGACTTAGTTCATTTCGCTTGCCAAAAACGGTTATGCGTAACAATTGCTTATACTGCCAAACTGTTCGCAAAGTTATGCAATGAAAAAGTGCAATGAATGCGTACGGTTTGGTATTTTATATTTTTTTCAAACATTTTTCACACCTATCCATTCTCCAGTTAGCAAACCATATAACAACATTACGTAGGCTAGCCATTGAAATAATGTATAATAAAATATAAAATATTTATAGAAAAACTATGAAAATGCCCACAGAAGCATCAATTTAACGGTCATAAAAGAATCATCAAAAGTTTTTCGTATTTATATCGCTTGGTTTGTTAATGTTGAATATAATGACACTTTGTGTTCATGGTGTCGAACATGTCGATAGATCACAGGGCTGACACCGTTCAACGACCCAACTGGTGCACGTAAAATGTGCAATGAATGCATAGATGAATATGTCTATACACTAGTGCTGCAATTGCGTTTTACGAACACTTGTAGAAACATGTCTATCATCATTTTTTTTTTGTTTTTTTTGTTTTTTAACATAATACAAATGCTCTACTTTACTGGTGGTCATTCACCATATTGTCTTTCAAACGTAGTGTAGGTATTTTTCTTTGTTTTGGTTCATTTTTTTTTTTTTACACTTGTCATTGTTTTAACGATTCTACTCAGGTGTAACAATCAAAATAAAAAAAAAATATTTTTTTTATTTTTAATTTTGTTTTTTTAAAAAAATTTTTTATTTTAAATTTTTTTTTTTGTCGTTTCCAACATAAAGCTCAGTAGACAAATGTTGTTTCCCCTTCGCACTTAACGATGCGTAGAATTAATGGCTAACAGACCTTAACGCAAATTTTTTTTAATTATTATTATTATTATTTTTTTTTTTTAAACAGTCGTTCAATAAAAGCCAAAAAAAAAAAAGACGAGAATCAAATATAATTTTAATATTTATTGGAATTGCTGGTCATTTAGATTCTTGCAGTTAATATTTATAAACTTTACGTGCTATTGCCGGCATTTTTTTTATTTGCTTTTGTATCCTCCACCAGTTGGGCTAAGTGTAGATCAGGTTTGTGCGGATGTATGCAATATCCGGAGGGACTCGAGGTAGACCCTTTGTTTACTTTATTAATCGATTTAGAATTGTCTTCCAAAGTGATTTAGTCATGTCTGTCCATCTGTCCGTATGTTTGTTTAGTATTTGTGTATGCATATTTGTGTTGAACATGCAATCCATAGGTTTCGATTTATTTCAATACAATTCCACTAACATGATAAAAGCCGAGAGTGGAAGCAGTTGAAAATAGATTGGCTCGAAGCAATTTTTGGAATCATTTCCCATACAAAGTCTTACTTAACATAAATCGTTGGAAAATACTGAACGAAATATTTTGATAAATTTTGGTATATTGGAATTTTTTGATCTCAGGACGATCTTTATTTATTTATTTACTTATTTATTACTGGCTACAATTCACATTTCGACGTACACTCTTAAGGTTAAATAAACGCTTAAAAGTCATGGAGAAAATTATCGATCAAGAGCATAGCAAAGCTCAAGATGGAGTTTTTTTTTTTAAATTTTTCTACGCTTAAAGCACTAATAAGTGAACTTAGAGCTACGCCCCATCTTCAATCCTTTTCCATATGATCTGTTTTAAAAACTACGTCGTTACAATTTTTTTATAATTTTGAATGTTCTTGTAAAAAACTGGATCCAGATCAGTACGTTTGCCATAGTAAGTTTGGAAAACGCGGTCTCGTTTTCTCGCATTCTTACTCACATAAAAGATGCTTACAAGAGATATTTCTTTATATGACGATAAAGTATAATCTCTGATACTTGATGACAAAGATGGGATATAATTATTTGACATCTTAATGTTGACCATATACTGTCTTAAGTTTGGACACTGCACATATTTATTTACTGAACCTTGGTTATATAAATGCTTCCATATGAAATAAACTCTTATATGGTAATAAGTGATAACTGATGATATACATCGGTGCGTTTATGACATTGTAACGCTTTATAGAGGTGTCTTTACCCAACAACTATAATAAGTTATCTTCTTATCACTGCAAGTGATGTTCCTTTTTTGCATGAAACCCCTAAGTTAGTTTTATGTTACCCAAGCATTTCTTAGGTTGATTTTTTTTTGCAGAGCGCTAAGAAACTTCCCTTACGTGGCAAATCTGCTTTTCTGCTACGATACTATCTTTATCTACTGGAAACTAAAATAAACGGACATGGATGCTGAAAATGGATCTAATCTTGGATCTGGTGCTTGAAAATGGATCTAATATTCCAACGAATATTTTTTTTTCCTTCTTCAAGGCATCGAGCAAGAATTCATTGCAGAAATGAAAATAAGAAATTGTTGTACTATACTGTATCCGTATTTCCGTCTTTCTTAAATATGTAACAAGCAAATATTTTTGAATTGAAGAAACGTCTTGTTTCCAAGGAGGATCTTCTTTGAATTTTGTAGTAGAGTGCAGTAGTTTTGAATTCTACAGGAATTTTACTCGAGATTTAGTTTTCTGAGAATTAATTTTCGATTTCAAATGTTTGAATATTTGGGTTTATTACAAACAGGTTATGCGCGAATGATATGATTGTGCCGCTCCTGTGTGTTGCGAAAGGAATGCAAAATTCAATTCGAGCTAAAAGATTGTTTTACGCACTATTCTATTATGAGCTGCCATATATTTTGTGGTCCCATCTGACGTTTCCATTGAACCGCTTAATATTTTTGATGATAATTTTCTTCAATTTCAATTTCAATTTCAGTGTCAATTTCAATTTTTTTAATTGACAACAACAAAGCGAAATCCGTCCTTGGTTACACAGAACATTTCTCTTCAGAACATTTTGCGGAATAAATAAATGCTGGGATGAACGTTTCGAACCTGTGCAAAAATATACAGAATATAAGAGAAAATATTTTGAAAACCAATTTGGAGTTTTTATGATGCAAGGGTATATTAAGTTTGCGCGGATGTGCGCTACACTCAGAAGGATTTAAGATGGGCTCAACTTTTATTGTACCGATCGATTCAGATTGCCTTCTTGCATCGATCTTGACTTGTCTGTCCATCTGTCTGTCCGCCTACCTTATTTTCTTGTGTTGAAACTACTGGCCGGAATCTTTGAGATATTTTGATGAAATATGGTAAACCGACGTATTTTCGCCCAAGATCGAGGCTATTGAAAATGCTTCGGATCGGACCACTGCCGACATAAAGTCTCGTTATATAAATAACTGTATTAAAACACATCGTGTGGGGCATTTAATGACAAATTACTGTTTTTTCATTATTAAACTGACACTGTAAAGAGCACATCATCTGTGTTGCTTATAACTGACATTTACGATTACGTTTACGATTAAATGTGTTGTTTGGCCACAGATTGTTGCGGAGTTTTCTCTACTGTTGCCAATTAACACATATTGTTTGCAGAAATCGGTTCTTGTTTTTGTGTAATTCGAGAGCTCATACATAGATTTCACACAACTAAAGAAACTATAATGAATCTAACTACCGCGCTATTTTCGATCTTCAATAGAATTTTGAGTTTTAAAGCAGGCGGCTATCACAAAAATACTGGGAGACTTAAAATCGCCCATCGTTGTGAGCTCACATTATCTCTGTTTGGGTAGAGGATGCTAGAATTAAGTTAGGATCAAGTCATAATAATTAGTAATAGGTGGCAGTAAGTTATCATTGAGCAGGCAAGACAGGCGACGGGTTATATGCATCTCAGTTTATAACACCTGTTATCAGCAGCTCAGGGAAGTCAAAAGGGCGGCTTCCGTGTTAAATGCCATTTTTGTTACTTTGAAGAATATCCGTTTGGAGATTTTCTTTCTTCTAGAGTAGACATTAGATATAAGCGGACGTGTTGCGAAAGTTTGTTCTTGTTTTTCGCCTATGACGACTTAGAAAACGTAAAAATATCCGAGTTTTATAAAATTAAGTGATAAGCTAAGATTTTATCGCTGCTTCTCTTGGTATATCTCTACAAGTGATATACTTTCGTTCAATGAAATGAATTATTTTTCCACCTTCATTTTGTAATTTAGTTTATAATAATTTTCTAAGAGAATCAAATAATACTAAGTACGTATTCCATATGTTTGTCAATCCCAGAAAATTTAACTTATCTTGTATTAAACCTTGGCCACGCCGGCGACCAACTCCTCACCAGTAGTAATCAGCATCACAGTATATAAACTCTTTATTGCTGTTGTCAAAAACAAGAAAGAATAATAAAATTCTTTTACAATTCTTTCTATTAAATAAAAAATTTTTGCATTTTTAATTTCTGTAGTCATAAATAAAATTTGAATTTATTATGAAATGTATTTCTTAGCAAAAAATGTGATTGATGTGGGATTTTCTGTTTGTTAAGCTTTATAACAAACAACATGAATGACATTGATTGGAGAATAGAGAAGGAATTATAATATTTATTCTCTCTTGTTTTTTTTTTTTTTTTTCTTAGTTTAAATACTTCTGCTAGACGGGTTGCAAGAATAATTAATGAACGGGTAAATTTCAAAAGACGCCAGTCTTATGCAATTCATTTGTCATTCACTATAACTATGATGAAATTCTTGCTCTAAAATCAAGAAGAAGAAAAAATGCTATCAAGTTTTTTTTTTTATTTTTGTTTTGAGAATACGGTGTTATTGCATTATGCTTGTTAAACATTAGACATTGACATCAGGCATACTACATATCCCCCATAACCATGAAGTTTGTAATGGTTTTATTCACATTTGATAGCACGTTTGCTTATGTGTGTCTGCGCTCATTCATTCATCACTTTTTATATTCATTCATCTCTACATTCGTTCGTCCACATTCGTCTTGTACTACTCATCTGCCAATTCACTTAGATAACCGGGCATGCAAATAGATATCATGCGTCCCTCTGTTCATTTCTTCCCCCAACCATCCGTTCCTTCGGCTTGTCGTTCAGTTAACCACGTCCTCTTTATATTCTTCCCATCATGTTTCCATTTCACCTTCAAAGTGTATGGTGTTGACAGGAATAGAACAAATATTTAAAAGAACCCAATCCGCGTGAGTAGCCGACCATGTAAGAACCAAGTCAAAGTTCGTAGGTTTGAATTTCAAGTGCGGTAGAGTTTCCTTTGGTCGCAGGTACAGTGAGTGTTCAAGTGATAAAGCAATCATACTTATCGATTGGACCTGGACTCACTAGTCTGCGGCCATCACATCCCCATTTTCGTCTCTTTCCTTTCTTCTTTCTGACAGTCACCGCATTACACGTGTAGGAGACATCCATTGAGTGATTTTTTTCGGATATTCCTTGCAAATGTTGGTCAAACGCACGTAAATCACTTTCTAAATTTTTTATAAATTAAAATTAATAAATAGATCAGTTGGAAATATTCTTACATGCGCTTACATGCACATACTTATCTTAATTAGTGAATACAGTACAAGTCTCGCGCAGTTTGCTTTAAATAAAACAAAAAAAAACTTTAAATAAACTAAATAAAAAGCTAATTTTTTGGTCTCAGTGACATTAATCTAATAATAAAGTTTTCTCAATTTTTTTGCTACAGTTTGCTTGATTTCCTGAAATTTGATTTTTGTTTGTTAGAAAGTTTTTTTTTTGTCTTCTATCTTATGCCTCCGACTGTAAGTGCATCATAGTTTTGGCAAACATTTTGCGTCCTTGAAAATTAACACGGAACTATGGCAATTGCAACAATGTAGGAATGACTACAAATACGTCCCAGCAGATGCGCACATGCCTGGTTTATTTGTGTGCATACAAGGGTGGGTTGAAAAATTTGCGACCCAAGTAAGGAAGAAAACTTTCTTGTATCGTACGGTTGGACTTAATTCATCAACGTAATCCCCTTCAAGCATGAACACAATCAAGGCAACGGTTCTTTACAATTTTATTACTTTTATTTATCGAACGATTTGTCAAGATTCCCGAAATATACTTTAATTTCCATAATGACTGCATCATTTGATCTAACTCCTTTCCCGGTAGCATACCATTGAGTTCTATCAACGACTAATAGTCACTGAGTGTTAGATCTCTAGAAGGTAGTGGATGGGGCAGCAAATCCGATCCCCGTTCATGAAATTATGCGATTGCATCCATTGGCTTGTGATCCGATGTCTCCGTCCCACAGACCCCAACGTCTCGTCAGCGTCTTCATGCCTGAATATTGATTCTATGTGTGGCGAACACGTTCTTTCGACATCTTCTCTGTAACTTTATTTCAACGTTCGTTCAGCACTATTTAACTAACTTGGATGACGTTTTTGTCATCGGTTACAGTTCTTGGTCATCCCGAACACTGACCATCTCCCACGCTGGTACGATCACATTTCACTTTAGCTACGCAAAATTTCAACGTAGTTAGTGAAGGTGCACAATACCGGTACACACATTTTCCAACTCATATTGGTCCAAAGCGTCGACTCATCTAAATGATTGTCGAATAACAAGTGCACGTCCAAACTGGTTGATATGCTTCAGTTTTTGTATACAAGTACTACCATGTTTGGGCCACAAAGTTTTCTGCCCACCTGCTTAGGTGCGTTAATAATGGCACCTTCACTTAATATTCTCTTTTACATGTTTATACCCATCAACGAAGGATGAGAGGTGTATTCATTTTGTCAAAACGTTTGCAACGCGCAGAAGGAAGCATCAGAGAATCCACAGAGCATAAATATTCTTGATCAACATCGAATTCTAAAGCGATTTAAGCATGGCAGAATCATGGGAAGTTCTTGAATTGGTATTGAAAATGGGCCACGTGTCGAAAGACAAGTCGAAACTTGAGAACACCCCTATTTTTCAAAGCAGTAAAAAATTAGTTTTTTACCCGTTACTCACAAACCGTAGCAGATAAATATACCAAAATTTAAAGATAGTTTCTATGGGCGATGCTGTAGTATCTGTACAAACCGGGAAAAAAATAACTACACCTACTCAATACGGTGTATCAAAATTTAGTTTTTTTTCCAATACTTTTATAAAGCGAAAAAGCTAGCGAAGTGCATCTAAGCACGTCCGTCTGTTTATCTGTTTATCTATCTGTCTGTCCAAGAGCGTAGTATGTGTGGTAAACATTCTTCAGCTTGTAAGAATGAAAATATCGCCTACAATTTTGCAAAAGATTTTGGAAATAACCTAAACCGGTTCAAGGACACGCCTATGCAATAAAAACTGCGAACACTTACGTCTTTCGTACTTCGTGCTTTTCAATCATAAAGTACAACGGATACACCATATGAATTTCCACTTTTAACAGGTAAATGGAGAAACCAGCCGCGTCCATAGAGTATTATCGAGCATCAATATTCAATTCTTACCCTTCTTTGTAGTCTTTTTAGAATTACGGGTATAAAAGATTCGGTTACGACCGCATATAACTATTTTTAGAAACACAACGTACAAAGTCTTAATTTGCACTTCATTACGACGAGGAATACGGCATCGTTTGTTGTGTCCTTAGGGTGATTAGAAGGAAACGAACGGAGATATGGAGTGAGAGAGAGAGAAGAGAGTGTGCATCTGGCTATTTTCTTGAAGCTTAACAAAAGAGGAAAATGTAATGTTTTTGTTTGCACAGACTCTGCCTAGGATTAAATGCATAGAGTTTCACTTTAATTTTTGAAGTTTTACGTTTACATTTCGCGTCAGAGGGTGATCACAAGTCATAAGACACTCAAAGACATTTTTCCTATGATTTTCATGAGTTGTCTTGTTTTATCACATATTTGATGTTGGAGAGCTTTAGAGAGAGGAATACGTATGGTTTCGGAAAATTGCTGTTTTTTTTATTACGTTAAAATCTTTGAAAACCAATATGTAAACATTTCCGGGCAATTATGTACGATTGTCAAAAGTCGAAGAAAGTATATATTGTGTGATACCGCTTCGAGATCCGATTGCTTGAATATTTCTGCTGTGACGACCAAAGTCGCAACACTCTTTTTGGTTCTACACGTAGTTATAAGTTATTCCTAAGTATTTAAAGTAGCATAAGTATATTTTACTTTCCACTCACTTTCTTTTACAGCAGGCAATTTGTTATTCTCTTGTGAGTATTATAGGGCGCTGTAATAAGTAAGAATAATGTATAAGTAAGAACGTAATTCAAGTTAGTTGACACACTTCGTATGTGATGAGCTAACCGATTGGCAAATACTAAATCGATTTCGAACTGAAACATAGTGGAGAAGAAGATTACACATCCTTTTCCTTCTGGATCGAACCGCCAGCTAAGTAACACATCACCGTCCGAAATGAAATCTTTCCTCATCGGCTAATGATTGCAAGCCATATGTGCCAAATTAGGGATCTTTTGAAAGAAGACAGTTCGTTCCCTCCTATTATCACTGACGACAAGTCATTTAAGTTAACTATAGATATTTATATTTAAATTTTTAGCCTCTAGGTTCTTTATAGGCTACAACATCCCTTTCGTTATTGTTTGAACTATGTATTTTGGTTAGTCACATTAGGATTTTTGTTCAGGTTGGGAATAAATATCAAATGTAAGAACGGCTGCATTAGCCGTAGAGTGTTACCCCGGCATTATTTTATTAAAAGATAAATTTCTTCAATGCGGGAAAAACTTCGTTCTTCGCAGTATACTTATCTTGTTAGATTAACACTTTCTTAGTAGACTCTAGCGCTTTTGTTCTTGCTGGTGTTGTTTTGTTTGTTCTTATTCAAGCAAACGAAGACATTTCTCATGGGTACTTTTCGGGAAAACTTGAGCATTGTGCCGTAGTTCGAAAATAAAAGGCTGGACTACTTTGTGACCACAAACCAGTAACGATGGCCATTGAAGGAGAGGTAAAGAGTAAGATAATCACAACGAAATAAAGTGAATGAGTTGAAGGTGGCCAGCTACAAATAATGATGAAGATAAAGAAAAAGTGCGTAAAAGAAAGGGCTGGGGGGAGTTTTTGCGAGAGAATAATTGAGAGAGAGAGAGCGATTGAGAGATAATAAAAGAATGAGATAGAATAGTGAATGACTGTAAGATTATATATGAATTTATATTAAGGATAGACTTCACTACGCTTGGATTCGATGAATTTGATTCATTGTCTTGGTAACGTGACGGCTCGGTTATTAGCTTATCGTCATTATGAATGTAATTTTCAATTTTAGTTTAATAATTCTCGTTGTCGAGCAACTTTTAACGCGTACTAATGATGGGTGTAGAATGAAAAATCGTTCCTACGGTTAGTACTTCAGTACGGTCAATATCGTAATGGATCCGTGTATCGTCTCTTAAGTTGGGTCGATAAGGAGAATAGTAAATCGAGACCAGGTTTCGGAAATTTCCCATATTTTTCCCACAAAAGGCACCAAAAATACTCAAGCTAATCGTAACTTAAAACTTAAAAAGAGAATCAAAGCAAATTTAGTGTATGTCACGATACCCCTACATTTCTATTTACGTATAAGTTGGTATAGTTTACATTAGAAACCCCAGCTATTACACCAATTAGCAGCAATGAAATGCAGTAAAGTCTTCATATCGCATCGACACTTGTTTGTCGGATATGCTAGATAAGCATATCTATATATACCTATATCTCTGTAATATTGACTCTTCAGAGTGATTTTGCCTCTTCTACAAGGTTGTTGTGTTTATAAATTGAGACCTTTTCATAAGAAAAATTATTAGATAACATATCTATTAAACTGTACTTGTTTTATGATATGGTTAATGACTGTTTCTAAAGTTACACTTGTATGGAAAAAGTTTCATAATAATTTATTCTATTCATTCATCATCGTTAAGTTCAAAGTTCACTGCATACATCTTTGTACCCATGATCAAAAAACGGGAGGCATATCCATTGTGTCAAAACGTTTGCAACGCCTAGCAGGAAAACCACAAAGTATATATATTTTTGATCAGCATAAAATTGTGAATCTTTTTTAACATGTCCGTCTGTTCGTCTATGTAATGTCTGTTGCAAACATTCTGTAAAAATGAAGCTATCGACTGCATATTTGGAAGAAGCTGTGGAATTTCTTGCGCATAGATTGGTAAAGGGCCAAATCGATTGAAGGACATCCATGCAGGCGTACGTTAAGTAAAGACACCTCTGTTTTTAAAAGGAATAAAAAAATTAATTTTTTTATTCCTATTAAACGTCTATCCTAAGAGCCATGCTGCACTATATCTAAGAAAATGGAAAAAATCGGTAACGCTTACTTAATTTCATGGTGTGTCATAATTTCATCTTTTGCTAAAACCTTGCCTTTAAGAGGCAAGGTTCAAAGATCCTACAAAGTATATAAATTCTTTGCCAGTTTCAAGTTCAAGCATGTCCGTCCATTCATCTGCCCATGTGCTCGTCTGCGCAACCGTCTAGTATCTGTGCTAAACATTTTTCCGTTCGCAAAAATGAAGATATCGCCCATAAACTTACAAGAGAACTCGAAAAGGATGTAAAGAACTTACACTTACAACTTGCTTACACGTCTATATAACAGAAATTGTAAACATTTTTGCTTTCAGTGGTTTCTGTTGCTTGTTACTCATAAACTATAACACACACACAAACCATATAAATTTCCACTTTTATTCTGAAAATATAAAAACAATCGGCCACGCCCACCCAATATTATAGAATATGAAAAATCAGTTCTTTTCTTTTTTTTGGGATCACAGTGATGGGTATAAAAGATTTGGTCAGGACGACTATAATTCTCTTACTTGTTTTCCTCTTTTTTTGTTTTTTTTTTTTTTAATACACATCAAGTAAATAAAACTTTTTATATAATTACAGGTCATGCGTTAATACGTACTCTCAAAACTTATCTCTTATTCATACGTTCTAATTAAATTGTAAAGAATTTCTTCATGTGCATGCTTAAATATCTCTACCGTTAATTTCTAATGAGAATTGTAGCAAAATAAAAAAAAATGTACGGTAACTTTCTAGGTATTTAAGCACTTTATTGCATGTTCGTTATGTGAATGAATGAATTTTTATATAAGAACATAAACTCAAAGAACAATAACGCCATGGAACTTAAATGGTTGTTGTGTTGAGTTCGTTAAATAATGTACAAATGATGAAAAGACTCTCCCACATGCAAAACTGCTCGTTCATGCAGATATATGTGTGCATCAATGTCTGCACTCGCTTGTTTATCTTGTGATTATACATTTTCGTATGTACATATATATGTATATCTTAAAATCGCTTCTTGTGCATCATTGCCATGAGCGCCTGCCTGCTTGCTAGCCAGATTGCCGGCATATTCAACGTAATGCCATGCCATGCAACATGCATGAATGCATGTTTCAAAAGATGCTTCAATTTTTCAGTTGCCTTATTATTCGTCACGAAACAATCTTAAATGGTAACGGTAATATTTTGATATAATCGTCATATTGTGTGCTTGATCTATACGCTTATCGGCTTGGTGTTTACATAAATAATATACGCGTTCTGTATAAATTTTATGATAATTTATCTGCACACACATGCATATACGTTCATTAATTAAGACTATGTGAAAATAATAATATTTAAATATATAAAGAGAAATATAAACAAAAATATTTAAGAAATATCGCAACAATGGGAAAAATTGAAAAGGATTTGCAATCATTCTTGCAATCACAAATTTTTTTTAAGTACAACTTGAAGATGTATTAAATAAACAAGTAAGAACATTATCGCCTGGCAAGGATGACCACGCGATACCCTACACCACTTCACCTGTTACACTTGTTCATTCGTTTCGAAGATAATTCACCAAAAACTACACATTTACTTTAATGCAAAGGTATACTTTCCGTGAAAGCCCTCATATTGGAACATGCCCAAAACATCACACGGCATGCTCTAAATTTAACAAATCCAATTTACTTCCTAAGAATTTTATTATCTTTCAATTTTCGTCATAAAAAACTAGAAATTAAACTTTCTCTCCATATAAAGGCTTGCTTTTCTTGGCATCCCTTATAGGATTTAGGATTTAAACAGTAGACCTATGTTATCCAAATTCCCTAATTTTTTTGCTAAATAACTGCTAAGGATTAATTTTTATTATGAAATATTAAAAATTGAACTTTTTTCTGAAGGACAAAGTATTCATGAGATATCTTGCATAGGAGCGGCTTACAAGAGATCTAGACCCATGGGCTTGAAATTTGCTTCACTTCATTTTTATGTCAATATATGAACAAATTTTTATCGTAATATATTAACAATGTGGCTTATTTGGCATATAAACGTTTTACATATCCTGAGAATACTTATATGCGTTAGTATCCAAAAAAAAAGACCTGTTTGGTCCAAATCTGAAATATTGAAAGTTATACTTTTCCACCATATTCAGATGCAGTTTTCGTAGGAACGGTTATTTCAGAGGGGCTTCAGAAATGTATCCTAGCTAAACCAAATTTTGGTATCAATTTAGAATTTCGAAATACTATTACTTAACGATTTTTGTCAAAAAATTTTGAAAATTGCAATCTTTCCCCATATAACGGCTTCTCAAAATAAGGTGTCAAAAAGTGTATCAATTCGAACTCTTTTCAACGGCCTTCGTCCTCGGGTCAAAGCACGTCATTGTACTAAATTTCATAAACCAGACGGACAGACAGACACAAAAGCTTAGATCGATTCAGAAAAGTATTTTGAATCAATCCGTATAATAAAAGGTGGGTCTATCTTAAGCCCTTCTGCGTTTTATGTACGTCCACACAGATTTAATATACTCTGTACCAAAGATGGTACACACACAAAGGGTGGCAACAGAGAAAGGAAAATTAACTTTCCACTTACATCTATTTATTTGATTCTATTAAAAACAATTTTGCAAGAAATTTTTATTCGCTTGCGAATGTTTGATGTCTAGATTAAGTTATCAAAATCGATTCATTTCGTGTATGATTTGAAACTAAGGTAACACGATTATAGCCTATCGTAATAATTTTACTGTGCTGTCAATAATTGCATAATCCCAAATGATTCTTCTAAACAAGGAAGAATGTATGCATTTATATACACTTTCCAGTAAAGCGTTTCATATTTAAAAAGTTTTCATTTTTTTTATCAGGTCGCGTTGTTCTTCATTACAATGCTTTAGCGTTAAAGAAAAAAATTGAAAAACATTTCACAGGAATTAATAGTACCTTTGTTATAAAACCACTTAAGTTGGATGCAATGTTTTAAAAAAGTCATTTAAAAAAGCATTATATCTTTTACTATTTGTGATATTAGGGTATATTAAGTTTGTCCGGGTGTATGCAGATAGACCCATCATGCGTTATACCGATTGATTGAGAGTCACTTTTTGCATCGATCTAAGCTTATCTTCCCGTTTGTCCATCTGTCTGTCTTGTTTTTTTTTTTTGTGCTCAACCTACAGATGGTAGTTTGCGAAGTATTTTCATGAATTTTGATCCATCGACGTGTTTTGCCCCAAGGACGAACACTATTGAAAATGTCTCGGATCAGACCACTTTTTTGACCGTTCACCATATCAAGCCTTATCTCAAAAAGTTTTCTAGATTGGTGGCCCACAATAACTTTTTCACCTACTTTTTATACTCAGCACCGAAAAATGAGGGGTATATTCATTTTGTAAAACCGTTTGCAACGCCCAGAAGCAAGCATCAGAAATCACACAAGGTATATGTACTCTTGATCGGCATTAAATTGTAAATCGATTTAAGCATGTCCGTTTGTCCGTTTGTCCCTCCGTACAACGTGTGTTGTAAATATTCTCCTGGCCGCAAACATGCAGCTATCGACTTCACATTTGGAAGAAACATTGAAAGTTCCTGCACGCGGGTCGGTATTAAACAAAAAGCGAAACCGGTCGACGCACCACAACACAACTGAGAACATCTATGTTTTTTAAAGGGAATAAAAAATTGGTTGTTTGCTCATTACTTATGAACTATAGCAAACAAATGTACAAAAATTTCAACATATATTCTATGGACGATATATATATATATAGCTGTAGCACCTGTAAAAAAATGGAGAAAATTAGTCTGTCTGTTCGTCTGTCCAACTATGTAGTGCCTGTGGTAAGCATTCTCTTGTTCGCAAAAATTAAGATATCGCCTATAAATTTCCAAAAGAATTCGAAAATAATCTGAACCGGTCAAAGGACACGCCTACGGCCCCACACTCACATGCGACAAATACTTTTATTTTGAAAATAAAAAAATCAACCTCGCTCACTACATATTATTATCTATAACGGTGATGGGTATAAAAGATTCGGTTACAAACTAATATAATTTCCTTACTTGTTCTTGTTTAACACACAATAGCTTACAGCTTGCTGACGTTTCTTTACATTCTTTACATTTTGGAAAACACTTAACGCATTGCCTATAAACAACTAAAATTTATACTGCGCAACCACTAATGTCCCAAATTTCGGAAAAATTGAACGCATTGTGAACGCTTTATAGAGCAACAAATTTAAAGTGACAGAACTTATTTCCCGCACTGATTTAGCAAATCCTTAGGAGATATTGTGGAGCGTATGGATATTGTTAAAAATTTTTTAAAGAAGTAACGAATCATTTCACGCTGCTTTCACTACATCGCATATGAAGTTCATTCATGGTTGAACGATTTGTTTTGTTAAAAGAATTTAAGAAATTTGCCACTAATAGTAAAAGAGACACCCGGTTTTCCTAAAACGCCTTTCTCTCAGTAAAAATTAATAGTTTACGTTTTTTTATGAAAAACGAATAATTTTATTTGACTAATAGCGAGATGCACCCTCTACTATTTTCATTTTCTTTAAATCACGTTATTATGCCGTACTCTTTGTCCTAACGAAGCGTAAATCATTATTCGTTGTTTTTCTAAAAAAAAATGCAAAAGAGAAAATAAGGTAAATTTTCCATTATTAAACCGCCTGCATACATTGACTGAAAAGTGGAAGGGAAGATGATGAAATAATAATACTGGAGGAGGATCCGAGGCACACATCTAAGAATGACAGAAAATATTCATTTTTAAAGGATATTTAACAATGGCGGCACTGGAGCTTTTCCCGCAAGGCATCGTTAATTTAAAAAGCCTTGCGGAATGCCAGTCCAAATTTGAGTTATAAACAAATAAGAAAATTATATTCAGTTGTGACCGAATCTTTTGCATCCTTCACCGTTATCGCATAGAGACAAAAAAAGTAAAAGAATTAAATTTTTATGCTCTATGATATGGAGTGGGCGGGACTACTTTCTTTTATTTTCAAAATGAAACCTTTTGCTGTATAGTCGCGTAGGCGTTGTAAGCACGTCCGTTGGCCGGTTCAGATTACCTTCGAATTCTCTTGCAAATTTTGTAGGCGATATCTTAATGTTTGTGAGCGGGAAAATGTTTGCCATAGATGATGCACATTTGAGCGGAAGAACAGGTGAATAGACGAACAGACGGAGATGATTGGGCGCCTTTCAAATTTGACATTACCCAAGAACTGATATACTTTATGGGGTTTTTGAAGTTGGTTTTTGTGCGTTATAAAGGTATTAAAAAAAAAATTAAATTTTGATATAACTTTTTATTCGTCTTGAAAAGTAGGGTTGTTCTCAGTTCACATCGTGCACTGGGCGACCGATTTGGCCCATTTTCAACACCAAGAGCGTGCAAGAGCTTCTAAAGTTTTTCCCAAATTTGAAGTCGATAGGTTCATTTTAGTGGCTAAGGAAATGTTTAAAAGTGACGTTACACAGACGGACAGACGGACATGCTTAAATCGATTCAGAATTGGCGAAGAATATGTATACTTTGTGGGATCTCTGAAGCTTCCTTCTGGGCATTTTGATAACATGAATATACCTCTCATCCTTCGGTGGTGGGTGTCAAC
This sequence comes from Glossina pallidipes, assembly GCA_000688715.1. Classification (NCBI taxonomy): domain Eukaryota; kingdom Metazoa; phylum Arthropoda; class Insecta; order Diptera; family Glossinidae; genus Glossina; species Glossina pallidipes. The sequence continues at coordinate 222,511 of KK499887.1, forward strand.
AAAAATATCGGTTAATTAATATGTTCGTCGGTAGAGAAATGTAAGGAGGTAGAAAATTATTGATAATTGGCAAGTGAATTATTCAAAATATCTAATTTTCAACTAGAAATAAAACACAAACCATTATAGTCGGCCACGGACCACTATTAAATACCTTATACCACCTTAAAATTATTGGTACAACAAGTTTCCAAAATAAGGTATTATATCGGTAGCGGTCGAAAAAGTTTTTCGATTAGAACCAGGACCGAAAACCGTCCGTGTATCAAATTTCATCAAAATACCCAACTTGCAAGCTGGACAAAAGAAAATAAGACGTATAGACAGACAGTCGGACAGGCAGGCTTAGAAACACTTTTTGAATCGATTGGAACAATAAAAAAAACTTAATATACTCTTGTAGCACAAGCGGTGTGTATAAAAAGGTATGCATTAACATATCCTCAATAGATAATGTTTGAGATAACAAAACAATAATCCCCGATTTAATTTGCTTTAAAATGTTGTTGTTCAATAAAAGAACAAAAATTATAGATGTTTTGGTACGAAACGTTTCGGAAGATTGTGTTTCAAAGCTAATTTACTGCGCTAAGGAATATTTGCTTGAAAATGTTTTAAATGAACGTAAATTGTTAATGTATTAGAGAAGTTAGAAATCAACAGGTAAAAGAAATGAGGCTGCATTATGGATTCATTTGGCAGCTAGTCTTTTCGTGACACTTCGGAAACTTCGAAATTTCCCTTCGAAATTTCCCTTCGAAATTTACAGAAAAATTTTTTTCAAAGCCCCTATCAAGTGATATAATAAAACGACGTAAATTCCTAAAACCCACAAGTAATTTGCGACTTTGATCAAGTCAAGGAGTGCTAATTTATTTGTAAGACTGCCAAGAATTTTTTCGCGAATGTGGAAAGTGGACACTACCTGCCACGATCAAAAATATCGGGAGGCAGTCTTTGTTTTCAAATAAGAAGAACCTCCATCTAATATATTATTATTATACAAATAAATTGTAAGAATAGAAAAGTAGGATGACTCACATTGCTATCTTGTACTGTTGTTTTTGTGCGCAATTAAAAATATATATTTATGATCATACGGAGAGTTTCTTTAAGTTTACTAATAAATTGGAAAAAAAGTATAACCGACTTATAGGATTAAACTATTATGATTTTCTTTGCCTGATTTCTGAATTCAAATAAAAAATATGTTGCATAGTTTACGGTACACAACACTACTCTAGTTTCATTGCCTTTTAGAAAAAAAAAGGTATATAATATTTATAGGAAGGATTTCATCATTAAACCTAAGCCTTTCTATTGGTCTTAAATCAAGAGTCTTTCAAAGAAATTCGAAATTATATCAAAGTCAGAATGTAGCTCATTTCTATTCTACCCTGTATAGAATTAAATGAATTCTCTATTTTGAAATAAAATAACTTTTAGAAAAAAAAAGAAGAAAGAAAGAAGAAAGGTGTATAATGTTTACGAAGGATCTCATTGTCATTAAACCTAAGCCTTTCTATTGGTCTTAAATTAAGAGTCTTTCAAAGATATTCGAAATGATATCAAAGTCAGAATGTAGCTCACTTCTCTTCTACGCTCTATGGAATTAAATGTATTTTCTATTTTGAAGTAAAATAACTTTTAGAAAAAAAACGAATTACGAAAGGTGTATAATGTTTACGAAGGATCTCATTGTCATTAAACCCAAGCCTTTCTATTGGTCTTAAATCAAGAGTCTTTCAAAGAAATTCGAAATTATATAAAAGTCAGAATGTAGCTCTTTTCTCTTCTACGCTGTATGGAATTAAATGTATTTTCTATTTTCAAGTGAAATAACTGCAATACTTCTTAAGTAAATGCTGATTATCAGGATAAACATCCTTAATTCTGCTGCGTTCTATAAAATTGATTAACGATGTTGATATTATGCAAAGCAGTGAAAACATAAATCAAAATATAACTTAATGACAGATGTGTATTAAAGTAAAGTATAGCAGTAAAGCGCATAACAAAACAGAAGTAAATGTGAAGCTATTTGCATGGACAGTATGAGTAAGCATTGCATGTGGCTACATTTGACAGACAGTTTGGCAACTGGTAAATAACATACGTATGCAAATGTCAAGTAAATTGACCGAGTAATGTGCTAGCGAATGAATAAGCAATTTGCAATGGAACAAAGACAATTTCAAATTAAATATTGTGTGAAAAGCTTTAAGCTTTAATTGAAGGAAAATGTGAAAAGTTTGCCACAAGCATATCACATACAAATTAATACAAAAGGTGTAAAGATGAGTCATGGCGTGATTAGTATAAAATTTTGTAGACAAAATACTATCGATTATAATGACTTCATTAATCTACGCGTTTTCGTTAGCATATCGAACGCATTATCCCCTTTGAGTTCAGCGAGAAAGGTAAAGTTGCCCCCCTTTGTCGTTTTTCTGGCATTGAATTCGACTTATTCAGTGCCTCCCTTGTACGCTCCAGTGGGGTAAAGTGCGGAAACCTTAAGGGCAGAACTGTTTTGTCGACGAAATCACGGTGTGGCAAATACTGACAAAGCGTTACCGTCCCTTATAAAAATCCGAACCTACTATAGGCAAAGGACGGGAAAACAATCCACTGGCTCTATTGGCCGAAGTTATACTATTTAAGTCTAAACATACGAAGCGATAACCAACGTCCGCCAGTGTGTGATAAAAAAGTCGTCAAAAATTAGAGGGCCCCACTGGAAGATGAATATGGGTCATTTCCCCCTGTTTGAACGAGCAACTCTTCGAAGATCAGCTTCCAGCACTCAGTAAACAGACCGCATTCCGCAGTGTCGCGTCGTAGTATATTTGGGGAACAGTCCTCCTTTGGCTATCTGAGCTACATAGTTCGCAGGAATTCCATCCTATACACCGTACGCGTCTTAAGCCCATCCTTGCGTTTGCAGTCTCCATACCCCGTGGAATGCGAACCAATTTTTCTACATTGATTCTAAAGGTTCAAGAGGACACATCGGCAGAATAATCTAGCGCTCTCGGCTACGTTGCTCCATCTGTAGTCTCAAAGATTTTACATAGACCTTGGACCTTCATAAAGAAAAAGCAGACATATTCCGATACTTTCGGTGGCTTCTCTTTGAAGAGTTTCTCGTTGTCGGGAGGCTAGACGGTCAGATGAACACTGCTTTATACCTTGGATGCTTTGGTGTGATTTATGACTGTGACGGCTCGCACTTATCATTGGGTTGGAATATAAAATTCAGTTCGTTTTTCTTTCAAATTTCCATAAACTTCATCGAGCAGAAAAGTGCATCGAAAAGTACTTTAGAATTTTATCTTCTAATTGGGTTTTCTTTCATATCCTTACGTTAAATTATTGGCTACAACACATACGTATATAGGTTACGGGATGGATACGTCAGTTTATTGCGCAAGTTTACACAGGTACAGCATATTTAATTGCTACAAGAGTTTCTGTGCTAGACTCTGTTATACCACAGCTAGATTCGTGGCGTTGTTCTAAAATTTGGAAAAAAGTGTATTTGCTTTAGTTTCGAAAGGCAATTTCTTTTTCTTTTTTGCATTTTCGTTGACTTTACACTTGTATAAATAAACAAAATATTTAATTTGTTTCTAGATACTTGAATTGCATTTTATTTCCTTTGCTAAACTTTATTGCGCACATACAAAACTAACCACAAAAGATGCTACGTGCTTGCTCCATAGTATAATGGCAAATTCCTCAAATTTCCGACATTGTAGAAATTTAACCATAATTGTCAATTTAGAAGCAATTTCGAGAGAACGTAGCAAAAAGGAAAAACAAAAAAAAAAAAACAACACTTCTGTCACACTTAAACAGTCGCTCCTAAAAAGACCACACTTATGTCACACTTAAACAACCGCTTCTCTGCATAGATATCATTTCTATTAGAGAGATCCTTTATCATATGGTTTCTCTTTTCTAAAGATTTCCTTTGCTGTTAATATATATATCTTTTGAATTTCACTATGAAGTTGTTAAAGTTAAAGAAGTTGTTATAAGTTTATATGGGTTAGTAATAAAAGGAAATTTATTAAGGTTGAAAAGTAGCATCACAGAAGAAAAGAAAATGTTTTATCTACGCCTCTACTATACAAGTATTCCTAGACACACTATAATATATGTTATGTGTTTTCCCTCAACCGCAATAACAAATATAAGAACAAGTATAATAATAATAATAACAATAATAATAACAAGTCAATCACTATTTTCAACTTATAATAGTTTCAATGTTGCAGTTATTCTTGCCACTTCAATAAAATAAATCTTCGACTACGGCGTGTGGCAAAATAAATAAGCAAAATTTTTATAGTACAAGAAAGAACTTATGTTCGCCTTTAAGCGATTTCTTTTTTTTCGCTTTTTCCTTGTTTTAAATAAATAAATCACGAGACCAAGAAGAAAATTGATTGAAAAGTGTAAGGCTTCTATTGAGTAGTTATCACGTTCTATACATTCCACAACAATTCCATGCCGTAACATGTGCGGTCACAGGACATATTTAAAACATGATATTAACACAGGACAGAACGTAGCGTATATGAATATTAGGATAACTATTAAGGTTGTGGGCGTATTATACTATAAACATATTCCAAAAAAAGGCCTATAACCAACTACGGAGAATTCTGTTTTAAGACATTCTGTATCATCCTAAAAAAACGCCTTTTTAGACCCATAAACATATTCTTGATCAAATTATTTATTAAATTGTTGGGCCTGTTCAAGCGTGTCTGTATCTCTCCCCCATTTGTCGATTTGTTAGAATGATATCAAAAAACTTAGCACAAATGGCTCGACGAAAGCCCAGCTTGGTAAAGGGTTTCTTCTTCTCCTCTCTTCCGGCTATTATGTAACATGAATGCAAGTGTAAAGGAACAACCAGCCCTCGATTTTTTTTCTATGAAAAAGAGCAGTTGGAAGTTTGCCTTCCTAGGTAACATAAATATTGCATCCCAGATAATGTTGGCAATGTTGACCGCGTTTTTATCCTGTCGATTAGATTGTAAGTCTGATATATATGCTTTAGCTTCCAGACGCTCGACTGTGAGCAACGGAGAGCTGAGAAGCTTATAGAAAGCGAGAGTGTGTCGAAAACTATCGATACTCTAGAGCATCGGCGTAACAGGGATTGTGGTACCCTTACGTGCAGGTATCTCTAAACGAAAGAAGACATGTCTTCATTACTCACTTTCTCTAATAGGACAACTGGGTTTTACCAATGCTTTCACGCACACGTCCAGTATTTGCCCAATAACTGCATGATAGGCTATCGCCATCGCTCGTTCTTCAATCGCGGTGCCGGCTTTTGGAACACAAAGCACGTTGGAATATTCGCAGTATAGGACCGTGCTGCTCTAGACTGTTTTCTATCTTTCCCCCTTCTTCTACCTCTTATCATTATTCATAACGACAAAACGTGTGTATAGAAAAGACTGACTACGGTTGGCTGACCAAAACAGAACGAAAAAAAAAAACTGAAGATTGCAGTAAAACAGAAATTTTTAAAACATTGTTTGTAGTGATTTGCAACTTGTAGCAGATGTTAGTCCAAAGTTCGATCTAGTTCTTAGTATTATATAAAATAGAAGAAAACTCACAATTAGTTAAAGCGCTGACAATTGACAAAATGTTTTATAATTTTTCTGTTATTGGCTTAGGAAAGATGCAAAAAATCTGCTTCAAACTAAATGTAATCCCCTTGCTTGTTAAGTTCTACTCTTTACTTAAGCCTAATAACCTTGCTCTAAGGCAGTCGACATTTAGAAAATGTGATTTTGCTACGCAGACCGATATGTGAATTTATCATGCCGACTAATTTATTTGCTCACAGTGCGATGGGTGCGTAAGTTTTATATATTTATAAAGAAGTGGATCGACTAATGGGGAAATCAAAAGGACTGGTATGGAAAGCATTTCGTTAAGAATTTCTGTCCAAACCCAACTTCTACTAACTCATTTCTCGAAAACAATTTCGGAAGCCCTTTGCTCCATAACTTCGCATTCGTTTGGAAGGTATGATCACAGTTTTCTTTTTTTATTCCCGGAAAAGCTCACATTAAGATTTCTTACTTAATTGATCGTTGTACTCACTAGAAACGATAAAACTTGATATGCATCCAGGGGAAAAATAACCTGTTTTCTTATAATTTTGGTAAAGAAATTTAATTGATCAATTTCCCCATTTCCGAGATACGCTTTTTTGGTTATTCATAATCAATCCTATTAATTTTTAATGGCTAAAAGCAAAGATAAGAAATACAACAGCAATGTAAATAAAAACAAGTGAAAAGACTGTAGTAAGACGAAGTCAACCATTAAGCACCTTACACAATTTCGTTTAATATAGTTATTTATATAACGATCCTTCAAAAAAAGGCTTTGCATGGGGAGTGGTCGAAAAAGTGGTTCGAGCCGAACCATTTGCAATAGCGTGCGCCCTTTGGTCAAACTAATGTCAGTGGAGCAAATTACGCTAAAATATTTCCAAAATTGCGATCTGTAGGTTGAATACAAGAAAGCAAGACAGACAGACAGAGAGACGTACAGGCGGACATACAAGCTCTGAATCGTTCAAAAAGTCGTCATGCGCGTTGCATACATCTGCACTAACTTAAAATAGCCTTATACCGGAAGTCGTGTAGGGTACAACAAAAAACAGTACAACTTGACAGGCTTTCATGATAGCAATGAGGAACTTTAAATAGAAATTTAAGTGGCAGACAATTCCAATACTAATTAATTGATAAAGAGAAATGGCTTGTAATAGATTGATGAATGCACCTAATTGTTTTCAGGCATTTCTAAGGAACGATTTAATGATTACGTCATTACAAATGCTATCATCACCCCTGATCTTTTATGGAAGTTAAATAAGCCAAGCATGATTCCAATCATTTGATTTGTTAATTATCATCTTGCAGCCTTAATATTTATGTGCAAAATAATTTTGAACTCACTTATGTTAGTGAATTTTTCTCTACGACATTTAATGTATCTAAGCAGATAATTTTTCTTATTCAATGTGTTTCAATCATGAACTTCCACGTTCTTTAAGCAATAATCTCAACATTGTCTCTCTCCATTTTTTATACTTACTACGAAAAAGTAACGATCTACTAAGTTTGACATTCGGTTCAAAACGCAGAGAAGAAAGCATTGAATATATCAGAAAAAACGTACATAAAGTGAGTATCGTAAAATTATAGGACGATTTCATTACAATCCTTAGAAGCGTTGAAATTCTCAATCCTTTGCATAAGTGCAAATAGAAAATCAAAGTTGGTCAGTCAGATTCGCCGGGTTAAACTTCAAAGTATTAATGAGAATACGTTTAGAAAAACTTCAACAAACCGAGAGCGTTGGTCACTAGATGAGATATTGAGATTGTGTTTAGGCATCCAAGATTCGTCTTAAGGCAAATTTTATTCCTTTACTTGATTTTTATTTGCTATGCCAGTGCTGGCATGATGACTTTGTAAGATATGCTGCATTACTCATGCGGAAAATTTACCGTCGACAAGATAATTTGCTCGTATGACTTTAGTGAACTGTAAGGATATATATTTGTACGTAAAAGAGTCATTGAGATGGCTTTGTGCCAAAATGTATGAACGCATATAACGCTCTTGCTGCCGTTGAGTTATTTTCTAGACAAAATGTTAAGCCATCACTTAAAGGCTGGCGCTAATGTCGACAGTTGTTGTTGTTGTTGTTGCTACTGTTCATGATAACAAGTTGCGATAAGCCAAATAAACTAAAACGTTTCTTGTGCGTTTATGGCATATTAAGTATTATGGTATTATGCCCATAGCTACATATAAACAATTTATAGGGACCGTTAAAGAAGAAATATTGAAAATATTCTTCACTTTTGTTTTGTTTATTTTCTACTTTAAGTGCTTTAAGATGATTTCGCAGTAAATCATAATAATAACAGGTTTTTATTTTTTTATAGTTTATGTCCTTCCTAAAATCATTTATGATACATAGGACCACCTGTTTTCCCTTTGATTAATTGAATCAATTTATCATACTTGTCAGATATAGTATAAAGATAAACAAGGCTTATAATTCTCGTTAATTAAAACCTATGTCTATGGTTTATGGAAAATTATCCATTTAATTAATTACATCGATAAGCTGCTTACACTGTTTCATGCTTATATTGACATAAACACAGCGGTCAGCGTGATAAAGTGAAGCCAGATAAGACTACTTTTCTTTACTACACTTTTTCCATAACTACATTTACACAAAGGTAAATAAAAATTCTTTCATATTTCTTTATGTGATTGATTTTTTTCTTTCATGTTTTTCATGTGCCTGAATGAATCCATATATTATAGAGTTGATGTGTGCTTGTTCTTGTGTGCATCTATGAATATGAAAATAAAAGAAAAATAAAATCCATAGAAGTACATATACAAAAGTATAATTGACAAGCTAGTAAAGCGTATCAAGCGACATGTCCTGCAGAAGGAAACTAAGGACTAATAATATTAAGAAGATACTTAAGCTTTTTGGATTTTCTACTTTTTTTTCTTTTTTTTGCTTTTGAGGAGATCTTTAAAATTTTGAGATTAGTTTACTATTGCTTTCGATATCTAGTAAAGTCGGATTGGAGGCTTTCGGTTAAAGGCTTTCGATTGAAGGCTTTTCATATCGAATTAACGAATAGCGGGTTCATCGCATTTATTAATGTGGTTTTGCTAAATCTACACCACGGTGTCCAGAAAGTAATCCTCAAACTCAAATAATATTTCTTGTTAATAGTTTGCACCGACGGAAGGAATTCCTGGTGCACAACACCATGTCACCACAAATGAAGTTTACGATGTGGAATTTGTCGTAGATGTCTGTGACAGTGCTCTCCATTAGGAAAATAATATTTTGTGATATGCGATATATCCACGCAAGTTAACATGAATAGTGGTCTTGTTCTTTGCTCATAGTATCATTTTCTTTCAAAGGTACCATTTCTTTCGAGGAGCATATTCGTAGGGGAAGGAAAGTTATGCCTTGACACCATTAAGAAACATAAAAAAAGTTCCGCTTTTTAAAGGTTTAACGATGTTCTTTAGCCGCATGTCTAGCATTCAGAATTTCTAATTGGTTTGTTACGAATTCCAATGGTGCAAAGCGTGTTGGATTTTTTTAACTAGGAATCTAAATTGGATGATATTTTATACCCCATATTGCTTGTGATACACTGAAACATGTGCGGCTACATACAATGTCTGTCCATCTTGTATCATTATGAAGATAGTTCTGAATCGATCTAAGCTTATTTGCCCATCTATCCGCTTTGTGTATAACCTTCACGTCGCAATTTTTGAGATATTTTGATGATACATCGACGAAAGCTCTTTCAAAGGGTTCAGATCGGATTACTTTTTCGACCACTTCCCGTATAACACTTTATTTTGAAAAGTGATTATATCACTAACTTCATTAAGTGAGATAACGTAAAGAATTTAATGATGAGCACTGGTTCACTATAATGTTTATACCCAACATCAATTGTAATATAGGGTATATCAAGTTCGTGCAGGCTTATGTATCACACAGAAGGACTTAAGATAGACACACCTTTTATTGTACTGATCGATTTAGAATCATAATCTGAATTGATCTAAACCTTTCTGCCCGTCTGTCCGTGTAATGTGTGTCCATGCAAAATTTGTGTTCAAACTACAGGTCGTAATTTTTGAGATATTTTGATGAAATTTGGTACACTAACGTGTTTTGACCGAAGGATGAACGCTATTGAAAATGGTTCGAATCGGTCCACTTTCTCGACCACTCTCCCCATAACGACCTATTCTGAAAAGTTGTTATATAGAAAAAAATTGCGATTTTCAAAATTTCCCAGCAAACGTGGCTAAGAAGTAGAATTTCGACTTTCTAAATGGATATGAAAACTTTGAACCCCGAACGAAAACTGCAATTCACACGGCAAAAAGGTATAGTTTTCAATGCGTCGTGATGAAATTTATATCATAATAGTAATTTAACATAAAAAAATTAACTGTACTAAATTTGGACCATCTTGGTCTATTATTTGGACTTTCAGGAAAATTGATCGATTGTTCTAGAGCAGCAAAGTCTAAATTTTAGTAAGTGGTGATGAAAATTGCCTCATGATAGTAATTTCATACGAAAATGAACTATATAAAATTTGACCGTGTACGTCTATTTTTGGATCCTGCGTAAGGAGTGAACTTGTATTACAGCAGGTTGCTTTTACATAGAAACAAGATATAACTTTTGTGTTCTATGATAAAAATAAGAATTGTGTTACAGAATGTGGTGTAGGGTATTGAGAGGTCGGCCTTGCCCGATTACAATGTTCTTACTTGTTTTATTTCTTTTTAATTTATTACTTTACTTTCACTAGGTATTGAATGATATTTGAAAAATTATTTCAGTTTTTTTTTAGATAGAAATTTGCGACCTACAGGTATGTATGATAATCAGAGAATTGTTATATAAAAAACAAACACTTATTTTCTAAGATGTAAGATGTGGCTGTGCCAGGAAAAAGTTATTCAAATCATCCCAGCGGAAAGTGGAAAAACACATAACGCGCACTATACAACAGCAAAGCGCAGCTGATACAAACATACATAATTGTCATCGTGGCTTTTGAAAGTCATGAAGTACTTTAACAAATACATCAATAAGTGTACAAAATTTGTTTCAACCAATCGATCAACCTTTCGTTAACAAATTCATGAAAATTATCCTTAATTTTGTGCTTAGTTTTTAAACTTTGAGTTCTTGATCCACTAACAGTAACTTCATCAAACTATTTTAAATTCATTGTTGTTTGACCCAACAAATTACGCCAAAGCATTGTTAATAGAAGTCAGAAATTTTGCAAAATTAATTTCTGATTATACAACATACACAGTAATAACAACATTCATATCACGTTTGTAAACTTTCAAGAGCAATTTCTGACAAGATAAGTTAATAACCTTGAGAACTTTTAGATGATACGTCAGCCTTTAATGGTAAATTTATGAAAATTGCGGTTATGTCAAGTAGCGATTAGGGTGAAAATTTCTGGGCGAGAATACACATATCAAAATATATAATAAAATCATTTCATATGCAAAGATTTTCCTCTTAAAGAATAGTAATTAAAATCCAATTGAAATCAATCGATCATACAAGTGAGCAGACATGAAGTGAAGGATTTTCTATTAAATTTATTATTCAATTTTACATTTTGATATGACATTCTAACAGTTACACTTCGAAATAAGTATTAGAAAAATTATTTTCACTTTTCTTCCTTAATGGTTGGCATTTATTTTTCTTCAATACTTTTAGGTGCTTGCATGTATTTTGATCATTTTTTTCCACTTGAAAAAGACGTTTATTGAGAAAAAATTGGTAGAATACATTTTTATCAAATTATTTTCAATAATTTTCTACAACTTTTCTCCATTTTTCTCGCAATCGTGGCCATGCCGTGTCGAAAGAATGATATTGGATTACCAACGATCCAATCATCGACCCATTTTTGCACTTCTTAAGCATTTCGAATCCGCGTGTCAACTAAGCTATGCTATATCGATCGGAACAAATGGTAATCAGAAGACGCTATATCTGGTGAGTACGCTGGGTGCAGCAGAACTTCCCATTCGAACTGCAACAGTGCACCCTTGACAACTCTTACAACGTGTAGCCGAGCGTTGTCACGCAAGAGGGTGACTTTGCGTCTGTTAACCGATATTGGTTATTACAACAATACATTGATCAATTTGTTCAACTGACGGCGGCAGACATCTGCAGTAATAGTTTCATTTGGTTTTAGTAGCTAGTAATGCACCACATCTTGCTGATCGCATCATGCGCACATCAAAACACATGGCATCGATTTTTCGTTTCGGTGTCGATGTGAATGGCTCTCATGGCTTAACGCATGACTTTTTGCGCTTGGGATCGCCTTTTCATTGCCAGTCGCAACACGCTATAGAAATCCCTTCCTTTTTTGCTTGGCAAGTAATAAAGCCGCGATTTTGAAACGGTTCCAAAAGGCGTTTTCATTCAATTATTGTGTTAGCCATTTCCCCCCTTTTTGGATCTTTCCCGTTGCATGTAAATATCTACTACTAAGGCCTTAGAAAGTTCTTTGGGAGTTTGAACTGGGTATCTGGTCAATAAGTCTTGCAATTCATTGTCTTCGACCTTTTTTGATCCATCAGGACTTTGTTTGTGTTAGACGTCAAAATCCCCACTTTTAAACCATTGAAACCAAACCCGGCAATTCGGATATGATGGAGCACCGTCACCATAAGCTTCTCAAAGTGTTTGATGGACTTCGACAGCAGATACCAAAAGTAATGAATGTCGAAAATGCAATTTTGAACGTTCCATGAGTAGCGTCTGGATAACTGGACTACTGGATAACTCAATAATACTAAATGGAAAACTGTTATTTTATATGGGGAAATATCAAAATCATCGAATTTAACCGTTGTGCACATTAATACTCTGCATCGACTTATCATTTTCACCAATAGATGTCGCTGATCAAAATACATACAAGCACCTATGAATGACAGTAGAATTGAATGAAAAGAAGCCAACAAAGCAATGCTTGTCATAACTCTTTTCTTTTTCTATTTATTTCGACATTAATATAAAAATGTATTTGTCAGCAGCAGTTGATGCAACAGCAACTCTTTACAAAACATTTTCTATGTACATTTCTGAATGGAATATAGCTCTCAACTGGATAGAATAAACAAACGAAGAACGAACTTTTCCTATTTCTATGTATTTGCATTTATATGAAAATTTTCAAAAAAAAAAAAATTGAAATTTCAATATTTAATATTATTGACGGCTGCTCAGGAAAGCCAGAAACGTGTTTTATGACTCGTCTCAACCCCGGAAACTTATTCTCCAATCCTTTTTAGTTTAGTTGTAAGAAAAACAGGATTAAGATAAAAATGATAATTTTATGAAAATAAATTTTAAATTTTTATATAATATTTTGTTTTTGAAAAATTTCCCACAAATTTCGTAAAAGAAAGCATTAAAAAAAAACTTCCACATGCATTCTCTACGAAAACGAGTCTTTACAGCCCACATACGTATATGTCGCATAATCGCATATGTCTCATGGCGAAAGTGTACGAAAACGGAAATAACAAAATGTAGCATTTGTCATTCATTCATATATATATATATACATACATTGTACATACATTTATTGCATTTATATTATATTATATATATGTAGTCTTTTACCCGTATATGGAAGCAACAATGACAGTATTACCATCAAGCACTGCCACCAATATCTTGTACTTGTTATTGAACGTTCGATGCCAACGACTGACATGTACAAGTTTCACTGTTTGTTTATTGCGTCATTTCATTATTCTCAATACATTTGGGTGGGTGGTAAGATATATAAGCATGTTTGCCTCCTATTGTAAATTGTCTGCGAGAATTTACGATAAATTCAATCCAGCCAATCACTTTGATTTCATCAACAATTTGCAGTTGGCTGTCATACTGACAAATGTTAGATCGCGTGTGTGTTCACTTAAAACTTATTTTGTTTATTTACAAAATTAAATCGAAATCAAAAGAAGAATGTGTATTAAGAACCAAGAATTTTAGAACTTAACGAATACGAAGAAGAATTTCATAGCTTGCTGCCTTTTAGATTTGTAACTAAATGGAGAAGATCCATCCTTATCGGAACTACAAAGTCATCAGAAACTTTGCGTTCATTATATACCTGTCGTATGGCAGATAAAAGCAGCAAGATGGAGAAGTAAACAAAGGAATAGATGGATGGTAAACGGTAAAATAAGTATACGGAACGATACGAATTGGTTGTCGTCTTGGAAAATACATTAATACAAACAGAATGATAAATTTTGCTTTCCTTATATCTTTGCTATGAAAGACAAGGAAGCAGACAGATGAAGAAGTCGAGAGATGACCAGATCGACTGGGAGACGTGGGAGCACGATCTAATGGACCGGAAGACAGAGAGACAGAGAGAAACACGCACAAAGAGATGGACAGAAAGATGGATAGATAAGCGGATAGGCAAACAGAACTACAAACTTTGCCTTTCTTGTGCGTTTTCTATCAGCAACGAAGCAGCAAAAAGATGAAGAAATCGAGAGATGACCAGGTTGACTGACACATGAGACGCAATCCAATCTACGGCAACACGGAGGAAGCAGAGAGAAAGATACTCAAAGACGCGGGGAGAGATAACGATGGATGGATAAATGGATAGACGTTTGCATTATTAAATTATTTTCCGTTTTTGAAAATACGTCAAATGGTTAGTGATTGGCATGTTTTGGTGATGTAAACAGAATAACAGACTTTGGCGACGAAGTAGCAAAGAGATGAAGAAGTAGAGAAAGGTTTACGCTGACTGGTACGTGAGACACCATTGAATAGACGGAAAGACGCAGAAGTAGAGAAAAGACGTTCAAAGAAATGCAAAGGGGATGGATGGACATATGGTTTAAGAAATAGATGTTTCCATTATTTTCCGTGTCGGAAAATCGATTGAATGGTTAGCTTGATGATACAAACAGAACGATAAACTTTACCTTCCTTAAGCCTTTTTTATGAAACACGAGGAAGCAAACCGATGAAGAAGTCGAAAAACGGCAGGGTGACTGACACTTGAGGGCGCCATCCAATAGACGGAAATAGGGAGAAGTAGGGGGAAAACGCTCAAACAGATGGACGGACGATGATGTGTATTGGAAACAAACTATTTTGAAAAGGCATTAAACGTCCTAACGCATAGTTGACACAAACAGCACGATAAACTTTGTGTACCACTATACTTCATTACTAATCGTAATTGTAATTTTTTCAAAACACGGCCGTATGCTCTTATCAGAATTATTTACACAATTGGAATCCCTGCTATTACGACTGTTTTGCCACAAAATGTATGGTTTATTAGCTAATGGTTTCTTTCTTATAAAGTTCATTATTTAATTTGTAAATTAATTGCAAAAAAAAAGTTATTAAAAACAAACCGCAAAAACAATAATGTTTCCTTGTGTATAATTGAGTGCATTAAAAACAAATTATATTTAAATTTTTTTATTTAAAGTTATTGCCTTCGGTGTTTATAAAATTTCAGTTAATGTGTCATAAAAATATTATTGAAATTCAATTATGTGTAATTTAAGAGTATCACTTAAGAGAGGTTTTATCCTCACTTAAATCGATTGAATTTATTTTCAAATAACTTTCATAAATAAACAGTTGAAGGAATTTAATGCAAAAAAAAAAAAAAAAAAAAAAATAGAAAAAAGTTTAGTTTTTCTTTCACTGTCATATGAGAGCAATAATGCAACTTGAACGTGCATATCATTTTCATAGCACTTTCTTCTTTTACGAAAATATAAAATTTCATATATAACACCCGTATATATAGAGAGATTATTAACCTTAAAATGTAAAGATTAAATGCGTTCGCATATCAACAGCTATTGAATTTCATTTGCATTTCCCTTGAATCTATGTTTACTGGTTTCTGTTTATTCGTACATTAGATGCTTATGAAGAGCCAATGAACTCGTTCTCTTTCTCTCTCTTGCTGCCAAGTTTTCATATGCAATTTTCCACCAACTCATCCAACAGATTTTCTTCATTTGATCGCTTTGGTGGAAAACGGAGAGCGTGAAGCAAAAGCTTATACATATTCTATATGTATGCAAATTTGTTTATGCACATCTATAAGTACGTAAATGATTTCTTCATGGCTTTTTATTTTTTTCCTTTCGCTATAGAAAGTATTGAGAATGAGTGCGTGTTCGCAGATGCATGCGTGCATAACTGAAATCCAGTTATTCTGGAAATAAAGAATTCCTGTCTACGGTGTGGAGCTCATTAGTCTTAATTAACACAATTGCATTTCGACACATTAATAAATTTCAAATTGCAAAATTAAACATTTGCCCTGCAAAAGCTTTATTGCGAAGAAATTTTTCAGTTTCTTTTTGCTTTTTTCATTTTTCGCAAAAAGTTTCTGCAAATACCTTTGAATTCATTGAAACTAAAGTTTTATTAATGTTTGCACTGATGTTTACTCTCCAGCATCCAAAAGTAAGCTAACAATTTTAAAGAACATTTCAATCATTTGTTGCCCATTACTAGGAAACCATTTTAAGGTCTTTATTTAAGTCCCAACAACAACAACATTACTTTACTTACTTTAAATGCATTCAGCGATTTGCTTTTGGCGTTAAAACTTTCGAATAAGATGAGTGGGCAGATCAGAGTAGTCTTTAGCACGACATATAAAGTCTCCGGCATATTAAATTTATCATTTCGTTTATGCAAATATATAAGAGAGATCTCTTAAAGTAACATGAAGGAATTTAAGGAACTTAGGTTATGGGACAATTTTCCTTTTGACTACTTTACCTCTCTACCTGCTAATTCCTACGTTCTACAGATGTCCACTTTCCTAGATTACGTTCAGTAAAAGAACGGTTTCGTTACTTACAGAGCTTAAAAAATAATAATGAAACAGCATCAAAATTTAACCGGAGGGAAGACATTTATAATGCTATGTCTAATATCGTTTGAGATTAGGAGTCGTTTTTGCTTTATATGATTCCTGGTTATATTGTTTTATTAAAAAGCCACGAAAATTATACAAAGTAGGCTTTGTTTACTCTTTAGGGCTTGTTCAGTATATACAATATTAAAATAGAATCCTTTTCAAGTTATCTGCAATTCGGGAGAAGTACTATCCAATGCTCTATGAACTTACGAATAACCAAAAATTAAGCCTTAAGTAAATATATAATGTTTTTTTACGAGCCATTAGCGTATAAAGAAATCCTTTCCCCATAATGTCAACCTTGTATGAAACTTTTTATTATACCCTACACCGCTTATATTAAGTTTGTGCGGATGTATGCAACACCCAGAAAGACCTGAGGTAGGCTCACCTTTTGAATCGATCGGTGCTTGTCTTTTCATCTATCCGTCCGTCTGTTTTGCTTTCTTGCGAGGTAGCAAATTTTCAAGATATTTTGATGAAATTTAATGCATTGGAAAGTTTTGGTCCAGGAGTGAATGCTATTGAAAGTGCTATGGGTCGGACCACTTTTTTAACTTAACACTTTCCAATGCAACGCTTGATTTTGAATAACTTTAGGGAACTGTAGGGTATTTAATCATGGGCCGTGGCACATTGTACTGTTTTTACTTATTTTTTATACAAATACATATAAAAATAACAAAAAAAAAAAATAAAACCCTTAATAAAACCCGAATAAAGCTTAAGAGAAATGTAATAAATTTTGACAAAAAAAAACAACAAAAATCTCAACTTATCAAATATATTGGTCTAAAATTTTGTTTAAGAAATGGTTGAAAAAAGCGTCACAGTACTTTTTATTTTTTTCAGACAATTCGTGGAAAGTGCGCTATGCACGCAAGGTTAGCGATGTGCAAAGAGACAAGAATGGAGAAGCGCTCAATTATGTTCAACAATGGGAAAGACATCTAACAGTAGACTGTCCCAAGGACAGTCAGCGCATTAGGACCCGAAAAATTAGTCGCGGTAGCTTTTCATGGTGCATGCCACAAACTCCAGGACAAATGGATAAGAACGCTAGCAGAAAGTGGCTCCTTGATTAGCGGTAAAGGCACTTTCCTTCAAAAGTGTATTAAAAACTTCTTTTTGAAAAGTGATTATAAAATTATATTAGAAAAATATTTCAGAAAAGCTTTAAAAACAGTTTTGAGAACATTTTCTACTTAATTTTATATTTATAGATGTTTAAGAAAACGTTCCTACATGAGCACTTAGATCAAACTCTAATCCAATTTTCTTTTTAATTTCAGAAAATTTTAATCCACACACCGGTGAGTTTATGAATATAAGTCTAACGTAATAATTTTTGCGGATAGTTCGTGGACACCATGACATACGAACACGCTTGATAGAAGAACAAATGTTTGTTAATTATAATGGTGGAGGGTACTCTTTTCCATTTTCCCTCTATTAGATTTTATGTTAAATACTTATCTCTAAAGTAGAAACATTTCGTTGTCTAATAATGGTTTTAGGATTACGTTAAATATAAGCTTAGAAATACTGCAATATTTTGTACTTAGAAGTAATCACTTCCATAGAAATCAATTCAGACCGACAATTGCCGCTATAACTACCAATGTTTTAAAGGACTGCGTCGATTTTTCTAGGCATGAATGAGATTAATTTACTGCAGACCTCTACTGGGATATTATATCGTATCTTTTGAATAACTTCCCGTAATCGTTGTTTATTACCATATGTAAAAACATTTTCTGGGCTTTACGGAAGCTAGCTTTTTCAATTTTTATGGCATATAACTGAAAAATGTACTTCGTATCCATCTATGTGTGTACGTCATTAGTTACGGAAATTCCCATAGAAGTAGCCTGCACTTGTTTTGCAACTCCCACATGCACATATATAAACCTACACAAAGACTGTCGCTCTCTGTCCTTCTGTCCCTCTCTACCCACAGTCCTTTCTGATTCATCTAAGTAATCGTACCTGGACGTCCATAAAAGACCCGCTAATTGACTGGTCACATAAAAAACAAAACGAAAAGAAAAATATTTGTCAAACCGAACTTGGAGTGAAATCTGAATTTTAAAACAATTTCCCTCCTGGTTCTTGGCATATGCAAACTTAAGTCATATTTTCAAAGACGATTTTCAATGAATTTCAGTTTTCTTAATTTACATAATGAGAAGCGAAAGCTTTAAGGCGGGGAGCATGACAAAGTTCGAAGCTTCTCGATCTGTCTAGTAAGTCCTTCCTGATGCCGATGAAATCAAACGTTAAAATTGCTAAATAAACAGTTTCGAGAAATTTACATATATTATTGTTTTCCCCTACGATTTGTTGCATTCAGTAAATATTTTTCAAAAATTTCTTACCTAAATAATTGTTTTCAACTTTTATTCAAACACTGTGTTCGGTAATCTTTGATATTAATTTAAAATATCTCAAGTAGTTTTTTTAACAGTGGTGTACACTTTGGTTTTGGGCTTAAAATATTCACTTAACTCAAATTTATGAATTTCATAAAATTTGTATGTAAATTTAATTAGGGAAATGCGAGCACAAACCACTTTCAAAGGTTTCATTAAAAAACATTTTATTTTGATGAACTTTTTTTTAATTTTTTTTTTAATTCGCACGGAAGTTATTATGAAGTTTACGCTTTCCTTTTAAGTTTATTTTAATTTTTGTTATAAAAAATTTTCTATGGATATTTTTTATTTATTTATTTTTTTTATATAAACAAAAGCTTGTTGTTTATTTCCTTTGGAAGATGAAATATAAACATATATAACGCTTTATAAAAAAACACACGCACTTGAATGAAGATAAGTACGCGGCAGAGTTTAGTATGCAAACAGCTCATAAATGAAAACGCACTTAACGCCCGCGCGTACGGATACTTTTCTACCCACACTGTTGACAAAAGATCAACAACAAATAGCGTCATATGAAAAACTACAAAACATAACTACACGCACACGCTTGTATACATACGCACTCAGTAGGTACGTACGTACATACTCGATTAACAATAACAGTGTACTGGCGCTGTTTTATAACACACAACATGCAATGTGCACACGTTTTTGGCTTTCATATGGAAACCGAATTAAGTAAGGAAAGAAAGCCAGCCAGTCAGCCAGCCAGCCAGCCTGCCAACAAACCAAGCAGCCAGCTAGTCAGCCATACAGCCCACGCTTATGTAGACGATTGAAGTTTGTGGCAACCGTGTTGAACACATTAATGTCAATTCTTGTTGTTAGTGCCATTTGTTCCTTGTCTCATATGTGGAAAACTCTTGCATCCACGGGAAAAACGTGTTTAACAATCGGTATTATCACACTCTCGTGTTCATTCTTTGTCTCTTCTATTGAAAATGACGCTATACACCGTATGCGTGCGATGCAATAGGTATGCAGCTGGCTGGTAGTACTAGTAGTATATGCTATACATGCGCGAATAAACGAACGTAAACTAACAACAATAACAAACATCCGTAACCATGTTGTGTCGGGCTATAGTGTTGAATGTATATTAAACGTCAAAAGCAGAAAATATAAATAAAAGCTAAACACCTCTGCATTGTTGTTGAAACTTGTATCTCTATACTAATAGTGTAACAAATAAACAAATCTACTCAACAATAAAACAAATAAACACATTATATATATACATATAAGTTTGGGAGAGCAACTTATGGGACAAGAGAGTAAAATATTTAAATTAACTGTTTTTCTCAAAAATAAACAAAATTCCAATAAAATTCTTAACAATAAAAAATTACTCCGCCATGAGATCGCATTAATGTCGGAACTCACAATCACACTGACCACACGCACACTTACCCATCCACACGTTGAGATATCTTTAGAGAGAGAATTTTTATATCTCAATATCAAATTGTTTTCTAAGTGTAAATATCCGTTCATCCAATTTAAAGTAGATTACAGGCACTTCATGTTGTTCATATTCATAACGATTTATTTTGCCAGCACTTCAATTATCGTTATATTATGGTTGATTTTTTTATTTACACGTATGTGAAAGACTGCAATACTGTCTCATCTCATTCCTCTGTTTTCCCGATACTCGTTTCTTTTACCGACAAGATAATGCTATCAAACAAACCATTTTTATAACAACGTTCGCTTATTGTTATTTTAAATAACGCAGTACCAGCAAACATTTTATTGACAATTTAAAAAATTTTGAAATCTTACGAGACTTAATCATGTATGAGAAATTTAATTCTTGCTTACGTCTTCAACTGTCTTTGCTAAACAGCTGGATGCGAAAGCGACGACTAACTTTCAGTTACGTGATTACCCGCCGCTCTAATGCCGGTTGAAATTACGGAAATATTCGAAATCCCTCTGAAAGTAACGCTCAGTCTAAAAACACTATTAATCAGTCTTTCATGAAAATTATCTTTAAATCTTGAGAAAACCAAAAATATTCAAAATACTAGAGACTACTATCGCACTACCAAATAGGTTTAATTTCATGTGCAGTGCAAATCTCTTTTCTAAGAAAACTTTAGCAGCTTTCTGCGATTTAAAGACTTTTTATTAAAGGATTTTTTTTTGATCAAATTTATTTTTTAATTACTTGACTTTACCAGTCGGGAATCACGCAGTTTTGTCTGCTTAGAATACTACATCAGGCAATCTCAGCTTTTCCAAAGGAATGATCTGAAAAATACCCAGATGCAGACAAAGGTCCTCAAGTAGAATCACTGCCATTTATCCAAAAAAAATTTAAATTGTTCGTTACAAAGGAGGATTATATCATCGATACTTTGGCCCTAGCCTAGTTTAAATTGTCGTGACGTAACAAATATTCTGGCTAAAAGTATAGATAGCTTTCAAAAGTTTCTAAAATGTCTACGCATTGTTGCTCTATGGAACAAGACATCGCAAGGAAAGTACTCTATGGTTCCAGCACATGAAGCTTAGTTTTGGAAACGAGTTTATACCCTAAACGCTTTGTGGTACAAGGATATGCGCCCAGAAGGCCTTGAGATGGACCCATTTATTATTTAATCGATCGGTTTAGAAGAGTTTTCCGAATCAATTGTCAGAGATATTTTGTTGAAATTTGGTACACTAACGTGTCTTTGCCGAAGGACGAACCGTATTGAAAATTATTCAAATTGGACCGCTTTTTCGACCACTTCCTATAGAATGCCTTATTTTAAAATGACTTTCTATGAACGACTGTAGGGTGATTTGAGGTATATAATAGTGGGTAGTGGCCCATTATAATGTTTGTGATTGTTTTCAAAATAATATTTCGCCTTAATATCGCGGGATAATACACTTGATCCCATTATGAAGTTGTAAGAGTTGTACGCAATTAAATTTTTATTTCCAAGTCAAAAAAAAAAAAAATGGAGGTTCGTGGCTTCAAAATTTCTCTCTTTGCTATCGTTGAGAATAGCATAAAAGTAATTTTAGACTGAGCTGGATTATTAGCTAACCTCAGATCCAACTTATCTATATGTAAAATGTAATAGCTTTCAAATTGTAAGCCTAAATATAAAGTGAACTCAATCCAAGTCGCTCTCCTGCACAATTCGGTGTATATTGGATTTAGTGAATTTGCTTGTTTGGCATTAAATCTTCTCCATTCTTTTTTCGTTATCGTTTCATGAAATGACTTTTGCTTTTAATTGGCTTCGCTATGCTGACAAAAAATGTTTTCTTGGATATTTATTGTCTCCTTCTTTGTGTAGTTGGCGGCAATAGTGTTTGCATACATTTATACGATTATGTTATAATGTAAACATTTTATTTGTTTACACAAGAATTTTGCGTCTTGAAGAGGTCATACATATCATGTTGTTTGCATATAATTTTCAGATTAACGTTTTTATATATTATAAGCCCTACTCACCTTTGTGTTAAAGGGAAAGGCCATTAAAGTCGACAATCATACTTAATGGAAACATGAATTTCTGATATATTTATATATTATACTTATGATAGTTATATAGAAATGAGATGCAATGAATTTTGTAAAAACACGTACTTTAAAGTTCAAAGCAACAACTTGTGAAAGTATGATGAAAGTTCAATATGATCTTTACGAAGACTTTAGCGATTGTCGATTCTCATAAAACAGATGTAATTTAATCCATTTAATGAAATCTGCTTTCTCCTTAACCATCATCAAACAGTGGTAATAAGAAAACAATAAATAAATTAAATGTACATTAAGACAATCATGTTGTTCTCTTTCTATTAAGTTATCCCTTCTACCTTTCGAACGAAAATTTTTGCCATATATTCACAAATATTTGTTCATTCATTAGAGAGGCAGAGAGACGGAGAGAGGGAGAGAGAGGAAGAAAACAGAATCAATTACAGATTAATTTTGCTATTTTTAGTGTTGTAGTTTTTCGTTAATACCACCATCACCACCATCATCATCATCATCATCAACAACATCAACAAATTACAATACAATTAAGCCAAAGTGACATTTATCTCGAAATTCTCTTTTTTCAATTTGGTTGGATAGATAAAGTATATATAAATATAGCGTGACACATGCAAGACCCACTTTCAAGCATTTGAAAGCATGTCAAAATTGGTGCTACTTACTCTCTGTTACTATATGCTTGGAAAATTTAATTGACAGAGAAAACATATGTATATATATTATATTACTCTATATTAGGTTATCAGGAAATATAAGACATGACATGAAAATCTGTAAATAAAGTGTTAATATGCGAGAAATTCCAATCCATGTATAAGAAATGACTTTGTTGAGAAAGATGTGAAAGAAGATGCAATTGATTGGAATAATTTTAACTTTTCCTAGCAACATTGCATAAGCAGTATGTTCAAAATTTAAATCAGGGCACAATCATATTTAAGATGTAATGATTCATGTTTGGAAGTCTATCCCCCGAAGCGGCTTTATTAATTAGCGCTAGGTTTAATTAAAAGCACCTATGAAAAGCACTTCGATTGAGTTCAGACAGTTCGGAATACTGCCAGAGAATAATGACACAGAAATATTTTTTTTCCATTTGTACATTTTTTGAATTGATAAAGAAATGCTTTAATCAAAAGCTTAATCTTTTTTCATTTTGCATAAAAACTAACAACTGAAATTTTAACAAAGCGAATCTGAAGAATTTTTAAATTGAATTTAGGATTATGGAAATTCTTTAAGCCCTATCTAAACCGCTGCAATAGGGAAACAGTATTTGTTTCATTTGTTTGTTTGTATATGTGCAATCTCCTTGCATCCCTTAAAAATTTCGGAATTTCAAATATAAATTTTTTTTTTGTTTTGTTGTATATGAGCAACCACTCAGGAGATGTCCGCTATAGCTGCGAGCACAGTGGTGATGGGGAAGATGTATATGTGAGCTTAGAGATCTTTTTATCGCTTCGTTTGTATTTGCCATACTGACGTTGAAATATTTTTTCCAATATCAGAAAGCTTATGTTTATCTCTTATATAGACTTGAAATTTATATTGAAGTATACCAACTGCACAAATAGGGAATATGAGCTGGACAATGATACGCGTCGCGATACTTTTATTATAAGGATTTATCATACTCTTTTTTTCGCAAGAAATCACTATGTTTAAGATTTATGTACCTCTCACAGTATAGATAGCAGACGCTTTTTAAACTTTGCACCCGTTTCCGGCTTAATTCACACGATAGGCTTACTAAATAATAACGATTGATGAACATTAGGCACGATAGGCGAACCATTAATATGGATCCTCCAATTATACATCCAAGAAATCCCATTCAAAGGAGTTGTCTAGATGTGAGGTATTACGAGCGGCAGACACAATATGCTGAACGTCATGAATGCGTGCTTTAAAGCATAATGACATTTGGCCCCACACAGTAAAACTAGTCCGTGAAACTTTAACAGCACTGAACTAACATCTGCTAAGCGAACTGTCATATTCATCAGACCTGGCTTCACTCGATTACCATTTCTTTTTGTTGATGAGCATTGTACTGGAAACTTTAAATCATTGCGAAATCTTGGAGAAGGGAAAAAATGGCTCGGTGAGTTTTTTGCTTCAAAAGAGGAAAATTTATGTTGGCGTAGTACAAATTGACAGAGAGAAGATAGAAGCAGTAAAGGCCAATAATTTGAATAAAACATCTGTTTGCTATATTATTTCTTCTTTGAAAAGAGACAGCTTGCTGCAGCTTGCATTAAAACGCATGAGAACAAATATTTGTGTTTACTAAGTAAACGCAATACCTTCGAATTGCAAAGTGTTTTGTTAAAAGTCTCACTAGATTATTTCGAGATTTTTAGATTGCCACAAAGGAAAGTTTCGTATGAAGTTTCAGCTCAATACCTTCTAAAGGCCGTAAACTCATCGCCATGTTCGGATTTTCCGGACATACTTGTGGAGCAAAGCCTCTTTTGACAGCTTTATTGATTTCGATAAATATCTGCTACAAGTTTTATAAATTATTAGATATTAAAAGTTTCACTTTTGACTTTTATGGATGTAATCGTAGGCGAATTAGATCGATCCTTTCCTTTCCGGCCTTTCTTTTAAGGCCGCTAAATAATAGTTTAAAGGCATGGAAGTTTCTCCATTCTATTTCCATTTGTACGAAGCATTCCAAAACAGACCTTAACGGTCAGATAGATCACTGCTAGATAAACTGATATGCAATATTTACCGAATTTCATCTTTCCATTCCCATTTTTTCCGACTTTAGTCCTTCACACAAGCAAAGAAGAAGAAGAAGAGAGCGTAATTTTTAAGGTGATCAAAAATATATTACATACACTTTTTATACTGAAGATTGCAAGAGGAATGACAAATCTAATATATTCCCATGCACCGACGGTACGTAGAAAAAACAGTGAGGAATTTATCAAAAGCGTCGATATGTTTCAGCGAAAATCAAAAATTTAGAACACAATAAAAATTTCCAAAACTTATGTGTTAAAAATGCATGAGCATGTGCGCATGCATGACTTATAAGCGTTACAACTGAACGTGCATTCACACACACACACACACACTCACACAGAAATATCATAAATTTCATGTAGTTTATATGGAGCATGTAATAGAGAAGTGAATTTTCCTTTGTTTACACAAATTGTGTGCATGTGCATTCTACACATTGCCTTTTCCAAATAAGCTGAATATACATATATTTGCTACCAAATAATATGAACTTTGCATTGATTTCCTTTCATTGTTTGTAAATATGTACGCATAAAGTATCATTAAGTATGTTATAAAGCAAGTGTGGCAGCGATTTCGTTTCATCGAAAAGCCAACTTATTGATATCGCATCTTATTTACGTTACGTTTCCAGTGCGCAGTGTTGGTATCACAGGTCGAATGCAGGCGAAAGGAAACCATAGGTAGGGTATGACACAGATCCGTTTAGTTAGTTAAGCTTGCATTTGTCCGTTCTTCCCGTCGACACGTGCATGCATTCTCTTCGCTTAATTATAAGTGCCTGCTTTGTGTCCAAGGGATGAGATTAACTCCCGCCATCACTACCGAATAAGCTAGTTTTCCATGACATTTGTCGATAGCTCGAAGTGATTTTCATTTTAGCAAGTCGAGGTCCACATATAGCTTTCTCCAAACATTACGTTGCCAAATCAGATCAGACAAATTAATATCTTCTTCTTACGTTCATAACAGTTTTACATTATAATCAAGTGGCGCCCAAGTGAAGCTTTCTTGTGCTATCCATGTGGCTTTTCTACGTGGGGTCCATCTTACCCAACCAACTCAGACATGTCTAATCTTAACAGTTGGCAATACAATAAAAATAGTGAGAGTTTACCGTTTAAATAGTCCGGACTTGTTCAAACGGTTAACTTTTTTTCGCTTAATTGATACCTATGCCAGATTTGAAGGTCACCATTATTACTATAATTATCATTACCTAAGAAAGTGCATTTTTCGATTAGGCTTTATGTCCTTAATCAAATTAAAGCGATGCTTCCAAGATGGTTTTTCCACATTCGAAAATAATCAAGAGTCCGGGAAAGTGAAATCGGAAAAATGGCGCAATCTAGGAGCCATATGACTTGAATTTTTGATGAAAACCGCTCAAGCAAGCAGTGGTGTGCCTCATCTTGCCAAGAGTATAAATTGTCTGTTCATAATTCTATCCTTTGCCTAAGGCTTCGACAATAAGTTTTAAAATCCCTTTCCTTTCCTTGATCAGCTTAAGTCCAGCATTCTTCAGATAAGATCTTATGATTCGTTTGTAGTTATCAAACTTTCTTGTGGCATTCGTTACTTTACATATATTTTAAATTAAATAAGTACAAGCTTGTTATGTTTTAATTAATAACATATCGCATGATGTAATGAAAGATGCTTTTCATGTTAAATTTCTGCAATAGCATGCTTATGCTTTTTCTTGTCTTTATCACTTGCGGTACAAGAGTATACTAAGTTTACGCGGATGTATTCAATACCCAGAAGAGCTTGAGATGAACCCACTTTTTATTATACCTAATCATTTTCGAAGTCGATCCAAACTTCTCAGTCTGTCTGGTGTTCAACCTAAGGATCATGATGAGATATGATGGAATTTAGTTTATTGACATGTTTTGGCCCAAGAAAATGGATCGGATCGGATCGGATCATATTTTCGGTCACTTCTCATATAATGCCTTATTTTGACAAGTCGTTACATCCACAAGGACTTGCGTGATACCTATCTTTTATTATACCAATCGGCTGAAGATCACTTTTTGAATCGATTTAAGCCAGTCTGTCCGGCTGTTTTTATTTCGTTTCCTTGTGTTCAATTTACAGGCCGCAATTTATAAAACGTTTCCATGAAATTTGGCACACAATAGTGTTTTGGCTCAAGGACGAAATCTATTGGCAATGGTTCGGGTCGGACCACCTCTTCCCATACAACGCCTTATTTTGCAATGTCGTTTTATGAATTACTGTAAGTTCACGTAGGGTATTTAATGGGAGGCCGCGGCCCATCGCAATGTTTTTACTTGTTGTACACTACACCACTTTTGGTATAGGGTATATTAAGTATTAGTGCGGACGTTACATACGTCCTGCATACATATTATGGCAATCGATGCAGAACCGTAATCAGAATTGATCTAAGCCTATATGTCCGTCTATCCGTCTAATGTCCAACCACGTAAATTAACTTATACTACATTAGGTTGCGTTTGGGGCCCGCTTCCCAATAAATACGCATATAGAAAATATGCCTTCATGTAGAAATAAGATATAGTTTTTGTATTCTATAATAAAAATAAGAATTCTGTTAGACAATCTGGTGTAGAGTATATAACGCTCGGCATTGCCTCACTATAATCCTCTTACTTGTTTTCTTTTAAAATTATATTTTCTTTACTTACGCAAAATAAATTTTTTTTAAAAATCTAAAAAAAAGGCAAATGTTGTGCATTAAATTTGTTAACCTAAGCTGAATACATTGTTTCATTGTCTTATTACATTATTTATGTTTGTTTGTTTCTTATAGATTAGAATGAAAAAGAAAAATTGCCCAGCTGAGAATGAGCTAAGTGTTGTGTTAAGCACAATACTCGTCACTATAGTAATTGGCAAAATTTTCTTGTTTTATTATAAACTCTTGATTGTTAAAGTTAAAAAAAAAACCTTCAGAAGTCGAGAGAAACTTTAACAGTTCTCTGAAGACTAAAAAGACTGTCTCGCACATAATGATAAGCCGTTTTTGTATAGAAACATTTGCTTGACAAATAAATCTAATTAATGATTGGTATGCGGAGTTTTTTGCTCTAATTTAAATTTTTTATGTAACGAACAAGGAATTCAATGGAAAAAGATTTCATAATTACTCGAGTATGAAGTTTTGCAATAAAAAAGTTGTACGTTGAAGAGAATTAGGTTAAAATCACATAAAGTTTACGCTAACGAACTTGTATAAGCATGTTATGGCATGTATACAGCATAATAATGCTAACGGTTTACGACGTTGGCGCGCGCGTAATAATTATTAATTTCATATTCAAACTTACTATCATTTTCCACTCTAATGAAAATTTTTCAAGCACTTGTAATTAATCTAAACCTTGCTCATTTTTATTTAAAATCATAATAACAGATGAGGAGCAACGCATAAGCAAGACCTAGTCCGCACAAGTTTTTTTTGTTATATACAAACTAATGATGCACTGATTATACCGTACAACGGTATGCGGATGTATGTAACACGCAAAAGTGCTTCAAATAGACGCACCATTTATTATACCGATCGACTCAGAATGATTTTACGAATTTTTCTAAGCCTGTCAGTCCGTCTGTCTGTCTGGTCATGTATATTTGTGTTCAAGCTACAAGTGGCAATTGTTGAGGCATTTTGACAAAAATTGGTACAATGACGTGTTTTCACCCAAGAACGAACGCTATTCAAAATGTTTTGGATCGGTGCACTTTTTCGAAAACTTCCCATATAACGGTCTATTGAAAAAAAGTCATTATATGAAAAAAATTCAACTGTCAAAATTTTTCGACAAAAGTAGCTAAGTAATAGCATTTCGGCGTTCTACATTGACTTGGAAAGTTTGGAACGGCTAGAGCGATTTTTGAGTCCACTCTGATATGACGAACACTGAAGTTCATATGACAAAAACGGTCTCATTTTCAATGCTTCATAATGAAAATCAAATCATAATATTAATTTAAGATAAAAAAATTAATTGTATCAAATTTGGACCGCGCACGGCTATTTTTGGATTCTTCCCTATATGAGGATTTTCACGAAAATTTGTGTTTTTTAGGGCAGGAACATTTCAGTTTAAGTATTTTACGATGAAAATTGATCCACAATAACAATTTGATATAAAAATTAACTGTGCTGCATTTTGAACACGTACCTCAAATTTGGCACAACCATTCTTACGAAACGTTAGTCTTTATTTACAAGGAGGTCTAGTTTTTAATACACAGTTCCATGATGGTAACTTGATATAAAAACATGGTATAATTTTTGTGTTCTATGACATAAATGAAAATTTTGTTAGACAATTTAGTGTAGGGTGTCTAATAGTCGGCTTAGCCCGACTACAATGTTTTCATTTGCTATTTAATGCAGTGTGTAAGGTTCAGGAGAAATGCTCGCTTTAAATTAATATGAGATTCTAGATGAACTTTGTCTGGTATATAACATGATTAGGTATAGTAAGGTCTCTCATGTACGCATGCTATATGCATTCCCTATTTCGGGACGATTTCAAAACACAGCCTTTTTTTTTGCAATAAATTTTTCATTAAAATGATGTCCATAGTAATAGGAATTCATTCCCCATAAAAAGTTTTCATTAGAAACTACAACCGACTCTTTGTTATACGCAGTGACGATGATGATAGAAAAATTTACTTATTCGTATTTAGGTTTTAATTGTATTTTAATGAAAATATGACTACTTCTAAACGAGATCGGAAGGGACTGAACGTCTGCTCTATATGAAAATCATAGAAAAGTTGTCCGCAACGAGTACAAAAACGGGCAAAAGTTTGAATTAATTACCACGTTAAGATTACTTTTGAAACCAAGAATAATATGAGCAAATAGTTTACGGCACGTTAGGGTTTTACGCCTGCTAATGTCATGTTACTCGGCATTCATAAAATTTCAAAATTTGCTCACAAATGCTTAAACGCAACAACGTTAACAAACTATTATTTCATCAGTCACTGTTCTATTCATTCAAGTTAGTGAAAATACCTGTGGCTTTTCTATCTTTACTGTCTTTACTGTCTTTAATATCACACTGTCTTGCAATAGTATAAGTGTCCAGAATATACTTTTTGAAATCTTTGAAAAGGTCGAATTTTATGACAGAAAAGGGGAGAAATTTAACTTTTTCTACTTAATTCAAAGGATCGTTGTAGGTGATGAATAACGCATTCGTTACAATGTCCAAAGCCCAAATAGCTATGCTGCAGTCTAGACAAACTATTATATTACCGACATTGATAAAAGTGAATATCCATGGCAGACGTGAAGTCAGCTTTGGTGTACTATGATTTATTCCAACAAAGGAAACTACCACCAGGGAACGTTACCAACAACAATCTTAACAGAAAAGTGTGACGACGTTCGGCTTCGTATAGTAACGCTTTTTCACGGAACGTTAGGATTACTAATCCGGAATCTGCTGCGTTCCTTACTGTTATCAGCAGATATTGCTCTTTACGTTTAGCATAGCTTTTAAGCAGTGGCTAATTATTCGAACATTGCTTCGAAGAAGACGTAGAAGGTAGCGATGAGCAATACTTTGAGTGAAATATCTTGTTACTAAAAAATTAGTCGATACTTATTCACAGTTCCAATATCGGAATCATATTTTTTTTATGACATAGGGATATACCTTATACATGTAATAGAGTAGTGGTCAGAAAACAGTGAGAAAAGGGACTCAGCGAGTGGCCGCCATCTGCGATTTGTGTACCTGA
Source organism: Glossina pallidipes (assembly GCA_000688715.1). Taxonomy (NCBI): domain Eukaryota; kingdom Metazoa; phylum Arthropoda; class Insecta; order Diptera; family Glossinidae; genus Glossina; species Glossina pallidipes. The sequence goes on from KK499887.1 coordinate 253,610, forward strand.
TCGCCTTTAAAGATTGAGCGCTCATTATGGTTACGGCCACACAACAATCGTAGTTACGTAAACTATACCGCACTGGGGAGTATGAAAGTGGGCAATGTAAAAAAGCTTCATCCCATGCTGTTAACGATTTACATCTCAAGTAGCAAATGTGGTCTTTTTAGTTTTTACTTACAAGCGTATTATGTCTTATACAGAAAATACACTTAAGTCTAACTTTGCAAGAGACAAAAGCTTAACCGAATAACCGGCTGATGTTGATATTTAGAGTCATTTTATTGTTGTCTTTATAACATCATTTTCGAAGACTTTGTGTGAATGAAATTTAAAACTTTTCAGTTTAAGTAATCATCTATGCGTCTGTCAATGTTTCTGATCAATGTACGCCTTTTTCATTTCTTTTTCTTTGCGAAAGTAGGTGAAAATGAAAATCTTTGTAGATACTAATAAAGAGATGAAGAGGTGAAGAAGGTGAAAATAAAAATCTTTGTAGATACAAAGTCTACCGCTTGATTCCCATAGCCAGCAAGTTCGCTAATGCACCAGCGACATCACCATCAGGTATTGTTCTGCAGACATGGTTTGCTGGTGGACTTTCGTAATCAGATCTTGTACAGATATTTCCGTTTTTGTGGAGAGTACCGGGAAAACCTATTTACGTTGCGTTGCTCTTCCCTACCGCTCCTTGTTACATGTTGATGCCTTTCTTGATAGACATAGATGACGCACACGCATCTCATCCCATTCGTCAAGGGAGCAATAAATGAGTTAATGATTGTGTCCAAGCTTTTACTTGCACCATTGCGTCTTGCACCTGGCTGAAGGTATTTTTCCGCGGTTACAATACCATCGTTGGAGGTCAAATCAAGCGATATACTATGGGTGATTGCGGCAGCTTTAGTCCATTATATCCTGTATGCGGAAGGAGGCTGAGTATCGAACACATGTCATTATCTCACGGAATTCTGTACCGTTAGCTCTACTAAGCGCTAAATTACGATTTTAGAAGAAGTGTTTGCAATCTCCGTACATATGAAGATGCATAGAAGACATTCTCAGTCTGTCGTACTAAAGGAATATTTCTCATTGAGGTCACAGCCGCGCGTCGAGGGTCGTAAGCACCACAATTCCAATGTGCCCTTGCCATAGTTTCTGTCTGTCGTCATTTTTACCTTGTGTACGAGCGTGCATATGTTTAATGTATATGAAAATCTCATTAATGTCCTCGCATATATTCTGATATTTTATGAAAAATAAGTGGAAAAGTATATCTACATTAAATATACAAAAATTATTCTTATACGCATATATATGTAATATAATCACAACTTTAAATAAATCCTGTGAATAAGTAGAGCGCATGTAACAATAACGAGAAAGGAAACCAATTGTGCAAACAATTCATGAGCGAACACATATACACATGCATAAATAGTAAGGAAAATCTCATTCTCTAAATATTGAAAAAGTAAGAGAAAAGAACGCGTATCAATTGCACACAAATGCAAATACACATAAGTATGTGTACATAAATAAATTCTTTTACGTTTTAGCTTTCTTTTGTATATGCTTTTGCGAAACCAAATATCAAAGAATAAGGTAAAGTAAGTTGATTATTGCGTTTGCAACGGACGTATAGTTAGCTTAAGGTCATTACATTTGACTTATATTGTCCTGCCACTAATACCTCATTCCGAATATGTGCCAAAGGCCTTACAATGCGTAGACGTTCGTTATCAGATTGGCTTGACATTTTGAACGCATCTTTTATTTTTTGGTTTTGATATGACCAATCACTCAATGGATGTCCCCTATCCGCCTAATGCGCAATGAGTAAAGAAAGTAAACGAAATAGGGAGGGTTGGCCACTGTCTAGGGATGTACGCCCAATCGTTAAGGGTTATGCCTTTGCCGATTAAGTACTTACTGTAGCTATGACCAAAAGAACTCTTTCGCATTGAGATTTGAACCAGCGAACACTGACTTGATAGTCGCGGTTCTTACCTACTCGCTTATTCATGCCGATCCAAAGCCGATTCCCAAACGCGTCCATTCGTTACGCCAAAGGTCAACATCGACTTCGCTTTCTGTTGATTTATCTGTTCAAACGATTATTCTCCCATCCATTCATACATGTTTTGATTTACTAGCGGTTTCACGTTCATTCGTCATGTCATAAAGAATGAGATAAAGTGTTAAATATAACATATTGAAACACGCCCACAATAGCTAATTAAGTGAAATAATAATATTAGAAGTAATTACATTAAAAAATTCTACACATGTTTATTACTAAACTACGAATTATAGCAGCTGGCGACTTGAAAATTAAACACAAGTATAGATTATATAGCATATAAATGCCTTTAGCACACACTTAGTTGACATTCACTACACGCACATACTTGCCGATATGCAATTGACTATACATATATGCAATTACACATGTGAAGCTATTGTAAGCAATTTATTTTGTTAAAGTGTTCAACAAGACAACGCTTACCATTAGCAAGAAGCTAAGAGTATATGAGTATCGTGAAAGCAGTTTTAGTATGAAAACGTTGTCATGGCATATAAAAGAAATTGTCGCAGATCGATTTCGGTTACAAATGTATTTTTCTGCAATTTGTAGTAAGTATGTGAGAGAATGCAATTATATTTAAAGTGGAAAAGAAACGCTCGCACTTGTTCTATAACGAATTCCATTATTGATATTTTACAAAGCGTTTATGTGTGATATGTGTGAGGACATATCATATTGTATTCTAAACATGTACTTAGTAAACATGTAAAATGTTCGCACATCGTTCATGTTTATTACATATGCGTATACCGGTAGAGAAGCATGACGCATGTTGAAATGCTTTTTGACATGCAGATTAAAATTTCATGTTTTTCTAATGGGAATAATAATATAACAGGAAACATTAAACAAAGGTTCGAAAGGAAAAAAAAATCAAACAGAATAATTTGAGTTGTTTAGGCAGTCTAAAAAGAATTAAGCCCTCCTCACAAACAAATACATAAGGGCTTTAGGAGATGACGTCAAATGCTCGTTAATACCTGCTGTGTCATGTACAAAATGTGCAGAGATTTTAAAATTTTTAAATGCACAATTTTTTGTTTTCTTTTAACCTGACCAATCACTTAAGGGATGTCGTCTATATGTGTAATACAGTCAGGAAGAAATAATTTTTTTTTATGACTTCTGGGTAACTCTTATACACATAGCACGGTGATGGTCAGAGAAAAGTGGAGAATAGGTGACAAGGTATGACCGTAGATTTCTGAGTTATGAGCTTAATCGGTAAGTGTTATGTCTTTGCCGACTAAGCACTCTCTGTAGCTATGGCCAAATATACTCTTCTGTAATCTTCTGTATTCAGATTTGTAATCGCGAACATTGACCGACCTAATAGTTGCTATTCTTATCTACTCGGTTATTCGATGAAGATAATTGTGATAAAATTACGATCCCACAGGACGGTAGACATGAAATTATAGTCTCAATATTGGTCGTGTGTAGCGATTTAAAAAAAAAGGCATAAAAACGTTACGATCTGGCTTGACCGCGGACAGCTCGTGGGTGTTTCTCATTAAATACCAAAAATTGCACCTGGTTTTATAAGATGCCTTTTAAGGGGGGCGTACTGATAGCTATATGAACATGGTCAAAATCTCAGCATGTTAAGTTCATATATTAAAGCATTGTTAAGCTTAAATATACGAAAATACGACTTGTTGTCAGATAAAAACTTATTTTTTGTTGTGAGATAAAAACTTATTTTTTGTAAAAATATTTATATGGAGAACGTTTTAAAAAATATTCTTATCCCTAAATTTTTCACATACTTCTTTACGGATTCGTTTTGACAAATATGATGATCATGTGATATGACGATGTAACGTAAACCCTCTTTTGTGGTTTTACGTTGCTCATTCAACTCCTTTTGAAGTGAAGTTCGTAGGTCTAGATTTTATTTACAATTCTTAGAAGATCTATTTACGGATTGTTTTTAGGAATTTAAATGTTCAATGCTTTTATTCTCCTCCTCCTCTCCGCACAATCCCTCGAATGACTTTTCGAATCGCTTCGTCGTCTGCAAATATTTTGCTTACTTACTCTTTTGCAAGTAAGTTACCATTACATATATTCATCGCGACCTTTTTAACCCGTTAATCACTTAATCCGCTAAACTTCTGCCAAATGTTGTTAGTCTCTTCGCTAGTCGCCAGATGCAATGCATGCATACTTTATTGTCCGCTTTGTTTAGAATTTGATTTTTTGGAAGATCGAATAATTTTCATGAAAACTCAAATCATCAAATATGGCATTTTCCTAGCAATACATTATAAAATAGTCTTAATATGGCGAACCATGGCGACAATGATCCGGTTCAATCCTTTTTTATTGGAATATATATTTTCGTAGTTCTTCATACAACGGCTTTTTTTAGATAAAACGGCTTTCATATGCCGGATCGTGGTGAAAATAGTCCGATGCAATCGATTTTTGTTGGAAAATATTATTCGTTTCTTTTCATGTACGACTTCTTTAAAATAGGTCTTATACGGTGAGTCGTGCTGAAAATGATACGATTCAGAACATTTTACTTTTTTGCGTCGATTCAATTCGATTCAGCATATGATGGTGGATCGGTGATATAACAAATGTCATTACTATCTCAAGACAGTTCAGCGTTGTATGGAAGCTCAAGGGTCAAAGGGATATAGAAGATAACTCTTAAGAAAAAAGTGGTCGCATGCCTCACTAGTACAGGAACTGATAGACTAAAACTAGAAAGCCCGGATTTATTGCCGTCAATCAGACATACATTGTGTTCCTCTCTGTTCCTGTGCAGGTTCTGGCCACAATTTTATAATAAGCAACGCTTTTATTACGATGCCTTGTCCCTACGGACAGATGAAATTTCTTAAACTCTCGTAAAAAATGTATCGTTTCACACTGATATTTTTCAATAATAATAAATAAGTTTTCACTTTGCCCTCCACAGGTTTAATACTTTTGCGGCAGCCGGTCTTGTTTTGTTTTTCTATTATAATATGCACATATGAATATAGAGTACAAACGAATTTTTCTGAAATTTTTTACATTAAGTACTTATTCTATATGCTTGTTTTATACCAGTGTACACAAGTTGTACATATTTATATGAGTTCCGCAAATTTTTATGGTTTTTTCTTTTTTTTTTACGTGCTTCTGCATGTTTTCCCTCAATAGAATTTACACATTTCTCATTTTTCTTCTCTTTTTTTTTTTTTTTTTATTACTATTTTTTCACAACTTGTTGTTTATTTAAGTATTTCAATGTCATTATTTGTTAACAAAGCTGCACAGTTTTTCTAATTTTTATTTACTAATATGTTAGTCAGACTTTACTATATAGTCTGTAATGATACCTTCTTTTATTTGCATTTTTCAACCATGAAATTTAATATAAAATTGAAAACAAAAAGAGCTGCAAGTCAAGGGCAAACTAATTTGAAAGTAAGTACACGAAAGCTGATACATAGACTTTAGACGTACCTCAAATACATAACGTCTAAGCTCAAAATTATTTCAAGTCTTTTACTTTGACTTTATAAAATTTATCCGCGTCTAATATTCAAAATATTTAAAGATTTTATAAAATTTATGTTGCATCCTCCACTTAGTCGCTTGTTACATGTTTGTAAATACGCTAATGATTATTGCATATCAACCGCATCGATATTAGCATTAATTTTGAGAGTCCATTTCACTTGCGCTACTTAATTATAATCAAAGGGAAAACCAAAGGCGTATAAAACATCTACGTCCCATGTATTAGAACATGAATAATTTGCAAAGCTAAGCGACAAAGAGATTAATCATGATACCACAAGCCCGCACGCAGCCAAGCGATCACCGTCGGAATAAACGTGTGTGAGTGAAAACGTTTAAATTTATCTGCTTTGGTATCTAGGAGAGAGAAAGAAGATGGCTTCTTTCATAGTGTGCCCTTTTAAGCAAGCACACACGTGATAGTTTCGGATATTTTGCGAACGTGCAAACCTCTCCCATATGCTGTCCTCGTCAAAAATCGAATAATATCTAGAAAAAGAAAAGCCTGGGAATATGAAAAATGATAGATCATTTCTAGGGCGTTTCGATTTACTTATTTCGTTTCGTTTGTCAGAAGGAAAACACTGCTTGTTCTAGCTAGTACGCTAAACTGTAAAGCGAATACTATAATGCTGAGAGAACATACGAAGCCATCTTCATTTTTAAAGAAGCCATTGGTCTAACCAAAATATAAAATTGCTATAAATACCAAGCTTTCTTCATAAGCGCAAGTCTCAATAACAAACCGAGGGATGGGTTAACACACCTATGATTCGGAATTTTGGTTTGATACAGCATACAATTTGTGCCGTCTTCTTTAAGTGTCGGAGTAATCAGAGTGAAACAATTAATACAGTTCCGACTTTTGCCTGAGTACAGGCCTTGCCAAATAGATTTTAACAAAACCAGGCCAATGAGATTCCAAACATCTGTTAACTGACCACACCGCCGTAAACAGACTCATAGCTCACAGGAGGATCATATTTACTTCACATCTAAGTTTTAATTTTTTTCTTTTATTACTTATGTGCACCACCCGGAAAGAAGAAATAAGATATTCCGCTCCAGACAAAAGCTAGATATTTCAATAGTTGAGAAGTACGGATGGTGTTCATTGAGTGAATGAATTCGATCGACGAAGAATGCAGATAATGTTAAACAGGTTTAAAGTGCTCCACTGACCAAGAATATATTAAAAAGTCTTTGGCGTCTGTTTCTGAAATGAGAATGAGATTCAACTTTCAGATTATTTTGTAATAGCAGCGCAACCCTCGACGATGAACAAAGAGAAATGTCAATTAGATTATCTTTGATAAAGCACACTCCGTATCGAAAACTGGCGGAAGGTAGTGAGTGAAGAATACGAAAAATCGCTTTTTTAATTCAAATCCTTGTGTTTGGAAATTGGGAACTACTGCCTTTACTATTAGCTATCTTTACTGTTAAATCCAATTAATTTCCTAATTTGTGTGTACTTCAACGTTACAAACCGCGTAGCAACATCATTATACTTTTACTTCTCGGTAGTGACCAATAAATTGCCTTCATATACAATTTCAATATCATTAAAAATTGCAACAAATAATACAATTCATCTATCATGTGTGAGAGTAAAGTGCTTGTGGCATATTAACGACCTGCATCAAGTAACAAATGCTACTGCTTTCGCAAAATGGCATTGTTCTAAATTTGAACAAAATTGTTCAACATTTAGATGATGTGTAGACTGAAAATAATATAATCAATAGACTAATTTCCTTAAATGTTTTAAAATTAAATAAAAACTCATTGTGCAATAATGCACAACAATGTTGTATTGAATTAATAAATTTTAAAAGCAATAGTAAAATTTTTCCTTGCTTTGAACTACAGTTTAGTTAGTAATTTATGTCGAATTAACCCTGGAGCTACCTAACACCTCAAATGGGTTCATTTCGATTTTTTCAAGTTCCAAAAAAATCCTTATAAGGATTATGTAATGTTTAATAAACTTTAGGTGGGTTAAGATTATTGGCAAAAATTCTCGGTGGCTAGACTCGATTTTAGTCCATCTACTATCTACTCTAGTTCCAAAGATACCGATCACGTACACTTTTTATCTTTGCCAAATTGCTTTTATTGGACTTGGGATTGTTACAGTTATAAAGGCTAAGAAGAATTAAAGTTTGGTTCCGAAGAAAATTGGACTGAACTTGTTGATGTTCTGGTGAATAATCGTTTACTGTCTTTTCGGGAATATCTCCACAGTTTCGTAAGCTATTGATCAGTTCTTTGCGTGAAAGTGTTCACGGAGTCGTATTATGCCCATTTTTAAATTTTGTTTTCTTAGTCGATCAATAAGTGTACGCAGTAAACTGCAACCTGTTTTAAGTTTATATCATGCTACTTTTGTTAAATTGACGCGGACGTCAGATATCTTATAAACTAAGTTTATATGAAACCATTCTAATTTTATTAAAAATAAAATTTCCTACAAGTTTATAATGAAAGGAATTAAAGGATGTTCAAAGCTTTACCTGTTTAACACAGCGTAAGCACTCGACGACCAAGGAAAGGTTTAACAAATATTCATTGCGCAATGCAACGAATAGTAGGAACATGAACAAAATTATCAGCACAAAATTTTGTGTTCAGATTTTGTTTTCAAAGGTTTACAAGCGAAGAATTTGCTCAACGCTTTGGCGTCATGGTTAAAAATAATATCTTTTAAATAAGTTATTCCGAATTTGTAAGTAAAGACTACGTCAATGCAATTTGAGAGACATTAAGGACAATACGTAGAACGAAACGGAGTTTTACGTAACAGTATGAATCTACGCAACATTTCTTGTAGAACGAAACAAAATTTTACGTAACAATATGAGTTCAGTTCTAGGGCTAATTAACGAATTATTCATGGATTTTCATTACTCATCCTCACAGGCCCATCAAATGAATAAAAACAACAGAAATTCATCGATCGTCTTCGTCAAAAAAGTTGAATTTCAAGATATGAAGACACATCAAAATGCTTATTGGAATACGCATGCTAATCATCTTTTCAGAATAATAAAAATGAATGGCCCATAGTCGTACATAGTCGTGTTTTTACTACTTACCAAATTACATCAACGTTGCATTGAAAATCGTGGACATTTCTTTGCTTTAGAAATTAACAGTAGTTTTCTTTAGTCTCTGTCTTGCCTTTAGCTTCAAAATGATAAACTTGTGGATTTTTCCAAGCATTTAATAAGAAAATGTAGCCTCATAGTGGACACGAAAACGTTGGAAAACTCTTCACTCACAACCATTGTATTATTTAATAAGTTATATTTCAAAAAATTACGTATTATAATCAGGAATGCAATTGCATCTCGTCTCGTCTACAGAAGATTAAGGCGAGCGTGATATCTCTCTCTAGCTATCATAAAATAGAAATGCATGACCTTTGCTAGTTCGTTTATAGTATTCAGGGGCAAAAATGATATTATCTGGAATTTTTTAGTAGGATAGCAGCTTGTCTATAACAGTATCTTCCCCATATCGGGAAATGTGGCAATTCCCATTATCTTGCTCGTTAAAGCTTGCCTCAATTCTTCAGATCAACTTTTGAAAGTTTGTTACTTGCATGCAAACATAACCCAATTACGTAAAGCCAGACACAATTTCGGAAAACACGAGATTTTCTTTGCATATTTGTTATGACCAGCCACACAGGGGATGCACCCTATAAGTGCAGGTATGATGACGGTTCATGGAGGGTCATAGCAAGAGAGGGTTAAGGAAGAAAGAGAGAGTAGTATTTGTGAACATTCGTCTTGAAAGGGGTGAAATTAGGTACTGTAGGAAAGACCACGGCTAGCAGATTGTTCCAAAGGCGGGCAGAATGGTTAACAAACGACGGTTGTGCGATATGCAGGTAACTCTAAGACGGGTAGTTGGGAACGCTCGAAAAACCCTGCAGTCCTCTTAAAACCTAATGCGCGGACAAATTCCTTCCATCTCCGTGGAACATATGCCGTGAATGTACCTGTATATAAACACAATCCGGCGTACACTATGCCGATGCTCAAAGGTATTGAGGATTTTGGACACACCTTCGTCGCCCATGACTTTCTTTGCCTTTTGCTGTTTTGTGGTTGAAAGTCTCCAATCAAACTTTGAAGCCTCCCGCCTACACGTGGAAATTATACTTTAATTTTGGACGGATATAGATGGCGTACAGATGCTGTCTCCAACGATAACTTCAGCTATCTGAAAAATCTAGAAGAAATGGAAACTTAAGCATAAGAATTTTGCCGCAGTGTTTAAGTCGGTGTTTGGAATAATGGCTTAGTCGACTTACCAGCTTATAACTACGCAAAAAATCTTTAACGATTTTGATACTTTGTTCAATTAATTGGGGTTTCGACGTTACAGAAAAGGTTTCTCGTCTGCTTTGCTTACTATTAAAAACGATTCTTTCTTTTCCATATAAAAAGCGCTAACATTACTATTAGTGGTGGCTTTGTCTCAATTCATGTAGAGTTCACAGTTAAAATGCAATTCTATATAAAATTGAATTAATTCTATATAGGATTATTTCATTTCTATATAACTTATGCAGAATTTGTGAATGACGCCAAGCTTTTGCTTTATGGGTAGAAACCATCGCGCCAATCGTAAACAAAACACTTCTATTATTGTAGAAAAACAAACTAGAGCATAGGAAATAAGGAAATTTATGGAAATAGAATGGGGCATGAAAAAACATTTGGAAAGGAAACTGGAAAAAAATATAGAAAAACTTTTTTTGCTGAAAAAATGTTTAGGCAAAAAAAAGACTCGTAATTTTTTCAGTGAATTTCATTTTTTTATTAAAAAAACAAGTAAGGACTTATAGCCGGGCAAGGCCGACCATTAAATACCCTGCACCACATTGTCTAATACAATTGTTATTGTTAGTTGAGAACACAAAAATATTATAGGCATACTTTTCATATACGTAGTTCTGGGGAGGCGGGCCCAAAACGCAACGTGATGTAATAAAAAAAAAATTGGCACCGATGGTCCAAATTTCGTAGAGTTCATTTTTTATGAAGGTACTACCATCACCATCACCACATACTAACACTAGGGCTTTTCTGCTCTACAAAAGATCAATTTTCGTGAAAATCCTTATTAGGGTAAGATCCAAAAAATAGGCCGTGATGGTCAAAATTTGGTACAGTTATTTTTTTTATGTTAAACTATATATACATAGATATAATTTTCATCATGAAGCATTGAAAAATATTTTATATTATTTTTGTCGTATGAACTTGAGGTTTCGTTATGTGAGAGAGGGTTCAAAAATTGTTACAGATAGTCCAAAGCGTTCACAGCAATTTAGGATGACGAAATACTATTGCTTAGTTACGTTTGCCGAGAAATTTCGAAAATTGCAATTTTTTTCTATAAACTACTTTTCAGAATAGGGAGTTACGAGGGGAGTGGTCAGAAAAGTGGACCGATCCCAACCATCTTCAACAGGGTTCGTCCTTGGGTCAAAAGATATCACAAAATGTTATGAAAATATCTCAAAGGTTGCGACCTGTAGTTTGAGCACAAATGTATATGGGCATTTTAATTGGTAAGATATAATTTTTGTGTTCTATACTAACAATAAGAATTGTGTTAGACAATGTGGTGCAGGGTATTTAATGGTCGGCCTTGCCCGACTATAAGGTTCTTACTTTTTTTAATCTAAGGATTTATATCATTAGTCTAAAAAATTACAATAGCAATTATTCATACATTTTTTCGAAATATGAGAAGAGGTCGAAAAAGTGGTTCGACACGAACCATTTGCAATAGCGTTTGCCCTAGGGCGAAAATACATATAATAATTGGAAACAAGAAAACATGACAGACCGACGGACAGAAATGCTTAAATCGAGTCAGAATCTTAATCTGAAATGGGTTGAGAAAGTGCTTCTGAATCGATCAGAATAATAAAAGGATGGTCCTTCTCAAATGGGTGTTCACAAATGATGTAAATTATAAAAATGTGATATCGTTATACTTTGTTTAGATCTATCGAGATTCTTATTTGGTGTTCGTTATGTAGTTTTTCAAATTTTAAGCCATGCATTCTATTGTAATGCTTTCATAAATATTTCGAATATTTTTACCACTTGAACGGCTAGTTTCCGTTTACCATTGCTATTACATTGATATTTATTTTAAACGTATAAAAGAAAGTGTTGTAGTTTCATACTCATTTTCTACTTACTTTGCCATCGGTATCGGTAGCATGATAACGTACTTCAAGTGAGCCACCCAAGACAGCATACCAAAAACGACCCTGTTCCCCAGCACGAAACACTAAAAGCCACAAAGCATAAATAAAATGAAACCTTAAATGTGTATAATTTTATTAGTTTAAGGTGGTTTTTTTTTTTTTTTTAATTTTATTCTTCAGGGCACTAGAACGCAATCGAACATAAATTTATGTATTTTATATTTCGAATGGTTACAAATGCTTGGAAAGTCCTTGCATTTATTAGCCTTTTGTGAGAGAAAGCCGGAAAGCGCAAATTGTAAATTTGAATGAATTTCTCTTAACATTTATTTACTTACATGTAACGCCCTTTTCAAGATCCTCATAAAAGCCGCACATGGCCAATTGTTGTAATGCCGAACTAGGCAGACGACATAATGGCTCTACACGACGTAAACGACACGATATTAATTCAACATCTCTTAGATTACGGTCACAAGGTCTGCCAAAGCAAAGAAGCGAAAAAGAAAAAAAACATATTTTTATAAAAATATAAATAAAAAAAATAAAAAGAAATGGAAAGAAAAGAACATTTTTACAAGAATATCGGACAAATTGCAAAACGTATGCTTCGGTAATTTTTTATGCACTCTCTTTCTTTCTAAGCAAAAATGACAACAACAAAATAGTTTTATATCTTTCCTCAACTTTCAACTTATTCTTGAATACCGTTGACAGTTATAGCCCCAACTTGGCTAACATTGTTTGTTATCTGCATTTTGTGAAATTTATTAAAATTTCTTTTTTCTTGTTTTTATTTGTTTTTTATTTACCCAAATAGAGCGTTAAAGTGAGATAGAGACGAGCTAAACTAAAAACTAAATTAAATTTCTTTACAACTTTCTGGATGTCATATGTAAGGCGCCATTCTGCCAGTACTAGTTTTTTATTCTGGTTTTATTTTCATTTTTTTTTTTTTCTGTAAATGATTTCCATAATATTTCGTGCGCAAATGTGTAACAGAACGAAAGAAGAATAAAAACATGGCCATTTTCCAGATTACTTGCTCATAAACATTACATTATTTTACATTCAACGAGTCTTCGGGTTTGTCTGGGGAAACACACACAAGTACAAAAAATAAAATCCCGGAAATATATTTTTCTTAAAACTAAGATTCCTGTTTACCCAAAAGTGCGCTTTAAAAATCTTAATTATCCCCGCCTGAAAGTTGACTTTAAAAATTCATATCTTAATAATCGCGAAATTTTGCACAAAATACATGCGTTTACGTTTAACTGCGTAAGGAAGCATGACGTAGCATTGTTCTAAGCATTCAACCGAATCGTTATCATAAACTAGTTGTTTAGTTTAAGTTTGCTTCATAGAGCAAGCGAACAAGAAGTAAAGTGCAACTTTGCTTGAATTGCCGGCACTTTTATTTTCATGCATCTACAGAGCGTATAATGGAATAGCAAAAATTCTCAAAGATTTATTAGTATTTTCATTATTTTCGTGCAGGTTTTTTTTCGCTCATAAATTTTAGCGGTTAAGAAAATATTTGTCTTTTAGATCAAACTTCTTGTTATATTTTTTGGTTCTTTTTTGCTTGCATATTTCAGGACTAAAAAGAAGCGTAATATGTATGAGAAACTTATTGGAAGATTTACGTATTCAACAATAATTCTTATAGCGATTTTTAAGAAAAAGAAGAAAATAAATTTTTTTGCATCCGCTTTCAACAAGACAGGGATATGCATCTAAGATGAAATATTGCCTTCCGCATATGTACAACCCATGAAGACACTTCCGCATTGCATTCCCAGATGTCGCCTCGTTTGTTGATTTCAGTGAACTTCTGTGCAGGTAGAAAATTGAGTATCACATACTTCATGGTTGTAAATAAAACTTGAAAAGGAATGCCATATTGGCCACTTGGTGCAAGAGTTGCGCAGGGATACACTGTTGCAAGTCGAATGTGGGTCTGCCACATCCAACGTACCCACCCGACGTGGAGCCGTCTGATTACCACTTGTTCAGATTGTCTGCCACGCGGGTCCGCAAAGTTGAAGAAGAGCAAAAATGGGTCGGTGAGTGGATCGCTCCCAAACCAATATAAGCTCTTTCGACTCGATATCGCCATGTTGCCAGAAATATAGTAGAGTATTATAGAAAATAATGGGAACATTTTGGTTAATGTATACTGCAACAATTTTTCTCAATAAATGCCTTTTCCAAAATCAAAACTAGGCAAAATGGATGCAAGCACCTAATAGTATAACTTTGTATTATTGTAAATAAATGTAGACGTTGTAACGCGCATTGACCAATAGTCTACTTTGTTTACTAATAATATGGATAATTTTTAAAGAAAAGAAAGGTGAGGAACTTAAGAATTGGGACCATAGAACAAAGCCGAGGAGCTAGCTTGTTTAGACAGGAAATGCTTACAGCGTATTATTAAAATACGCAAATCAGCTCATAATAGTAAATTTACAAAGAAATATTCCTTACCGAATTTAGACCACGTAGGTCTATTTTTTGGATGCAAGGATTCTCACGAAAATTAAACCCTTATATGCCAAAAAAACCTAAAAAAAAATAATGTGTACTTTTGAAGCATTATTACCAAAAGGAGCGAATAGCTGTACTAGGCGAAGTGGTGTGGGATATGTAATAATCAGCGTTCCCCCACTATAATGTTCTTTTTTGGTTTTTTTTGCAATATTATGTAAAATAGAAAAGCCGAGTAAACAAAGAACCTTTACTACCAACCCAATCGTGGGATCAAATATCAAGTGCGATAGACTTTTCAATAAAGCCGATAGCCTTAGACGCTAGTGTTTCAACACTTTAGTCTTAGAATTTATTGGCTAAATTAATTATAATAATAATAAATGCAGGTATTTGATATTTACAAAATCGGAAAGGGGAAATGAATTTGTTAGTTATTAAATGGTAAGACTTTTGTTTCCGAAAATAAAATCCTTAAAATATACAGGCAGCCCCAATCTTGATTTTTGGAAGAGATGGTAAATATGAAAATTTGCAATGTATTTGTAACCAACATGCCTTTTCTGAGCTTCATAAGTTCAAATAAGAATTCCATAATTAATTTATTATTTTTTATTTAGTATTATTGTCTAGATATTGCTTAAAAACCTCATACGTAATTGGTCAGTAAATTAAAAAAAAAAAAAATGTCACGAAATGTCAATAACAAAATACTAGTTACCAGCTGGTTTTCATTCAATTTTCATTTAAGGCTAATAATTCTCGAATGCACAGGCATATGCAAACGTTATTTACATAAACCATAAATTTTGAAATGCTCTCTAATGGAAATTTAACAAGTATAGCAAATAATTTTATTATAATAGAAATTTGATTATTGACTGAACTGTACTGTAATGGAGAGTAAATGGTATTGAGAAGAGAATATTTGAAATTAAATCAAGCATGCACTGTCGATTCTGAAAGTAGTTTATTGAAATTATTTCGTCATGACATATATAAAAATCGATGAATTGTAAAAAGTAAAAGCAAACATCCATTGCTCACTTTTAGGGTTAATTATATTTAAATATTTCAAACATATTGGAAGGCAAATAAAAATAATCCTTATATAGATTAGAAGCAAATACAAGAAAATTTATATTTAAATCTATTCTTATCGGATTATTAGCTATTATTGACGTCTATGACGATGTCTTTCCATGCGTTTTGGCGGTTAATCTTTAAAGTCAGCAATTTTGAAATATTTTGACAAAATTTGACATACTGACGTGCTTTGCCGTGGACGCGTGGTTAAAATGTTTTGGATCGGTCCACTTTTTGGACCACTCCACTTATAACGCTTTATTTGAAAGGCAGTTATATTGAAAAAAATATAAACATTCAAAATTTCTCCATAAATGTCCTTGAGTAAAAGTATTTTGATGTTCCTAATTGACAGAAAACATTTGATTCAGCTGAGTGGGCAATTTTTTGAACGCCGTCTCATTTAATCGTTCCTATGAAAACTGAATCTTTATATAAAAAGAATATTTCACGGTGAAAATTGTAGCATAATAAGTAAATTGGCGAAGGAATCAACCTTACTGAATTTGGATCATATAGGTCTATATTTTGGTTATCACCGTATATAAGGATTCTCAGGAAATCTAAGTCCTTATACGACAAAAAGCCTATTTGTTGTAATGTTTTATGATGAAAATTTTTTCATAAGAACTGGTTCTTTGTAGCAATTTACAACAAAAAAATTAATGGTAGGATATTTGGATCACATCTGTCCATTTTTTAGACCATAATATATAAAGGGGTTATCATGAAAAGCAAGCCCTCAGATGGACGAAGTCTAATTTATAGCTTCTTATGACCCAAGCTGCAAAATAGTAAAATTAATAATATTTTATATATTAATTAATAAATTTTTAGGAAAAAAATTAAATTTTCCATATTTGGATCAGCTCACGTGATGTTGTGGGCAACCTTCAATATGCCCGCTTTTATGAAAAGTATGTCTTTCCATGAAAATAATGTGTAATTTTTATTGCATTATTACCAAACCGAGTAAATAACTGAAGTGAATGGGTGTATGGTAGCTAATAGGAGGTCACGACAGGCTATAATGTTCTTACTTCTTTTATATGTTTTTATATCTTACATCACTTGTGTTGGAAACATCTTTGAAGTTTGTACGGACGTACGCAACACCAAGAGGGGCTTGAAATGCATCCGATTTTTATTATGCCGAATCACTTTCTAAGTCAATTCAAGATTGTCTGTCCGTCTGTCCGTCGACCTGCCTGGGTTGCTTGTTTTCAGTGTATAGATCTCAATTTTTGAGGTATTTTGATGAAATTTACGTATTTTGTACCAATGACGACCCCTATTGAAAATGTTTCGGATGAGACTTATATAAATAACTGCATTATATGAACTTAATATTAAGTGAACTTTCCCTCACTACCTTTATTTTTCCATTACAGCCTTGAAAAGTTTTTAAATTTATTATGGTTAATGAAAACTTCTCTAGCTGAAATAAATTTGTTCATTTTATAGTTAAAATGAATCGTATGAAGACATTTTGAAACTTGAAAATAGAGCTTAATTATAGTTTTTATCATTAAACAAGTAGTTGCATTCATTTCACGAAAATAGTTAACGGGCTTTGAAGAGAAAATATCTAAAGAAAGTCGTTTACTTAATAAATTGCTAATTAAATAAACTACGTACTGTTAATTAAATAAAGAAGAAAATAAAAGTATACTTTTAAGCGATACTAAGAAAAGAGACTGAAAGTATTGCAAGCATTTAAGGGTGCGTTCGTTTTATAAAACATTAAGAAAACTTAACTATTCACAAAGGATTCTAACACATCAGTTAGTGAACTTGATTTGGCTCTCTTCTCCCTCTTTTTGTCATAACTGTTTATTTGATTTGGTTGTTTTTACTGCCGTATCATCTCATCTTAAAAGACTTATATTCAATTGGGTTATAAAAAATGGATTACAGAAAACGGATGGAAACATGAAATCATGACAATGGAAAACTCCGTAAACTCTTTTATATAAAAGCAATGGACGTACTCCGTGGCAATGGAGCAATGGAAAGTTTAACTAATCATAGCTGGAAACGATGGAACACGGGACAGAATTTACGAATATTATAAAACGATTTCAAAAAATCGAATGTGCTTTTTTTCAATCGATTTTGGCTTTAATTTTTATTTTACCGTTACTAAGAAGAGTTTCAATCAGCTTTGAGGAACCAAGAAATAGATTAGTTGTAATTTTGGATGAAAACTATACACGTTCGCGCGCTGTGGCGATCGGGACGGTTTATAGGAAAAGAGGTATGAAGAAAGGGAGTAGTGTTTGTGATCATTCGACTGAAAAATGTAGATGTCAGGTACCGTGACCAACACCTCTATTGGTAGGCTGTTCCAAAGACGGGCAGCAAGGTTAACGCTGTACCTGGTATGTAGGTAATTCCGTCTAATTAGTTTAAAGGGCTTCATTGATGGATAAATTACTTTAATTTCTGTAGAACACTTGACCTCGGTACTGGTACATGAGCACTGCTTAGCTTACATTAGGCCGCTGATCGAGCGTATTGAAAATTTTGGATACAGTTTTGTTACACTGAGTTTTTCGCAATAGTCGAGGGCCTTTGAGCATAGTTCGGAAGCCCACATATCTGAGTCATACGATAATTTAAGTACACATTTAGAAAGGAATTTTATAAAAAAATTTTCATCACAAAATTTCACATCCTAAGATTTGGTTTCGATACAACACCGTGCACCTTACATCGATTTACACTATTTGAAGGTCTTTCTCGCACAATCTTGCTACAACGTTAATAAAACTTGGTATACATTGTTGTATCCTACATCATTTACGGTAGAAGGTGTACGTAAATTGTAAAGGCGTAACATACGATCTGTCTTTATTGTATATATACAGAAAATATTCCTTAATCGATCTAAGCTTGTCTGTCCGTCTTTCCACGTGTTTCTGTGTTCAACCTACAGTTCGTAATTTTGGAGAAATTTTTGGGGGCTTTTTGGTACACTGACGGCCAAGGACAAAAGCTACTGAAAATGGTTCGAATCGGACCACTTATTCATATAACACCTTCCCATATAGCGCCCTATTTCGAAAAGTCATTATCTGAATAACTGTAGGGTATCGTAGCTTATTTAATGACAAACCGTAGCCTGCCATAATGCTTTTTCTTGCTTTGTTTTGTATTAAATCTATGCTTGAATTTTGTTATTCTTTATGATTTTTTCGTATATAATTTCGATACACAATGTTACGAATTAATCGTGTTAGGAGGGGGACGTCTGTGTTTGTTAATTAAACCTGTCTTGTACAAAATTAATAAATCATTCATGCATAAATTTGCAAATAAAACAAAGGAAAATTTTAACCTATACCTTAGCTGTTTTAATAAATAATAAAACAAAACATAGTTTTAGGAAATTTTCAAAAAATCATTTATTTCATCAGTTAATCGATATACATAATTAAATGATAAAATAAGTCAAGTGATTAAATAAATGGTTAAGAAACTTTTGTCTTTTCTAAAAATGATTTATTTAACAAAACTTTTGCAACACCAAAAAAAACAAAAATGTATAATCAATTCTTTTGTGTGATATTAAATATGCTTCAAATGTGCAATTTACTAATTAATGTTTCCCTACAATGTATTATTACATGCAATTTTTACAATAATTCCTTTCATAATTGATGTTTTCAGTAATTAAATGCAAAGTCATAGACTATATTTCACAATAGCACACAAATACCGAGAAAGCTTTTCTGTGAATAGAAAGACACTTATTGCTTTGTAAGGTAGGATAATGAAGATATTTATGAAATTGATCTTAAGTAGAGTACAATGTTGTTAGTCAATGGAAATAACTATTGAACTACTGCCAGTTGTATTTGCTTAACAAACTAATATCAGAAAAACTTACCCTCTTGCAAAGTATTTGAAGTACGTTCGAAGAGTTTGCAATAAAGGGAATGGACTTAATTACGATGAATACCATCATTCATTATTGTGCTTGTTGGTAATGGAATGTACGTACATACAATCACTCAAAGCACAAAAATTTAATTAAAATTAGTATATATATATATAAAATATTAACAAAAGATATTAATTTAGTTTTTCAACAAAATCCTTAAAGTCGAACACTACGCTATTTAATATTTGAGAGAAATATCTCAACCTAATTAATATATTTTCATTTAAGAAATGCAAACATAGTTTAAATATTTTCTTATCTTAAAGCCAAATTCTATCATAAATTTTATATTATGCCTGAAGGTTTGCCATAATAATAATAATACAGAATAAAATATTTGTATAAAATCTAAAAGTTTTCAGTTTATTTTCCAATTTTTCATATAACTTTAAGCAATTTTAGAGAGATTGTAATTTAAGATTAAGAGAGAAGCTGTACAAAGCAGTCATTCGCATTTTTATAACACGCTTTAACATGCATGCGTTCCGAAGGGGAAAGAATTAAAGTAAAAGACATATTTTATTTACAATCATGCAGGAAACTTATGTTCACCTGAAGAACGAAACTTGAAAATCTATCATTTAAGGTAAAATGTAATGTAAAAGTTGCAGAAGTTCTTTTAATTTGCGCCAGGGTATTAAATATTTAAGATATCCTGTGAGGACCAAAACGAGATACGTAGATTTCAGATTAGTTGAGCTATCGTAAGCATTTTAAGTTTAGCATAAGTTTATTAACAGACCGAAAATATTGTAAAGTGGGACCGGAAATACTATATTCAACTTCGAATTGGGACTTAATCAATCGGCCACACCGATTAGAACATGAATCGCAGTAATAACGAAAGAAACAGAATTCTACTTCGTTCTTCTATTTCTAAGAGCCGGAGTGCTAACAACGCTTCGTTGATACAAAGGTCTGTTCGGTCATTAATAAATTAACTGTGTGTGTACGCCCTGAAAAAACTACAACATTTTGTGTTATGAGGAATATATTCGCCATGATTCGTCCATCCGTCCGGATGTAAGATTTCTTCATAAAATTGTATTTTAGAATGTGTGTATGTCATTTTGTCAAACTACTTCATTACAATCTAATTACATATTATACACACAAGTATACTCGTCATCGCGACGTAATTTAAATGCACATTTTCCAAAGAGATCGACACAATTAACTGATTCAAAGATTTTTCTACTTTTCTACCGGAGTGATAACAATGCCCCGTTCACACATGGGTCAATTTGGTAATTAATTAGAATCTTCTTCTGCTTTTGCCAGTCGGAGTGTTGACAACGCTCTGTTGATGTAAAGGTTTCAATATAAGCGAACAAAATGTGAATTTAGGCGCGCAGAGTAAAGCTTCGGCGTCTATGTAATTTATCCATCTACAAATTGAATATAAGTAGCGAAGAATCACATGAGTACAAATACGATTGTTAGTCTGATATATGGGGGCGTACAACCAATCATAAGGTAAGCACAAGGTTATCTAGACAGATAACCGGTGCCTAGGATCTACTCTACGGAAAATCTCCGAAAAATACAAATTTTCTTGTAAGAAGAACCTTCTTGGCCGCCCGAGCGCGAACCTTGGCGAAAATTTGTTCCTTACACGTTAGTTGCATATATTTAGAAAAATATTTTTCACTAGCACTCGCGAGCTGCTAATCTCTAAATGACTGCAAAATGGCATTTTTAAATTTCACTTATCCTAGTCCCTCCAAAATTTTTGGAGCAGACAAATAGGGCCTAGTCGGCATATAGCAAAGTATCTTCAGATAAGATAGATTAAAAATTGAACGGAAATTTTCAAAAGGCAGGTCTATTATCAAGTTCACTTTAATATCCATCACCGGAACAAAGCGGTACAGTTATTCTGTAGAAACGTTTTCAACACGTAGAAGGAGGTTTTAGAGGCTCCATAAAGTATGTAGTGTATGTGTGTATTAGCATCAAATTCTGAATTGATTTAAGCATGTTCTTCTGTCCTTCTATCCATCAGTGTTTCTGACTGTCTTTCTGGCCTTCTGCCTTTGCAATGACTGTCGTAAACACTTTCCTTATCACAAAAGTGATGCTGCCGTTTTCAGAGTTCACAGAACCAACATTTGAAGGTCCTGCACGCAAATTGTATGAGCAATGAGGCTAATGGGTTGGAGGATAGGCTTATAGTACAACTTAACCTGCGGCAATCTTTGTATTTAAAAGAAAAAAAATTTGTTTTTCCCTTCCTTACTTGGAGATCACAACAAATACAACGATAAATATTTAGTAGCATGCTTCATGTGTAATCCAACAGTAACCATAGATAAATAGAAAAGTCGCTCAGGCTTATTCAACAGTACGGACTGTCGAAGTTTCATTTTTTCGTGATTTTCTCTTTTCAAAAGAATGTTTAAGATTCTCGAGAATCCTCTCGATCGAGGACTGGGGGCAGATTGATCTTATTAAAATCGCTGCGCAAAAATCCTGTAAACTATAAACCATATATATGCCTATAATATTCTCAATCGATTTAGGTTTATCTATGCGTTTGCCTATGCGGCTGTCTGTCCGTCTCTCAGTGGTATACATTCTCTCCGACGAAAAAACTTAAAATATCGGTTTCAAATTGTTTTCGATCATTATTCATTACACCAACCCTGTAGTACTTGCACAAAATTGGGAAAATTGACCATGCTCATCTAAAAGCAATGGACATGAACGATTCTAGAGCAAAAAACAATTTTCTCAATTCTTTTCATGTGCTTCAGTAAAGATGTCGGTAGCGTACGTAATAATATACCTGGCAATATATTTGCTAAGACGAAGACGTATTTTAATATGTTTGGAGATTGTTTCGAGTAGTTGTCACAGGGCTTTGTTTGGAAGTATTTGTTAATACATATGAATACAGTGAAGCATTGCAAATTTAAGAAAAGGCAATTGGTTACGATACTGCATACTATGCTATGAGTTTGCGAGTGCTATAAATGTTTCTGGAAAGACCAGGGGGAGAGGCCAATGATGACGAGAGATTCAGTTTGATGGTTCGGATAAAAGCGTAGAATAGTAAGTATAACGGAATCATCAACAGGCAAGTCACTGAGAAAAGGAAATTTCATGTGAGGGGTACAAAACTTTTCACTTTTTAAGATGGAAAGACTGCTCAGTATGTGACCCCAAGACGAGTAGTTAAGGTGATAGTTAAAAAGGACTTGCAAGGGTAGAGAAGGAATTGCGAAGTGTAGATTTCAACAGAAGAATGCCATCAATTACAAATCTTTTTCCTCTTCTTAAATGCCAATGTACAACTTCATTGTGTAGTTTGATTTTTTGTGATATTTTGGAACTGGCCAAAGTCAAAGAAAACAAGAACAGACTTAAGGCAATGATCGGAGAAAAGAAGTTACATTGCCAGGTATGCATAATATCGAAGATGGATCAATAAAATATTAATAATAAAAAAGTTCACTTAAGTTGGAAAGTAAGTTTACCTCTTGTCCATAGCCGTTATCCATTCCATAGCCATTTTGATAAGTTTGCTGTTTTTCGGTTGAACAACGAAGAATTCTTTTGTTAAAACTTTTGAATATTTTGTTAGACTTGGAATATATTTCAAGCGTGCATTACAAGTAGAGTTTCTTTTATTCGCCAAATCTGGTTATGAACAGATGCTGCTGTTGTTGTACGTGCAGTTATCATTTTTTATTTTCTTTAATCTTTTCCTTTAGATTCATTTTTTTTCTTTTTTTTTTTTTGGTTAAAAAAACTTTTTGAACTTTAGTTGCTTTTATTAAAAACTCTTGTTAAACAAACTTTTTTAGGAAATTTTCTAATGCAAGTTTAAGCCATAGCTTAACCTCAATAACAATTCTTTTCTTTTAAGAAAATTTTGCATTTTTATTTTGTATATCTTTCATTGTATTCTAGTTTCTTGCTAACAACAACAACGGTGAACTTCCTGTTGTGTTTCAATGTGTTGGAAATTCTAAAAAAAGAAAGCACATAAAAAAAGAAATGAGAAAAAATTTGTAAATATTATTATTCACGTTTGTGGTAGAAGTGTACGGAGAGAATAACAACAAAACATAATATTTTATAGTCTGATTTAACCCCTTAAGCCAAGCAATACTTTTGAAAGTCTTAAAGCTATTTTAATAAATATTCTAATAAAAACTTTAAATATTTGCTTTAGTTTTTTATGTTAATCAATTTTTATAATAATACCATATGTAAGAGACATGTGATAGACCATATATATGAAAAACTTTACCTAGAATACAAAAAGCAAACGAAATGCTCATTTTCGTTTAGTTCTACATCACTTGGTGTACAAAGGTACATTATGTTATCCAGAAGGAGAAGGTTGACTATATCGAACTCTTCAGAATTATTTTCATAACTGATCTAAGCTTGTATGTCCGTCCGTCCGTTTGATCAAGTTTGGTAAACCGACATGTGATGCCTCTAGAACGAAAGCTATTGAAAACGTTTCGGATCCGATCATCTTTTTTGACTTCGTCCCATGCAACATCTTATTTTGAAAAGTCGTTATATGAACAACTGTACAAAGCAAAATGGCCTAGGGGATTTAATGGTGAGCCGTATCCTACAATTTACTTATTTCACTTAGCTTTCTGGCAAAGTCGTTTATATACTAATGTTTGTTAAATGAAAATTCGAATTTAGCCGATTACCGAAGGACCGCACTTGCTGTGAATTTGTTGCCTAGGTTTAGCATCGCTGAAGTAGACCATTCCATCTGCACTGCGCCATGTAGAATCTCTAGCCATCTCTTTCCATTGCTCGTTTAGCGGTGTAGGACTAGCTACAAGCTGCATTTTCCTATACGAATTCTTTGTAAACGCTCTCAGGAAAATTTTCACTTATTCTCTATTTCTAATAAAAGTGAATGTGTGGTGCATGCTGTGAGTTACTTGATCGACAACATCATAGATAGTCATTAAGTGTCAGTCAATGTTATTTTTCCTCTATCTGCTTTTTGTCACTGTAAGTCTAGGTTTACGTATTTGAAGTTCCTCTGAATCTTTTACTTACAATATATTAGATAATTGGTTATGAATCGTAATGAGTTGTATTTCCCAATAGTAAAACAAATATTATTATTATTATTATTATCTAAATTTAGCCAGAGAATAAATTCTAAGACTAAAGTCTTAAAAGCACTAGCATCTAAGGCTTTCGGCTTTTTATTTATTTATTTATTTTTTTTATTAATGTTATTATTATTTTTATTATTAAAAACTCTACCGCACTTGAGGTTTGAACCCACGACCATTGAATTGCTAGTCGAGACTCTTGCCTACTCGGCCACTCAGGCGGATAGTAAAACAAATAAACTTTACAATGTGTGCGACTTTAAGTCGCAAAAACACAAGCAATGTGGTGAGCATCGCATTGGCGAATTTTTGTATATTCCTACGGGACCAACTGAAGAATGCTCTTAGCGGAGTTAGCACGAAGATTTTTGACGTTTACAAAAACTTCTAACTAGAAATTAAATTACTTGCCTTTCAATAACGTGCAGTTTGCTAATTGTTAGTGATGTTGTTGCCTGTTGTGAATATTTTATCATCATTTGTTTTCTTTCCAACCATACCGTTGTCAGCTATTTTCTATAACCAATTAGTACATAACTGAAAGAGATTTTGCAGTATAAAGTCTAACTATCAGATGAATAGAACTAAATACCTAACTTGAAGTTAAACTTTTTAAACTCTTTATTAAAATTTACCATAGTTCTGTTGAATATCGATATCGAGCGTTCGGAACCTCAAGTATGCTTTTGAACGACCCTTTCCTATTCTTATCACCTCATGTTCGAAATATTACTAAAATCAACCTATATAGATATAATACATACTTGAAAAGTAGATCTGTATGCTTTAGTTTTGCATTTTCTTTCGGGGATCTCTCGATCCAGAATGTTTGATATTTGCGTGGACCTTGCGTCTCCTGATGTCCAGAAAGTGTTTTAAATAAGTACTTGCTTCGAGAGATGAGAAAACAAAAATTTTATATGATAATGAAAATGCTTTAAGATTAAATCCTAAACCTTGGATTGTATAAGAACAAGCCAGGCACACTATGCGCTTTACAAAGAGTGAATAACGAAAAAAGAAAAAAGAAAAACTATAAGAGGACAAGTAAAACAATTTGCAAATAATTATCTTATTATCTGTTTCTAATGCTTAGAAGTACGTAATAAAAACTAAAAATATTCTTCACAAGCTCCATAAGATTCTGTTTCAATTATTACCTATATCAGCTGACTTTTAACTGAGCCAGTCATCTATGAACGTATATATATTATATATATCTTCAGGTTTTTGAATGCTACAATGGGAATGACTTGTCCAACAGGCGGGCATTCTTATACGTGGGCCCAAGAAAGATGCTAATGCACTTTGAAGTGAAGTTAGTAATGAAATCAATCACTTTACAGTGCTATACGAGGCATGTTATGCTCACTTTTAAGAACTTTTAGAGCGGGGTTCAAATAATTCGCCTAAGGAACGACTCATGAAATTTTCTGAAAGTAGAGGTCACAATCGTCAAATGTTTTTTTTAAAGGCTTCAGCGGATAACCTAACATAACAAGAAACTTCGGCTGGCACTGAATCTTCGATATGCACCATCTTTATCTTAAAAACAAAAAAAAGAAAAGAATGAAATTTTGATTCTGTGTAATATTGGGTGGGCGTTGTTGATACTGTCCTTTTTCGTACAAGTACTGGCAGTTATTATCGTTACATCTCTGTAGCGGAATGTCGATTAGGAGTTAAGCAACCAACTTTTGTGATTTTGAGAAAAGTAGTGCTCTTAGTTTATCTTGTACCGTGGGCGCCTCTTTTGACCGATTTGGCGCTGTTGCAATAGCAACATGTCCACAAAAATATTGAATGTTTTTGCCAAATTTGAAGTCGCGCGTTATCTTAATTCTTGCGACGGGGATTCTATTTACTAAAAAGAGATGGACGAGCAGACACTCCATGATGGTCACTAATATAAATGCCTGTAGACTATACAAAAGTTCCTTGTGGACGCACAAGTTTTGATAAAATGAATAAAACCCAAAACTTCGATGGTATATATAAAAATTATTCGGTCAACAATGGTCAACATGTATTACAAATATATTTATTTAATTTACTATTCTACCAAAGGAAATAAGAAAATGAATTCTTTCTGCTTTAAATGCATAAAAAGAAAATTTATGACTGTGAAGGCAAGAGTATAGCATTATTCTAAGGTGAAAGAAGCCCTGACTTTTATTTTGTCGTTAGTAACGTACTAATAAAATATTTTTCATTTCAAATTACTTCTAAGCCATTAGTTTTTATTTTATAAAAAATTATCCCAAATACCAATGAGATGGAAACATATTTATTTATCTAAATAACTGTCTTTCAGTTCATAAAAAATGCTAACGACAATTGAATGACTAGCAGTTGGTCACACATTTTTTATGACGTACACCACTTGTAATAGGGGATATGTTAAGATGGTGCGAATGTGTATAACATCCAAAAGGAGTTAAGATAGACATATGTTTCCTTATGCGATCGAAAGTAAGTTTGTCTATCTGTCTCAATTTTGAGTACACTACCCAAGGATGGAAATGGATTCGTTTGAAAAATGTCAGGTGAAGCCTTCTTTTGAAAAAGCAGTTATGTAAAAATATATAGCAAACTTCAATATTTTTCCGTGAAAATCGCTCAGTAAATGGACACTTGCATTAAGTAAAATAGTGTAAGGTATTTAATGAGCAGCGTTGCCTGACTGTTACTTCTTTATTTCCTTAAAGAATTTATGCTTAAAAAAAACTTTTCAAAGATATATAGGGATAAAGTTAACCTTAGAGTAGCGTTCAGACTTTTCCTACTTATGATGGAAGATAGATTGCTTGGAAACATTTGGCTCTGAGTTTTCTTTTCTCATTTAGGTTACCTTTAAAGTTTCGTGGAATTTTTTAAATATTTTTTAACTTAAAAATTTAATTTAAATTCTGAAAATATTATAGGAATTGGCGTAGTTGCGTCGCTTTTCTGGCTCTACTACCAGGACAAACAATTCCAGTTGGGCGTAGTTTGCGCGACCTTTTCGAAGACGACACATTTATTTCCTGGGCGTTAATAGTTTCCTATATAACTTTAATAATCTATAGCAATAAAAAAACTTTAATTATTGTATTACAAACGTATATACATTTTTTAATTCTCTTCTCTCGTCAACAATGCTTTTTAGAGCTGACTTGTTTTTCCATTATCTTTGGAGTATAAGAAAATCCATTTTAACATAGCACGGTTGATTAATTCCAGAAGCATGAGTGAAAACACATCTCTCCAAACGTTAATTAAAATTTTTTTTAGAATTTTTCACAATTTTATCAAAAATCCATTTTATTTTATATCCTTTAATATAAAAATTTTTACTGTCACTTTATGATTTGAAGCAGTTAATCTGTTGAACGAATATCCAAAGCTGGCACAATTCACGCTAAAGTGGTTTTTTTTTTTATTTTCATCCTCACCCTGTCTAACAACATTTGCTAAGTCAGCAGAATGTAAAGAAAAGAAATGAGAAAAAATTTATAAATTAATGTAACGGTTTGGAATTTAAAGGAGATTGTTCTCTGTAAGAAAAGCAGGTTTAAGATGACAGTTCTTAAGAGTAGATGAAGTAAATAAAGTGGTCAGCAATTAAATTCAAGAATTTGAAAAAGAAAACAAAGAAAAACATTGTAAAGTGAAACTGTTTTTATGTTCGCCGAGAAATACTTGATGATCTTCGCTAATGTCGACTTTGGAAGCGACAAATGTATCGCTCTTGCTTTGAAAGTGGTATATAGAGGTAGTTAAAGTTTGGTTTTGGTTTAAAAAATATTAACAGCAATTCACTCAATACATTCGCAAGACGACATAGGAAAACGTAAGTTGTTTACAGCTTATGTCCTGTTTTTATACACATCACCGAAGGATGAGGGATATATTCATTTTATCGAAAATGAAGGACAGTTCAGAGATCCCATATAGTATATACATTCTTGATAAGCATGAAATTGTAAATCGATCTTAGCGCGTCCGTCCGTCTGTCTGTCTGCCTGTCCAATGTCCTTGGTAAACATTGTCTTGATTGCAAAAATGAAACTTCAGTGATCCTATAAAGTATGTTCAGCCTTGTTAAGCATTAAATTTTAAATCGATTTTAGTATGTTCGGCCGTCCGTCTATCTGTGTGTCCAATGTCCGTGGTAAACATTGTCGCGGTCTCAAAAATGAAACTTCAGCGAGCCCATAATGTATATAAGCATGAAAGCATGAAATTCTAAATCGATTTTAGCGCGTCCGTCCGTCTGTCTATCTGTCTGTCATTGTCCAGGTCACAAAAATGCAGCTATTGGCTTCAAATTTGGTACAAATACCGAAAGTTCTTGCACGCAGCCAAATTGGTTAAAGGATACGACCGCAGTGCAACATAACTTGGTAGTCCAGCATTGTCTGTACAAATATGGAAAAACTTGGCCGCGCCTATTCAATATTATAGAATACTAAAAAGTCGTTCTTTTATTAAAGCGTTTGCAGAATCTTCAGAGGCCATACAAAATCTGCATATCACTAATCAGAATTAAGCGATGATGGTTAAAATTCTCGATCGCGGACGAATGTAGCTTTCTTATTATATAAATTTAAATATTGAATTGATTTAAGTTTATAATGGCATCGTTTTTAAAGTGGTAATTAAGAGAAATATACTTTTCGTATATCAGGTGGAATTACATTACTATCAAAATCATTAAGGTGTGATAATCGCACACTTATGATACATTGAATATGGGATAACAAATGAATCAAAGCTTTCAAACTTTGTATGAAACTTTGATAATAAAATAAAAACTCTTTATTTTAATATTTCTTCAGGTAATTCCATTTAAATTTACTAAATCAATAACAACTTTACATTAATATGTTCCATCTTAAAGTTTTTCCATTACGAGAAAGTTTTTGAAAAAAGCTACAATATTATGTATTGGAGGAACATAAGGCATCAGATTCATGATATGTATGTGTATGACTCGTGTAGGTGTGCATGAGTATGGTGTCTTATCTGAAATTTTTCAAACCATCTTTCGCATCGTCTATCAGAAATTGTACCTGCATGAAAAATCTTCAATAAATTTCTACACGTTTCCATAACATTTCTTCCTTGTTGGAATTCATATAAAATACAATGAACTTTATCACTAGTCGTGATCAATACACGATCGCATCTCAGTTAATAGGCAAATGAATCATCTTCGTTTTAATCTCTTTGCTAGGTCACTATGCGTACATTCAGTAATGAAAGAAGACATAGAGCAAAACGTCTGTGAAATGATTATGCGGATGTTTGTCGAAACTTGTTGTAAACGGAACTGAAATTACTTGGACAAAAATATCTGCGACAAATCTTGTAGATTATAAACAAAAACAGCGTTACGGAAATCCCAAATCCAGTTCCTGCCAACTAATTGATTTTCACAGAAAATAAATTCCCTACAGAGGGAAAACCCAAGTGCACCATCACAGCTCGTGTATCTGCTGGCCGACGAAAAAGATTAGCGAAGGCAGAGTCAATCAGGAAAGAACATTTGAGTCGAAAAGGAAGCTTAAATTAAGAATGTTGTCAAACTGAGTAAACTGCATGTAGTCCTATCCTTAAAAAATTGATTGCAAATAAAACCACGATCTTGTGATAAGACCCGTATCGAGAAAAGCGAATTTTGTAACAATAATATATTTTGAAAGTTTTCCTTTCTCTCTCGACATCGTTGAAATGTTCTGCCTATTGCTCGTGATGCACAGCGAGTAGACTTTTAAGGTCTCGCTCTTTTAAACCCAACTGTTCGCATATGTATATATGTGTATATTTATTTATGCGCTTAGTCAGTGGCTCTTACCGTTGAAGTTAAAATGCGTTGCACTCGGTCAAGTTGCTTCGTGAAATGCTTTTAGCAATTGGAAAATGAAAATTGAAGAACTAATTAAGATGTCTTTGCGGAAAGTGGACTTGCACCACTTTCAAATTAATTGTATTTGTAATTTCATTAACGACGTAAGTTTCTATTCACGAAATGATGGAATTTTTTTAGGAACTGTTTATAGATGAAACCCTAATAGCAAATTGTGTTCATTGTTATCGTTCACTAACTTTTTGTCAAAAATGGACATACGTCACTTTCAACGGAAAACGGCTCCTTTTTGAAATATTGTTTCAAATTTCTACCTTGTTCCTGGCCTTATTTCTTCTTTCACTTCATTGCGACCGAGTAGGCGAAAAATGACCATTCTTTATATGAATACTAAGTTTTCGATGGAGGAAAATCTACTCTACATCTCAGCCGTTGTGTCGAAATTATGTACACTTTATGGATATATAATCACGATTATAAATATGCAATAATTTTTTAACAATAGATATGAAAATTTAAATTAAATTAGTAGTAAAAGTTAAGTTTTTGTTAGCAAATTAGCGCATAATGTATGCTATAATTGCGTTTATGCGTTCACCGTGCAACCTATAAGTATGTGTGACACCTTTGTTTATAATGAGCCATTTTCGTAATTATGTATATTATTATTTTAATCGGAGAACAAAAAATGCATTTTTAATGAAACTTATTTATGTAGAAACAAAAAAAGAAATATTTACACATTTTAACATTCATGAGAATCGCATCTATTGCTCGTAAAAGTTGTTTCAAAAATTTATGTTCACGTTGTAGCGAATTTTGCACACCGTCTGTTATCATCCGCAGAAAATATATGAGGCGCACCCATTAAGATTTTGTTCTAATAATTATAGCATTCAAAATCAAATTATTAATCCATAATAATATGTGGCTTACGGTATAAGGATATATTAAGTTTGTGCGGATGTAAGCAACATCCAGAAGGAGTTCAAGAAGACCCTCCTTTCATTCTACCGATCGATTAGGAATAATTTTCTGAATCAATTCAAGTTTGTCTGTCCATCTGTAATTTGGCGAAATTTGGTACACTGACTTGTTTTACTTACGAACGATATTCAAAATGGTTCGGATTGGACCATTTTTTCAACCAACACCTTGGTCGTTATACGAATCGTCGTTAGATGAATAACTGTAGCGTGGCGTAGGCTATTTAATGGTGTGGCTTGGCCTGTTTCAATGTTTTTACTCATTTTTAATTAATTTTTAAATTTTGCGAGGATGTGTTCCACTTTTCTTATTATGTTTTGGCTGTGATTCAGATGAATACGTCAGGAAGATCCAACTGGGTATTTATATATATATATATGCGTGGGTAGGCGTGGCAATTTTTTCCATTTTTATGCACAGATGCTACAGCATCCCCCATAGAATATGCGTTCAAATTTTTATACATTTATTTGCTATTGTTTATTAGTAATGAGCAAATAACCAATTTTTCATTCCCTTTGAACAACAGAGATGATCCCAGATTACGTGGTGCTGTGAACGTATCCTTCTACCGATTTGGCCAATTTTCAATACCACCGTGCGTGCAATAATTTTCAATGTTTTTGCCAAATTTGAAACCGATAGCTTCATTTTTGCGGTCAGGAGAATGCTTACAATACATAGACGGAGACGCGGACATGTTTAAATCCGGTTTAAATGAGCCCTTATATCACAACGACATCACATACGACATCACATTAGCAAACGTGTGAAAGCTCTTTATATTATATATCGAGTAGCAATAAGATGCAGAGTTTTTTGTTTGCCTTAAATTAATTTAAGGTTTTATTAAAACTTATAGAAAGTAGTGGTCCTTCTAAAAAAGAAAATTATTGGTAATTTCGATGAGGAAGAATAGCTGAAATAGCGGCGTTATTGATGCGCCTCAAAAAAAAATACTTTATTAAATCGTGGAATGATAATTACTTCAAATAAGGGAAACAAGAAAAACTACTACTACCTACAGGCAAAGGCCAGCGAATCTCATTTACCTCCACTAGAGATATTGCGAACGAAATTAATGAGATATTTATTCGATGCATGTCGAAAACATTAATGAGAAAACGTTTAAATGATATGAAGAACAAAATGTGTCTGCAAATTTAACTTAGCCAAGTAAAATTGGCAATCACCAATAACTAACACTATAATCCTTCTCAAGGGTAGGATACACTTCTGACAAAAGCGAATATACAACACTCGAGCTGTTATCTTCGTAAGGTAAAATTTGCAGAAAAAAATTTGTATGAACGGCTCTATATTTATGTGGCAGAATGCGTATCAATGACGATACACTTACATTACATTATGTTTGCATATGCGAAAAAATGTTATGAAGCCAGGAGAAAAAAGCTACCAGGCTTTGATCAGAAAGGAGAACGTTCATCCAAAAGCTTAAGGACTCGATGTGAAGCACAGACACATATAGAGTCACTGAACATTAGTAAGGGTAGCATAATGCTTTTTTTTCGTGGCATAAGATAGCGCCCTTAAGCATGACACAGAGCAAAATGAATGGGTTCTCATTGAACTTTCGATTCTGTGCCAAAAGCATTATAAATAATGATATGTCTTCGTAAGGAAACATTCAAACTTCGCGACTGTCGTTTTAAAGTCCTTATCTTAATCTTATTCAACATTTTTAGAATCGCATAAGGGTTTGAGAAAAAATGTTGAAAAATAAATATGAACAATGAGAAAATATCAACGAAGAGGTGCGTTCGACATCGAAGAAACTAAGTCAAAATTTTGTCGAAAGCATCAGCCATGACTGCAGTAGAGTGTAATAGACTTGTAGTAAACAAAATGTAGTTCATTTTTAATTATTTTGTTATAGTTTACTTTAACTTTTTCAGTTAGGGATCTTTGTGCTACCTCTGTGTCCAAATAATTCTTATATCTTAGGAATTGTTTTTATCTCACGCAACTTTCTCGTTTCACTCAGTCAAATGTTTCAACATTTTTTATATGCAACGTGAATTATTCTTTAAAATGAAGATAAATTGTTTGCATTTTTCTATAAATGTTTTAATATATAAAAGCAGAGTTTTTCTTATAGTAAAATGTGTGCTCATAAGTATATGTTCAGTCGGAATCTCAATTCTTAATAAAATCCTTTAAGATAAGACTGAAGTATCCGTACATCGTGAGGCTCAACATGATATTATGAAGTTTCGGTTTGTTTTCAATGTTACCAACAGGATAAGAGGCTTTATACACTTGCCCCCAAAATGAGTATCTTTGCATACAAATGTAAAAAACGAAATTATCCAAAACATGTGAAGAAGTGATAAAGTATTCGAATGATGAAGATGCTTCCCTTTAGATAATGAAGTCTCTTTCTCAAGTATTTAATTTATTCTCCTGGAAGAACGGAACTTTTTTTAAGTAGAAATATTTCAAGTTTCATAATTAAAAAAAAGAATTTTGTAAGAAATATTTACATAAAGAAATATTTTTAATGAATACATTATCGTTTATGCCCTTTCACGTCGCTTATACGCCTGAGTTAACATTATAATGAAAACATTCTCACTTAGTTAGGTCTTGCTTTGATGAAACGAATGCAGTTCCAGGCAGTCTTTTAACTTAAATTATTATTAAATTTTACTATTTAATTATAAAACAACACACAGCCCGAAAGGATAATTTAGATTATTATTGTGTTCGTCGTATAGTTTGACTGCTTTTATATAAAAATTTTTTAATTCGATTTTTTCTGCAACGATTTTCAACCTCGGAGATACGCGTCTCCAAGGAAGTAGTAATTTTTTTTTTTTTGTAATAAATTTTATCCTTTTCATTTTCACTGTATAATGTTATTATTTAGATATCCATGAAAAATAAAAAATGTGCTGGCGCAGATTTATGTGTTGGGTATTATTTTTATAAGGTAGTAGTAAGGTGAGCGATGTTTTTTATATCTAACATATAGATATATTTGTTTATTATTAAGTTATACTTAACCATAAAATAAAGTAGTTATTAGCAAAGGTAAAAAGAATCTGAAATTCATCTACTTGGATTGCCCATCTTCACCGAAATCATTCGATCTTAATTGCTCAATCTTTTAATAAAGCGATTACAGTGTTCAAGGCCAAATACGACGTCTTTCATATTAGTACTGTGTATTTCTACTTTTTTGGCTAGATGACCATTTTTTGTCTGTTTATTGTTCGTTAGACTGCTTTACCGCTGACTTTGAAATCTTTTGATGAATCCTTCAACACGTTTGGGTTTCTTAAATATGTAAATTTCTCGTATTACTGATAGAAAATGGCCATTAGTAATATTAAGGTGATTAAATCAGATTGCATCAGTAGCCCTTCAGTCCAAATATACATATGCTTACATTAGAAGCTCTCTTGTATATGATAACTACATATCTTGTAGCTCTTGGTATTAGCCTATGGTTTTAGACAAACATAACATTATTAAAAAACAAAATGTTTGCTAAGACGATAACGAAGTCTATAAATAAAGATTTACCGTTATCCGACATTACAGGACCGACCTAGACGCTCGTTAGCAAGGGCCAATGAATGTGAAGTAAAGATATCAGAATAATTTTCACCTGTAGTCAAACAATATCATGTTTACTGTGACCTATGCAAAATTCTGTCATCTCTAGGTCAACTTGTGTGCCCCTCTTTATGCTTATTAAATAAAAAAGTGATCGAAGAGCATAATCTTTTGTTAACACCCAGCTTTAAAAAAAAACACAAAAACATCTCCAGCCTGTAGCGTAAAAAATAAATAAATTTCCATATAATATGTTAATTTAATATATAATTTTAGGTTTTATTGCATTTCAAAGGAATTGATAATTGCGTTGTGTAAGCGAGTAAGCAAAAAGATATTATTATCATTTTTCATTATTTATTAATTAACATAAGTATTGTAAGAAAAATGCAATTACATGAAAAGAAAAAAATACTCGTCAATGTTTGCCTTTAGGAAAACCTATCCACATTGCACATATAGCGTTAATATTACTGAGAGTGAATAAATTTTTTACAACTCACTTAAATATGTAAATTTATCGTTATTTCCTTCAGGACGTCGATGAAACTTAAACAAAAGGTTATATAGCACGCATTAGTCGCTTCAGTTATGATATGCTCAACTTTTCCTTTTTTATTTTTTTGTTAAAAATGACCAATCACTTTGGTGGTGTCCCTTACACGTATAACAAGGCGACGATCATAAAAAAATCTAGATAGGGAAGAAATAGATTGGAATGTGTGCCAAATCTGTAAGTGTTACGCCTGTGCTGACTTTGCATTCCCTATAGGTACGATCAAGTATCGAGGTCAAAACGCGCTGAAATTTGATTTCACGAACACCAACTTGGTAGACGCGACTCTGACTTATCGTTTATTGAATGCTTATAAGATGCACGTAGGATTTATTCCTAGGGTTGGCTTCAAAAAAATTACTTAGGCTTGACTTCCGTTAACGAGCAAATGCTTTATCCCACATTTTATTGTGAAAATAACTCTTAGACGAAAATAATTGCCTTAGGCAGACGCCTTTCCCTCATCTAAATTGTTTGAATGTATTAGAAGATGAACCTTAGATATCTAACAAGATAAAGGTTAGGTATAGATGTTAGATAATCTAACACTTATCAACAGTACGCAACCATCATCACATGCGATAGCAACCAACGATGATCGAATGCAATTTTATTGTGTTGTTTTTTTTTTTTTTTTTAACATAAGTTGACGAATACATTTTTATTCCGCCCACTATTTTTTTACACGATTTTCATCATTGAAACATATCACGTAATTTTAATAATTACTTATTATTTTTATTCATTTGTTCACGGTTTCTTTTTCCCTTGTTTTCTCTTTATTTTATTACATTATCCTAAAGTAAAAAGAAAGTAGGTTGAGAAGTCTGAGGATTCAATTTCGGGGTCTCTCGCACAAAATTCGGGGTAGAAGCTGACCGTAGGTAGGGCAGAGCCCAGGACATAATGACAGCCCGTCCACTAAAAAAGTTTACATCGTCCGTCTGTTTCCAAAAGGACTTATGTCCGTGTATTTTTTCCGTGAACCCTTCTGTGGAGTGTTTGCTGAATCCCCTCCCTGGCAGTGTGCTAATCTTACCATTCATACAATAGATGCAATAGCCTTTTTCCAATGAACGTCAAAAGATTTTAATTCTTTCATTCCTACGCTACTCTTTTTGTTCTCTCTCTGAATCTTGGCATTTTTCTTCACGAAAGCATTTCGAAAGAAGGGGAAGAAAGTCTATTAAATTTTTGCAATTTTATGTACCTATGTACATGGCTGACATTTACTTTAAACTGGAATCGTAGCTTTTAGTTGTTTTCTTTAAGAGATGCCTAAGACTTCCTAAGCTTTCCTTTTTACTTTTTTTAGTTTAAAAAGCAAAACAAATCATTTTGTCACAAAATTTCATGAAATATGCAAATTAATCTTTTACAGAAGCCTTCTGATTTAGTTGAAAAACATGACAAAATAAATATTCATCAGAATTCCAAAATCTTTTTAAAAGTAATGTAAAAGCATTACGTATTCATGAAAATGTTTATGGTCTGTCTCTTGTTAAGATTACTAAAATATTGTGAACTGTGTTCGTTTTAGATAATTGAAAATAAATAATAGCGTCTTTCTCCCTCTCTCTCCCTCTCTCTCAGCTTTTTGACAATTCATTTAATCGATGGTTGATCTTTTTTTTGTTTTATATAAAATTTCGTTATAGTTAGCGTCAAATCAAGTGAATATCTATATAAATATTATAAATTACCTATTGTTGTTTTCGATGCCGGCTTTAGCATCTTCAAGAAAGGAAGTTAGATTTCACTATTGTGTATAGTATGTACCTTCGAGTGGAACATCACGTCATCATCGACAAACAGTTAAAATAGTGATTAAATTTCCTAAAGTAAGTAAAGATATATTTCATTAAAACTGGACTGTTCTTGATGCTGTTGGTAGTCATGGACTATAATCTACTAAATGGATAGTATGATTTCAACATGTTGATATTAACTGACAAAGATATAAGACTGATTTATAGCTACAGCTAATCGATACCATATCAGGAGTTTGACTATCGAAACCATTTCTTGCAATATTTGTAAACCTCTGAAACTTACTAGAAATACTCATTTCATACCGCAATCGAATCTCTTTTCCCCTTTAGTGAAGCATGGAAAAGTTGTCTCTACTTATGACTTGAGAGGCAAAATTTTGCCAGCAAATGTGATTACAAGCATAAACTAAGTCAACGAATATGATCTACATAGCCAAGGTGTGCTACGCCAGGAAAAATCGAAATGTCACTACAATCTGAAACCAGATACAATGAAAAGAGGAAGAAGCGAAGTAATTGAGATGAATGCGTTAATCGGAGAAGATTAGACAGAGTAGGTATGATGCTGTCATCAGTGCTCTGTTTGATTTCGACCTGGAAAGGGAATACTCCGCAATCGTCGGATGAACTCTCCACGATTTCGACGTAAAAGAGGAATATTCCACAATCGCCAGATGGTCTCTCCCCAATTTCGACTTGAAAGAGGATTATTCTCCAATTATCGGATAGGCTCTCTTCGACTTCGATTTGAAAAAAAAGGATTTCGCAATAGCCGGATGAGCTTTACCCGATTTCGACCTGAAAAATAACTATTTTGCAATCGCCCGACGTGCTTTTTCCTGTTTTTGACTTCAATGAGGAGTAATCTGCTAATTCGGATAGACTCTCCTAGACCTGAACTTGGAAAAAGAGTATTCCGCAATCGACGAATAGGCTCTCTTCACTTTTGATCTGAAAAAGAACTATTTTGCAATCGCCCGACGTGCTTCCCTTGATTTCACCTTGAAAGAGAAATATTTTGGTAACGCTCGCCCCGATCTGAACTTGAAAGAAAAATATTCCGCAATTGTCGAATAAGCTCTTCTCGCATTCGGCTTCAAAAGGAACTATTTTGCAATCCCTTGATGTGCCTTCTCTGATTTGGCCTTGAAAGACAAATATTTTGCAAACGCTCGCCCTGATCTGGACTTGAAAGAAAAATATTCCGCAATCGCCGAATAAGCTCTTCTCGCTTTCGTCTTGAAAAAGAACTATTTTGCAATCGCCTGACATGCTTTCTCTGATTTGGTCTTGAAAGAGAAATATTTTGCAAACACTTGCTCCAATCTGGTCTTGAAAGAAGAATATTCCGCAATCGTCGAATAGGCTCTCTTCGCTTTCGATCTGAAAAAGGACTATTCTTCAATCCGATGGGCTTTGGCCGACTTCGAATTTTACGCCGATCGTGCAAAAAAAAAAAGAAGATTACTTACTATAAGTATACATTCAATTAACCGCGAGTTTTTTTTCTCACGTTAGTATAATAAAATCACTCATGTCATAGATGTTACAAACGTGATATATTACAAATGGACAATGAATGTCAATTTTAATTTTTAATTGAATTCAGTTTAATTGATTCATGAATAGCTAACAAGCTGCAAACTCCTTTTTTTTTAATTTATTCATTACCTCGCTTTATATTATTTTATAAGCCGCACGCAATTTTATTATATCTTTCATGTTAAAAATAATCAATAAAACAATAGCCAAAACAATATTAAAGAATTTAACCAAAATTAAATGTTATGCACACTTTTAGGCTTACACTTTTATACAAAATTCTAGTTTACATATATTGATAATAAAACTTAACTCACCTTTCCCGATAATTTCTTTGGATTAAAATGAAGTTTTAATTATAAATTTCACGGCACGTATATTAATGAATTAAAACAGTTTTGATAAGTAACACACACATACTATTACACATTCATTTACAAGTATATACAGAAAATTGAATTTTAAATTAATAAAAAAGGAAAAATTTCTTACTGTTTCTTATTTAACTTCGGTTTACGTTTAAAAATATTTTTAAATAAAAATAAATAAATATTTACAATTCTTTTGCTTTAAATAATTGTCTAACACTTTTTAAAAAATTATGGCTTAGTTATTTAAATATTTAAAACAAAAAAAATAAAAAAAATTCATATAGAAATATTTTTATAAACATATATACATATATATGTATTAGCGACCTTTGTGACCGTTGAATTGAAGAGTTCCGAAAGAACTAAGGACTTTGGATAAACGTAAAGAGTATTAAAAACGAAACACAAAAATTCTATATTCACCACATACTCAGCATAACTTCAAGCGCATAATACCTCACCATTTAATTGCTTATTTATAAGAAAAAAAATTATTAAAAATATTTGCTATATTTTTTATTTGAAATAATTAAAATCGTTTCTTTCACACAGAACTGTCTTTTTGTATAAGAAATTGTTTTTAAATTTTTAAAAATTATTTCCTTTAAACAAATAACAATTTTCGCGATTGATTTGCATCCTTTCGCTTGCAGTTTTTGATTATAACTAAAACAGCGTTCAGTTAATGTTTAAACAAGTTCAGCTTACTTGCTGTTCGGTTTTCGTTTATAAAAAATTTTTCTCTTAGTTTTTCTTTGGATTTTCTCCACGTTGTAAACCATTATTCTAAAGTTTTTATTTTCGCCCTCTTTTTAACTCTCTGTTTACTTAAGTTCAATGTTCCCATTACTTTGCTGTTATCAAAGGTAAATTCAATCGTTTTTTACTTTCCTTTCCTTCACTTCTTTTTTTTCTTTGAGCATACACAACTTTGTATATGGAATGGATGCGCTTGCATACTATGAAAGTGTTTCTCACATATAAGGCAATTATTTGGCATCAAATGATTATTTTTTGCTCACATTGTTTCATATTCCTTGAGATGATTTGGAAAATCGTTTCTGCTACACTTTTCCATGAGGTATATATTTTTGTGATTTTTTTCATGTGTTACGACCATCGCTAGAGACGCTTTCCGTTTAGGATTAGGTCTGTCAAAAATATTTCGGGATATTTAAAACATTAAATTTTAATTAATCATAAGGTTTTTATAATCATTTTCCCATAAGGGCTCACTTGAAGTTACCCACTCAGGCCCAACTCATGAATCATGCATCCAAATTCAGTAAGTTCCTTGTGGCAATTTTCTTTGAAAGCGTGAATCAACTCACGTCACAATCTAGGAAAAAAACCCTCTTATGCGGAACTTCGCTGCTTCATCAGTGACTTTGGTCGGGTCCCTTGGTGCAAACTTCTATGTGTGCTGCAAGAGGTTTGAACATAAAACCCTATAACCAAAGCAGAATCTATGTTTTTTTTTATAGATCTCATTTTCTGTGATGAAAATTTTGATTAAAGTATTGCATAACTCTTTAATGATGATATCTATTCTCCCACATTCCAAGTCCACGTCAAAGTCACTCGTAGTCCTTCTCAATTTTGCTTCATATCATTATCACGAGTTCTTTTCTAACATAGTCAAGGGGTTTGTCCACGAAATGCCATTGAATTCTTAAACTCCGAAACATATTTTCACACGATAGGCAAAATCGAAAGAGTAACTGCAACGCTTAGCTGGAAAGCCTCATAAATAAAAGTCACCAGTTTAAATTGTCTAATTGCTACGTGGTCTATACTAGGATTTAGTCGATAAAGGCATAACACTTATCGATGGGCTTACAGTCGCTACCTAGCATACTGAAACACGAAAAAACACTGCTGTGAGACAGGGTCCATAAATAGTCATTTTGCTTAAAACAGTTATTCATGTAAAGACTTTGCCAAATAAAGTATCGTAAGGAAAAAGCCCCGACTCAAACCATTTTCAACTGCTTTCGTCCTTGAGCCGAAACATGTGAGTGTACCGAATTTCATTAAAATATCTCAAAAATCGTGGCATGTAGATGGAACAACGCGGACGGAGTGACAAACAAACTTAGAATGAAGCTAAGAAAGTGATTCTCAATGGATAAGTATAATAAGAGGTGGATATATCTCATATCCTTTTGGGCGTTTCATACATTCGCACAAAGTTTATATAAAAGAAAAAACTAAGAACAAAGATACCTATTGCAACAAAATAGTCCATTAATGTGGACACATTACGATTAAATTAATTGAAGTAATGACTGTTGTCAGCGCTAACTTACTGGCTTATCTAGATAGGTTTTATCTAAATAGTTGTTTTCCGGTACTTTATTGATGGAATGTATGAGTATATTCCACAATCTAGAGTGTCCTAAATTTATCTTAAAATCGATTTCTTGTTTCTTGCAATAAAAGAAAAAGAATTGGGTATAGTTTGTTGTGTTAGTAGTACAATGGATTTTCTAAAAAGTTTTTCCTTTTCAGTTACTTTTATAACATGTTGTACGTATTAATCGTA
Source organism: Glossina pallidipes (assembly GCA_000688715.1). Lineage (NCBI taxonomy): Eukaryota > Metazoa > Arthropoda > Insecta > Diptera > Glossinidae > Glossina > Glossina pallidipes. Next base: position 295,289 of record KK499887.1, read on the forward strand.
ACAAGCTATGCTCTAGATCTACATAAGTAAAGTCGTATGCAGCCAACCGCATCAAAAGATTTTATTGATTACCCAACAACGTATCTAAGGCAATCAAACGAATTAGTTATGCAACATCCTGAAAAAGTAGGCAACGAAAATGTTTGCTTTTATAAAAAGAGTAAGCAAAGAATTTGTTTTTACTTCAACTCTATAATTATGCCAAGCATCTTAGTTAACCTCATATATAAAGTCGACTTCATAGTGTAAACAAAGATACTTTTTTTTGTTTGCAAGATTTATAGGACAATGGAAATCGCGTAGAATATGCTGCTAATAAGAATTTAATTTATCAAAAGTAATAAAACTCCTCGATGCGTATTCTCATATATTAGAAAGGATTAACATAAGAAAAGAACGTTTTTCAAATGGCGCCAAATTGTAGGCAATGAGAATTAAATTTCATTTTTTATTTTTCCTTCATATTCACAGCATTCATGGTATCAAAATTTCTGAGTTCCATTGATACTTTTTTGCTAAAATAGTGTAGATTTCTTTTACTTTTTTTCAACATCACTTTCCGTATACAGTTAGTTAGAGATTGTATGTGCACTTTCCAAAATCATTATAAACTTTTCGCTTATATTTGCTAGAGTGTATATATATATATGCACATGCTGTGTTCATAAGGCGCCAAACAACTACGAAAAATCCGATATGTTAAACCACTGTGACAGCAACAGGAGGATATGATGGTAAACATGTAAAAGAAGACAGTAAACAATGTGTTCTTACTGCATCAAATAATGGAAATAAGAGCCATTGTTTTATAAGAAGAGAAGTACACCCATGCTAAGACGTTATCTGCAAAACTAAAACGTGAATTTTAAATAAGCAACAGATGAAAAGCATAAACTCGAAAGTGGTGAGTCTGCGCAAAAGCCAACGAAAGAGTTTTAGCGTTAAAGAGAAATTTCTTTTATGCTTTTGGCAATAGAAAATAAAAGCAAAAGCAAAATAAAAAAAAATTGCGATTATTTTGACATAAATCTACCTTCGCATATATTTGCACAGGTAAGAACTTATAAAAGTTATCATTTGAATTTCTTTTAAAAAGGGGAAAACATTTAAATAAACAAGTGAAGCCTCTATAGTGGGCCACGACCCGCCATTAAATACCCTACATCACTTTACACTCATTCGTATAGCAAATTTTCAGAATATGCCGGTATGTGGCAAGTGAGCGCAAAAGTGGTACAATCCGAATCATTATCAATGGCGGTCGTCCTTAGGTCGAAACATATTAATGTACGCGAATTTCATCAATATTTCTCCAAAATTGCGAACTATGACTTGAAAACAAGGAAAGTAGACAGACGGACACACGAAGTAAAATCGATTTCCCTCCTAGGTAATAAAAACTAAAAAATTCCCACATGTCTGCTTACATCTAGATATATAGATGATTAATATTTATTACCCATAATGCTTGAGTAAGATTTTTCTATCACATGAAGACTTGTGTGTATAATACATAAAAAATTAAAGCAACTTAAAAAGTATCCATAAAGGTGTTTTTATGAACTAAAAGTAATATACTTTTTTATTTCACTTCACTTCATTTTCATTTCAAGAGTGTTTATCGATATTTTCACCGTTTATTGAATGCTCTTCTTATACTTAAAGTGAGTAGAAACACATAAAGAATTACGAAGCGATGCAAAACACGAGGTTCAGCAGCTAAATTTCGGGACCTCTTCTATAATCAAAGTGTCGGTTGATTACAGACTCTTTTTGATAAGCTACTTAGTCAGACTGAAAACTAATTAATTGGAGACAACAGGAATATGACATTTTTCAAGAAACTATTACATGTAAAAGTATCCATCCAAAGCACGAAAGTATAATACATTAAGTCGCCTTATAACTATGTCCAACACCATTCGTGGTAAAAGCTTATGTGGGTGTAAGCTGTGCCCAGAATAAGTTGAATTAAATCCTCCGTTCATTGTAGATTTCATTTCAATATCATTTCGCTAATCGATGTAAGCTTGTCCTTTGGTCCTTTGAATATTGGCTCATTCAATATTTTCCCAATATTTTAACAAAAGTAGTATACACGCTATTGAAAATATAAAAAAAGATCGGAACAATTCGATGATCATTCCCTATATGCCGCTCGATTTTAAGTATGTATGTTGTTCTATGAAAAATAATTTGCACTTTTTAATATTTCTCTGTAAGCAGTGGCATTAGTTTGCCATAGTGAAGGAATGTGAGAAGAATGTGAGACCGAAAAATTTTTTGTTTCTCCATCCCTTTCTTATAAAATAGTAAGGGCTCCCTTTACGACAACAAAGTCTAGTTCTAATATTTTAGAATAAAAGTTGATGTAAACTAGTGATCTCATTTAGAACTAGTAAGGACTATGCAAACCTGTCTGTGGGAATCCTCTCTAGAGAAAGATTTCCATGAAAACTTAACTTTTGTACATAGTAAAAAGATATCATTTTTAGCCTGAAACGGTAAAGAGAGATAAAGATTTGTTTTCAGCAAAGTGTCAAATAGTCGGCCTTGTCCGATTATAACATCTTCACTTGTTTATATTGATGACTTTTTCATTGAAATTTATTCTCTTCATGATAAAGAACTAAAAATTTGTGTTTCCATAGCATTAACCAAATAATTGCGATATTGAATGTTACATACAATCACAGCTGGCCAAAACCGCTTTACCAAAAAAAAAAGCTTTAAAATCGAAAAATGGTAGACGTAATACGGTTGTAACAAATGTTTTACTTATAATATCACATCGATGGAGGGACTCCATGTGGCTTTTTAATAATGAAAATTTCCTGAATCTTCTAATTGCCATCGAACTGCTATGCAAGTCTATTGTTAGTGACTTGTTGTTGGCTTGTTAAAAGCTTCAATTAATTTTTAAGAATTTTATAGTGAAAATTAACGTGCATTTGAAAAAGCATCTGAACAAACATATTGATGTTGGAAGTGTTTTACGCTGACGATGGTTTTGTCGCTCAGCTGGTTGAAGCTTTCTTCGCAGCCCCCCTTACCACTTTCTTCGTTTTACAACAGGTATTCTTGACCTGCATTAGAGCTTTCGTCCATTTTGCATCACTAGACACTATACAGTAGATTTTGTTTTTTTGGTTAAATAGAAGAAGCAACATTTCACGCGAATGGGCTTGTTTTGGCATATGGCTTGGCGTATTCAAAGCTGAGATAAATTACGTTGTATACCTTTCAGCAAAGCGGAAGAAAATTTCATTATTGTACATGACTTGGCAAAGATTTCTCAATTAATTTGAACTCAAGACGGGAACAAGCCACAGTATTGTCCGATATAACATAGCATTGATCTTCTCTTAAAAATCCCTCAATACCAATGTGGAATCGCAGTAGCTACTTTTAAGCATAGCAATATTGCATATGTGCGACAACAAGTCATGTACCGGCTAGTGTACTGGGACAGTGGAGACGAGCGCAACGCAATTTAGTTTTCAGGTATCGTTTTTTTAATGCGTGAGTTTACAAACTTGAACTCCAAATACGTACAAGTGAAACACTATCAAATAAATAATTGCTTCCTTTAAATGAAATAAACTCGAATGCTCTTTGTCTTTTTTAAGTTAATTAAAGAAAATTTTCAATTCCGAAAACCACTTAATTGGCCTTTTAAAGGATTAAATACGATTACATATGCAAATGCACAAATTCACTATCATTTTTATTGGTCACCCTTAACGCCTCAATACCCAATACAAGATCGATTTGTAAATACAAGTTTCAGTTATCTGACGGCCACTATGTTACATTGTGGCACAAATGGTGTTTACATAAATTTGCATACACAAAACGAATGAGTTGAACTTGTTTGTTTACTTACATTCATTATGAATACGAAATGATTTGTATAGTTGTGTGAGTGTGTGTGTGTGTGTGCATTTACAAATAGATTGCATATGCGATGTAGAATAGCATCCCATATTTATTCAATCTATCGAGATTAAATATGGAAAATATAGGATAAAATATTTTTAAAAAATCTTAAAATTTCATTAAATAATTTTCGAAATTTTTTTTTGATATTAATTTATATTTTAATTTATAATTAATTGAATAAAAAAGAGAATTTTTGAGTAACAGAAATTTAAAAAATACATTTTTTTTTTTTTTGTTAAATTTAATGTCTTTAACTTTCAAATAAATCCTATACGATATTAGTGATCCGATATAACTCTCTAAGGTCTGACAGAAAAGTTACACCACTACATCCCAGTATATATGCGAGATACTATTACGAAGTGTGATGTTTTTATTATTCTACCATTGATCTAACATGTGTCTTATGATTGAAATAATTTCACGAGCAACGGCGAGTATAGTGACTTTTATTGTAACTGTACTTTGAATAGAGATGCTGGTCGCACCCACAATTTAGCGAAATACTAAGTTCTTTGGTTGTACGCCGTTCATATAGCTGGTTTCTACCTGAATGTACCTTGTGCTGCCGTATAGTCCATTAGATGAAAGCCACGACCTTCAAGTCGGGTAGAAATCTCCGTGCGAAGCAATGGTGACTGCTCAGTAAAGGGATAAGTCTTACCGAGGGCCCATCTGAGCTGCGGCCATTTCCTAACTTTTTTCGTCCGTACAGGTATGTACCTCGATCGCTTGTCCCTGCCTGCGTGTACCTTTATTTATTTTTATTATTTTTGTAGCCTACATATAGACTTTAATTAATTACTAAAATAAAGTAAAGCACGTATTAATAACGATTTCCTGCGGGAAATTTTCACTTTCAGTTTCTTTTGCTTTTACTCAATTAATAAAAATTGCGTTTTAATTACTTTGTTCAAAGTATATTTTTGTTTATTTTCATTTGAGCATTAATTTATAATTGAAACTATTTACTTTATGTTTATTTTTCTCTCGGAGAATTATAAAATAATCCTGCATGTAACACATGTGTACACAAATAATTTCAAAATTCCTTTTGATATGTTTTTTCAATCTAATGGGTTGTTTAGGAAATAGTTCCGTTCGTGTTTTTTTTTTTTTTTCTTTTAATCAGACGAAGGTATTTCGCGTGATCGTCAACGGTCGAAATTCTTAGAGATCGCATGTTTTTTTTATTCGATGGTTAAAGGCTTTATTGGGTCGTCACCACCTTCGGAAGGAAATGTCGGAATGTCTTTCGTCGTCTTGCTTAAACAAAATTTGTAATTCTTCCATCTCCCGCCTGAGCGGCCGAGTAGGCAAAGAATCTCGACTAACAAGTCAATGGTCGTGGGTTCAAATGTCAAATGCGGTAGAGTTTTCAATAAAGAGATGCTGACGTTTTAAGGCTTCGGTCTTAGAATTTATTTTTCTGGCTAAGTTAATTATAGTAATGAAAATAACACCTTTCCTATAATAAATAAAAATTAAATATATTTCGATTTCTATTCCAATTCTGTGTAAGTGTCACCTGGATCGTGAAAAATACAAGTATTCTTTTTTAAATAGAGCAGGACAAACATTGAGGAACGTGTAATATAATGATATGGTTCAGAAGATGTGAGGAGAGAGAAAGAAATAAGGGGTGGTCACAGCCCAGTGGTTGCGCGGCCAAATCGGCAAATGTTGTGTATTCTATTTACCGATTAAGGGATAACTGCAGCTATGAGATAATATGCTCTATCGAATTGAGATTTGAAACCGCGAACATGGATTTGCCAGTCGCTATTCTTATCCACTCGGCTACTCAATGAAGCAATTACTTTACGAATAACCTAACACAATTTTAATACGCGTCGATAAAGCGATGGTTTCGTCTAGTTTCGTCTTTCTATTTGAAACACCTGGAAATATCCAACAAAGTGTATATATCCTTTATCAGCTCTCCTACCAGATCTCTCTATTTCTAGCTGGTCTGTTCCCGGAACTTTCAAGATTACGGAAATTGCGGATAGAAAGCTGTAACTCGTCCCTTATATTCTTTGAATATAATACCGATCACATGGCAGAAAGGACTCGATTAGTGCACGATCGCACATAATCGTGGTAAAGCAAAATAATTTACTTTTCGAAAGGGCAGCAAATATTAGATTAGATTAGATATTTAGTGCAGCCATGTAAAACCCCAGCGCAAGAATGAATGTAATCCGCTTTCAACTGAACCCGCAAATAAACACAAAATTTGAATTCACCTATAGTTGGACTTGTAAGATATGCTGGATTAAAGAAAATATGATGAAAATATATCTTAAGATTGGAAAAAAGTTCCTCCCGCCCAAATTGTGTGCATTAATGTAATATAGCGTAGTATGGTGGGTATCGAAAATTCGTTGCAATTATTTCGTACATATCGCAAGGCTTTTAGTTTATATTCAATATTTTATGGTCTAGTAATGCATGAACAAACAATTACTGATTGAAATAATGGACAAATAATGCATGTAGATTTTTTGCTGTATTAATAGTGTACAAGCATATAAATGCTTACACGTGTAGTCTCACATAAGCTTTTTGTTTATAAATTTTTATTTTAATATGAATATATTCGTACAAGTTGAACATGTCTTAACGAGCTTGAATTGGGAATTTTTTGTACTTTAGTTTCCTTTTTAAAAATTTCTTTTGCATTTCAAATCCCCATTAAAATAAGCACTGAAATATTTGTATTTCTGTGCAAAGTTTTGTACACCCACACGCATATACACATATTTCTATTCCCAAATATTTTATGTCAACTTTGTGCTGTCACCATGAGTTCTTCTTTTGTTTCGTTATTCGATAAAAGCATAAAAAAAAAAAACTAAAAAAATCAAAGACATGCATTCTTGAATAAGTTCTAGTTAGAGGAAGATTGAAATGTTATATGGATTTAAAAATGTTTCTCTTAGTTGTCAATTCTTACAAGGTCACCCAATATAAAACATTAAGAAGACAGTTATCACAGCAATTGCTAAATGCATGCAATAACAATTTCCAAAATATCAAAGTTTTCCCTCTCTACACTGGCATGTAAAGAAATTAGTTGAGTCAAAAAGAAACTCGCTATATACTATCAGAGCTATCTTAAAAGCAATACTGGGGCGAAATATTTTACGCCATAAAGTTTATTCTTTTGACTAAATTATTGTCAGAGCAGTGGATTTGCCGTCAAAGAATAAAAGCTAATGGGTGTACAAATAAATTCTACAAACTGTAAAAGATATTTGTTATAAAGTGTAATATTCGAAGTATCTAGCGTCAGTGTCTGTGAGTTATTGTCCCCTATTGTGCAACTGCTGATCTGCTTAATACGATAATAGCGATCTGAATCAGTGCTAATCATAAAGAAATAGGTCTGCAGAATGCGCCGTAAACATCAAGTGTTCGCAGACCAAGTTGGAGATTACTCCCCAGATTGCCTTTGCTAGAGACAGACGGACGTATGAGAATTTGCATCATTTTCAAGACTACAAGTTTTTGCACGAAATATCGAGAACTGTACTCTCACTCCAAACCAACTGAATTAGTGTAAAAGAGAATAACATGCAATGTGATAAATGAAATTCACTTTTCCGCACTTTAGCGTACGCTGAAGCTCGAGAGCCTGTAAGTAACTGACACTTATATCGTACAAGCTCTTACATCTAAGGTACGCATATCTGAACTTTTCGGAAGAAGTAAGCTCTTCAGGTACTTGTTATCGAATAACCAGTTTTAGTTTATAGAATTTATTTGTACACCTAATAAAAGGCGTCGAATGTTTCTTTGCTCCATTTGTTAACGTACGAAAAATGTTACAAACGTTACGTTATTAAAAACGAAGGTAACGTATTAAATAAAAAAATTTTTATTTATTCTTCGAAATCAATTTCAATGGCTTCATCACCTTCGGCAAAATTTAAAGAATGTTTTTTATTAACAGTTTGGTTTGAGCGAAATAACTTATAAGGCACAACATCGCGATAATCACTGGAAACCGTCAACGTTGCTATGACTGTGGTTTCGGTCTTCGTTGACCCTTCGCATAATATTCGCTTGACTGGTACTTTGCGTTCGGAACGTATCCGTACATGTAAATTTCATATCCAATAATGGCACATTTCATGAGGTCCACTTCAGTCAGATATTATTCAATTTCACAGACAGTAAACACACGAGTAACTCCGTAGTAAGTAAATGCATTAACATGAATCTCTCCGCAGATGCTAACAAATAGTTACACGACTTCAGTGAGAATTCACTTTATTTTGTGTTCATAGATTAGATAGAATTTAATGAAAAGTGGGTTCAAAGATTGCTTTCACTTTGTAGACAAAATTCAAAAATTGTATAAAACGAAACCTCGACTGAAAACTCAAATGCCTACTTAAGCAATGCTATAATTTTTATGCTAAAACTTCACAATGTATTCGAATGTAAGGATTGAAAAGCGTCAATAAGAAAAAGAAAACAAAGGTCACCTTAAACCAAAGCATTTCAAAATGAAGCGTTATATGGTAAGTGGACGAAAAAACATTTCAACGGCGTTCATCCTTAGGCCAGACCATTCGAAATTTCATGAAAATATCTCGAAAATTGGAAATTTTGAGTTGAATACAAGACAACATGACAGACAGACGGACATGCAAGTTCGATTCAAAAGATGCATTTGAATCGTCTATCTGAAGGTCTTCTTGGTGCTACATACGACTGCATAAACTAACTATGTCCTCGTGGTGTAAGTATGTGGTGTAGGGTATAAGAAACAGTATAGAAAATATTGCCCCTGCGGTCACTTAATGTATTGCTTATTTAATTAATGAGAAAAAAAAAAAATAAGCCATTCAATTAACAAGACTTATAAGACAACTGAGAGAGACTGTCACAACAGTCACATTTCCTTTGTATGCGTAATATGAATAATCCGTATTTGACTTAGAATTGTAGTCTTCATCTAATCTTTCTTGAATTTGTAATTTCACGTAATTAACTTCAGAAGCGCAATGGCCAATGTTAGCTTATTTCAATTAGTTTGTTCCTGCTACATTTTCTCTGTTCTTAATGTTTAATTTAAGCATAAAAGAAATTAAATTAACCATAAGCTAAAGTAACACTCAAAACAGAAGTCCAAATACACTTACACTTACACCTGTACTCGAATACACTTACAACACGAAGGTTATACTAAGTTAGTCAGTCCTTCGGGATGTTATAACTGTTTGCCGCTCTGTCTATATGTTGAAATGGTGACTGCGGGCCTAGAGAATATCACAAGTCCCGAAGTCACACCGCCTTATTTTTCGTCAGCTTATCTCACGATTATAACTGAATCGATGCAAAGGTTTTTACAGCATTAGTGCAAACGAGAAACTTAGTCATTCAATTTCTGATCTTTTTTGTCTACAAAAATATCCATTATGCATATAATGCTATGTAGTCTTTGGTTAAAGTGCTTCAGTGCTTTATTGGTCTTCGGGTATGATTAATGTGTAAAGTTATTTAGCAACGGTGGCGAAGTTCTAGTTTACTGCGATTGAACATACAATGGGGAACTCTTTGCTTACACAGCATGATGTTCCTATCACAGCGCTTTCATAAACATTTTTCCCCTACTTTACAAAGGTATTTAGCGTGTGTGTTTTTACGAAAATTCGTTCTCAGCCATCTATAATGATATCATTCTTATTTTCTTTGTGTAGTTAAACACTCTCGTTTACATACCAAAAAGGGAGAAACGGAAATGCAATTTACATTTTATTATCTCTTTATTGATGCTGACTGAAGACAGAACAGGAGTAAAAAGAAAAAAAAACAAACAAATTGTTGCAAGTAAAGTTTTTTTTGTTCTCTGTCTCTAGTTCACAATACAACGATAATTTTAAAGCGAGTCATTAGATGATCATTGTTAGAGAAAGTAAATGTAAGTAAACAATGCATGAAAAGCGAAAGAAAAAAAGAAAGAAAAAAAGTGTAAATAAAAATGTGATACACAATACATGGAAGGTTGGTCGGACGGTCGGTTACTTGGTTGGTTGGTTGTTTGTTTGCCTGGCTGAGCTTTGCATTCGTTAAAGGTTAAATAGGTTTTTTTATATGCTTCAAAGTGTTTAAATTAAAAGCAAGCATTAACAAGTTCTCTAAGCAAACTTTTCTTTTCGAAAAAATAAAACAAAAAAAAAACAAAAAATGTATTCAACTTTTTCTATGACAGTAGGTAATAGAATTTACGTGAAGAAATTGTTGATAAAAGAATAGAAAAGAAGGCATAAGGACGAGAAAAACATAAACGTAATAAGGGGAAAAGTTCTGCTGTTGACACTTCATACTTTGCGAAGTGAAAAGTATTTAAAAAGAAATTTATATTTATTTCTATAGGAATCATAATCACCGGCTTACTCTCTGAGCGGTTAATATTTAAAGGGAAACGCGAATTTAAGCAAGTAAGCTTTAGACGATTGTTCAGTTGCGAAAAAATTTATAATTTAATCAAATGAATATATAGAGATAGGGGAAAGGAAGGAGGTAAAAAGCTAAAAAGAGATAGCGATAGATTCGCATAGTCATGAGACGCGTGAAAAATCGTTCGATATAAGTCAAATAATGAAGACAAGGTTTAATTATATAAAATATTCGTTTCCAATAAATGCACTAAGGAGTCAATTAAGTAACTGTTGGTGTGTTGGTGTGGCAACTACAAAGGGAATCGTGTGAATTAACTTATTTTTAAGGCACATATAAGTGCTACATTAGCAACGATACAGTTCATAATTGCCCTGAACACAAAGTACATGGAAGCACGCATCAAGAGCAGACATAAAAGGGAAAGTTGGGAATTTTAGCTTCAATTAAGGAGTAAATGTACGGTTTGTTTATAGGACAACTAAAGTGAAGTTTGTCATGCTATGGATGTAAGCCTTAGCCATTACATGGTATGCGTTATAGGGAATATAAATATTCTTTATAGGTCGCGTAAGTTGTTAATTGCTTTTTTTTTTCGTCTAATGAAAATACGCTCAAGTAGTTACTGCTGCGCTAGGAAATTCTTCCCTTAAGGGTAAGTTAATTGAGGAAATAATATTGTAAAGTAAAAGAAAAATGACTTGACCTGTGAAACAAAAATTTGTCTCGCCCTACACAACGCTATATATCAAAGCCTAAGCGTAGCAAGGGGCAGAGATATTAGAAATATTCGAAACTATTGTAACAGCTTTGCTTTACGTGCTGGATACCAGGCGCTCCCGAGAAGTATATATCATTATTATTACTAATATAGCCAGAGAATAGACTCTAAGGTTAAAGTTTTGAAAAACACTAGCATCTAAGGCTATCGGCTTTTATTGAAAAACTTTACTGCACTTAAGATATGATCCCACGACCATTGAGTTGTTAGTCGAGGCTTTTTGTCTACTCAGCCACTTAGGTTGATCATAAGTACATAACAGATAAGCAGGTGAAAAATTAATTTTAATGTAAATCTTAAAAGTGTACCTACCTCTTGAAATAGTTCTTTGCTAATGAAAAACTTATCACTGGGATAATGTTTCCGTTTCCTCTCTCAGTTTCTGGGGCTTTCGATAGTTCATAAAAACTTGGGAATAACAGGCGTCGATGTTTTCGCTTAGTATTTCCAAACACCTTTAGCACACATTTCCTTTGCTGCAACGGAATGGGTATAAATATTAAACAGACCAGGGCCGGTTTTCAGAAAATTTCATACTCTCAACAACTGAAGACAACAATCAAATTTTAAGCGTACTCTCTTGGATAGCTTATGTCGGAGACATTGCTTTGGTTTCAAAAATATACGAACCCTGCTTCATGATTCCGGTTTTCATTAAGTTTGCTGAAGACTTATCTTCTTTACAAGTAACCGCACCAGGCTTGATAGCTTTTGTAGCTTATGTCAGAGAAATCTTCTTCTTTTCAAAAATATGCGAATACTGCAGCACGATTTCGATTTCCATTAAGTTTCATTCGTTGAAAAAATTACGCCGTTCATAAGCTGAAGGTTTATCTTCTTTAGAAGGAATTAAGATCATTTTGTTTAGAGGGTTGACCGAACATTGCCAGTTTGGAAACTAACGACGCCTTTGAGCTAAGAGTACACATCGGTCACATTGCTTGGGATAATTTCCATGAAATAGTGCTCGCATAACCGTGTGAACTCTCTCTTCGTTGGAAATTATTCTCCTACATGATACGTAATTATTTGTTTATCGGTCGATAGTACGCGTGAACTGACCGTGAAACCGTACTTTGGCATAGAAGCGCATTTTGGCAGAAAACTTGGAGAATTGGCAAACGAAGTTTAACCCTATTCACATTCCTAAGGAGATAGCGTGAAATATGAAGGAAAAAGGTTTCAGCATAACCGCTGCAAAAACAAAGTGAAATGAACCACAAACCTTGGGCTATCTTCGGCATTAATGAATATCTGAAAATCCTCTTTACAATTTTTAGTTCTTTTTGATTAACATAATGAATTCGCATAATTAATTAAAATGTAAATGTAAAATTGAACCTCTACAAAAAGAGGGAATGAATTATTTTAAAACCACAAAGTGAGAAGATTGTAGCATTTGCTTACTGTTGGGAGGGATAGAATTATTTTAGAACCACGAAGTGAGAAGATGGTAGCATTTGCTTACTGTTGGAAGGGAATGTATAATTGTGTGTGCATGTGTGTCGTAGATGTGTATAATGCAAATCTCTGTATCTCTCCCTTTTGTTTTTTTAATAACATGTTACGCTTGTGGTTGAAAATCCTCTTAAATCTTTAGATGCAATTACATTAAAACTGTTAAGCGTATGTTGAGATTTATGTAAGCAACAACATGCACAAGAAAGCTCCAATTATCTTAAATTTATTAGAAAATTTACACACAAACATCTTCAACTAGCAATCATATAACCCTCAGCCATCATCGAACTAATTTACCAAAGATTGCTTTTCGTATTTACAACTATGGTGAGGTGAAAGTGAACAATATATCTTATCTCCTTTATAACAACATCAGAAATATGTTTAGAATACTTGACAAAGTGCCTTTGGACATTCCTCTGTCAAACTGCTTTTTATTGGATTTTTCGAGATGTACGCAAGAGTGGCAAGAGAAGCCTAAGAATTATTCTATTGTTTATGAGAACTAATTTTATATAAGAGCACAGATTATCTCTTCTATACGAGTAAACACGATATTGTTCAGATAGAATTATTGGACAGAAAAATATCGAGTAGTGATTGTCCGCATTGGACTAAAACTGCGGGAACGAGTATCACAAGTAATTTGTTTCAAAAGCGTAGTTAAAGAAAAATCAGTATCGACTGTGTGTCCTGCGGCATACGAGCTAATCAAAGATGGGTGAGATTGTGAAGGAAGCCAAGCAAGTAGTCCCTTTAGAAGAGTTGCATGGAATGCAGATCTCTTTTATGTCTTAAATAACTGATGTAAGTAATTTCTGACCAACTGACAAAAATTGACTTCGAAAAAAAAACCGAGTATTAAATGGATTGTAATTTCGAATATATATTAGAGACGATCTTATGTTCAGTTCGAATATCTGTTTGATTTATTCTCTGTACAAAGAATTCAAATGTTTTGAATCCTTGGGAAACTCTTGGATCAATTATTAGGTATTTTTTCTAGCTATTATGAGTGACAGGTTCGCACGAAGGACGAATATATTTTTATAGCCACCACCGAAGGTGAGAAATATATTAATTTTGTTAAAACATATGCAATACCAGTGTGGGGGAGGCACTACATAATAATAATTTTCACTGCTGTGTGCTTGAACAACGAATTTTTACCTTTCAAAAATTTAAAATTAATCTCAAAAATACATGAAAAGCAAAACTCAAATGATGTAAGTTCCAGGAATACACTATGGCATTTAGGATTAAGCTAGAATCCTACAATAGGAACGAAGCTGCAAAGACTATGTAAAACATAAATATTTTTTCAGTATTCAATTTTTGGTCGATCTTGTCATGTTCGCCTCTGTTAGCCTGTGTAATGGTGTGTTGTGACTATTCCCTCGGTGAAGATATCGACTCTAAATTTGGGAAAGCAGTGAAAGTTTTTGTTTTCAGGCTGGTATTGTCCTATTGGACAAATCGGGCAAATGACACTCCCGCAGTACAACCCCTATGAGTAGCCTACTACGTAAGAATCTCAAGTGCGGTAGATTTTAATTTAGGTTGCTATAGTGGGTGGTCAATTGGTAAAGGCTTAACACTTACCGATCGCACACCAGCTTCCTATTTCTTTCTCTTTCCTCACTTCTTTCTGATCATCATCATTTTACACGAATTGGGGAGATTCCCTGAGTGATTGGTCAGCTGAAAATACTTCTATTACTTATTATGTATGAACTGCTATGAACCGGTATGCTCTATGGTACCTATGCGAATATGGGAAAAATAGTCCATGCCCATCCAATCTTATATGAGTTTTCTTTGAAGGTGAAAGTGATAGCTATACGAGACATGACCACAATAGGGGTTTTCTTTTCAACTTCATTGTGATTTTTACGTCGCAGTTTTTAATTACATACAATAGCAAGGGTTGCTAAGTTTTTTTGTATTTTGCGGCTAAGTGCAAACAAGAAAAAGAGTAATAGTTGGCAGCAGGCCGCAAAACACATTAAAGGAAATGGAAAAACAACCGCAATTGTCTTGCTTTTGTAAAAGTACGTTAAAGTTTATGTTCAGTTGCATTAAAGAAGATTTAATGACCAAATGTTTGTTTAACAACAACAACATTATTTAAATTAGTTTTAAATTGTCTTCAAAGGATTAAAATAGTTTCCGGTTTTTTTAAGTGTTTACTTAACAACTACTTGTAAATGACTAACAGTTAAGGTAGACACAGCAAAGCGTATGACATTTAAGACAAAAATGAAGAAAATTACTTTCACTTTTTGTAATTTTTAAAGCAATCTTAACATTGAGACGTTTTTTGAAAATTATTGCGCTTTGACGAAAGGAGGCTTTCCTTTTTTTTTTTTGAAGGTTTGTTGTAGTTTTGAGAAGGAACTCATTATGAACATATGACGATTCTTGCCTGTTGGTCGATTTTAATAGATCTCTAATAAGCATCGAAGGATCTTAGAGTGTATTCGTATCGTAGCATTCGTATCCTTTTCTTTACTCTTCACTCTTCATTCACTCTTGTAGTTATTATCTGACGTTTCAATTCAAATTTCTAGGTTTTCTTTTGTAATAGAATGTGTTGTAGATCGTGGGATCAAATCTCAAGTGCGGCGGTGTTTCAACAGAAGCCGATACCCTTAGATGCAAATGCATTAAGACTTTCGCCTACATATTTTATTAAAAGTATTGTCCATACCCAGTTACATATTTTTCCCACTCTTATCGCAGAAAGCGAGTTCAATGTCGAAAAATTAGGTGCTCTCTTGAAACTATCGTCAAAGCAAATGTTTTTTTGTGTGTCATTACTAGGATAAGATTTTTGTTTTCTTGCCTTTTCGCTATTGTGCTGCGTACTATCTTTCATATTAGATAGAAAAAGTAACGCTTACCACATTTGACACATTTCTTGCACAAGACTTGATTTATTTAAAGTTCCTTGAAACTATTCCTATCATATGTACATTTCAGCTGAATAACTTATATTACTGAGTAAGACCTAAATGTAGTATTTTCCCATGGACAGTCCACAGTTCGACAAGCATTAATAGACAAAGTGATCTCGTCTCTTAGAATAAATGATTGAGACTCATTTGAATATATCCTAAATGTAAGCACTCCGTTTCAGCCGATGTACGGTTGTCGGGAGTTAGAGAACCTTACCGGAACATTTTAATTTTTTGACTCTAGGCGATGAAGAGTTATGTTTTCACCTACTTGATCTTCCAAAAAAAAACAATCACCTTTACCACTGTCTGACTTATTGTGTAAGCCCACTAGATTTGTCGTATTAATTAAAAAACATTTCTATAGTATTTGGATGTAGTTACTGACTGCTTTTTTTTTCAAATTATCGACTTTACATTCAACTTCTTATGCTTCACGTACAACTGCCTTAGTCAGTGATTGTCCGTGGAAGCAATCACAATATTCTATCTTCTACATATTTCATCATGTGATGAAATATGCTTACAAGGTTATCCTCCGGGAACACCTATGTGCAGTTGTTCAGTTGTCGCGAGCTTTTCTCTTCACCTGGAAATTTATCTAGAATCGAGATCGATCGAGAGAGGTATGCATCATTCTACAATACATTTTGAAATGCGAAATTTTTGAACTTTTATTCAAAACTATTTCGCTAAGACTTTTGGATTGATCAACATAGCAAAGGGGTGGGATTATTCTATCTTTTGTTTGTGTAGGCATTAGCGCACTACAGAGTTTAATAGATATTAGGTGTTTGCAAAGATTTTGATCACTTCTTCACATGGAGAAGGCATTCGTACAATGTGTTGATTAACCAAAATAGTTTTCATCATTTTCTACAACATTTTGCAATATTTTCAGCAACATGGCGATATCATGTTGAAAGAACTTATATTGGTGTGGCAGCGATCCACTCACCCATCGATCCATTTGCGCACTTCTTCGCCTTGGCGGACCCGCTTGCTAGCCACGTCATGCTGCACCGAGCTGAACAAGTGATAATCAGGAGGCTCCATGTCTGGTGAGTATGCCGGGTATGGCAGAGCTTCTCATTCGAGCTGCATCAGTTCATCCTTGACAACTCTTGCAGGAAGTGGTCAAAAGTGGCATTTTCAATCAATTCGCATCGTCACTTTTAAACCGTTGAACACAAAACCAACAAATGGTATATGATGAGGCAGCATCACCATAAGGCGCTGAACGTGTTTGGTGAGCTTCGGCCGCAGATTTCTCCAAATAAACAATGAATTTGGAAGAAGAAGAATTTTGAGCGCTGCGCGCTAATTAGCGTCGACTGAATAGATTAATAATCTTAAACGGAGAGTTGTTTTTTTATCTACATGAAGGTCAAAATCATCGAATTCAACCGTTGTCTACACTGAAATTTCCCACACAAGTCGCCGATCACAATTTTTGCAAACACCTAATATATCGCAATTGATTTCTAGAATTCATCACAACACTTAGTTCCCATGAAAATCACCGCACATCATTCCACTAGTCGCAGCCCTCGGAAACTACGTATACAGTAAAATATTTTTGAACGTTTGTTTTCTATTAAAATTATCTGTAATTTCAACTTTAACGATTATATAATTTTTGTATATGTATTTGTTTTGTATTAGACGTAACCGAAAATTTCATTTCAATGTTCGGCGAATAATTTCCGCTAATTTTCATTTTCATTACTTGCAACTGAAATGAGTTTTATGCTTTTAGGCGTAACTAGAACGTGCATGAATACAAACACAACTACAAATGTGTAATTTTACGTAGAAGTTCGCATACGATTTTATGTTACTCACATAAAATATTTGGAACAATTATGTTTACATGTGTTTGTATGTACTTCACTGGCTGGGTAAATATTGTTCATAAAAATGCTTCGCTTCTTTACTTTTAAAATTTTCAAATAGTTTTTATGAGCTACACAAAGTTACCTTTAATAATGACTGCAAAACGCACACATACTAACAGTTAGTTGTCCGCAAATTACTTTATCCAACTAAGTACCTGCATGAAATCCATTACTGGAATCTGCTATGACGTCTAATTGAATTTCTGGTTAGGCCGCCTAAAAACTGCTTCGGTTGTTAATTGCTGGCACTAAAATGTTGCCAATAATCGCAAGTTTAGTTTTCATGGGCGCACAGCAGGGTACTTACAAATTGATTATATTACACAAACTGTGCCTTTCAGTTTTTTCTATCAAATTTCACTGTATGGAAATGTGAGTCACATAGTGTAGCTAGTGTAACTTATTAAAATGCTGGCATAATTTTTCGGTAAATAGAACAGCGGCAAGTTTTCGTTCCATAATAAAGCGAACGAGTGTTGTTGCATAGGCCAAAAAATAAAATAAAACATAAACAAATAAAAATACTGTAGTGAGTTACGATCCACACCACCCTACAATTACTCATGCAACGACTTTTTAAAGTAGGGTGTTATATGAGACGTGGTCGCAGAAGTGGGCCGATCTGAAATATTTTAATCAGCGTTCATTCTTGCGGCCTACAGGCCGCGCACATGAAGATAAGACGAACAGATGGACAGACGGACAGAAACCTAAAAGGTGGGTTTTTCTCAAGTTCTTCTAAATATTGCATATATCTGCATACGCTTAATATATGCTTGGACCATTAGTAGTGTAGGATACAATAAAAATGTTTGCTAGTGTTCTAGTCTTTCTTTTAGTCCTAGAATTTATTTTTTTGATCTAAATAAATTACAATAATGAAAATGTTTGTGAATTTTGAATTGCAAACAGAACAATTACTTAGTTAATTTGTTTTCGAAGCCAGACCATATCCTAATTGCTTTATTTTGCGGGTAACAAAATAAAAAGCTTTTCCTCATTGCCATTTGATACCAATGTAAGGGTCTACCCTTCACATATATGAACTATTTTTGAAAGTTTGATATTTTGAGATGATTGCTTCTATAACACTAATGATGCTGATGTATCATATATAATATATATTGGCGGAGAGTCGTCCCTGGCCAGGCAATCAAGAAAGTTCTTCATGACCTCATGGCAACGGACGCTGTTTCAATACAAATATATATGTAATGAGAAAGATTGGGTGAAGGACGATGCTGTAGAGGACCCACATTCGTAACCACTTTGTCTTTTAATAAACTTAACGATTTTTGTCGTACCCTTAGGCAGAGGAGTTGAAGGCCACGAGTTAAAGTCAAGAGAATTAGAAATAAGATAGTGACGAAGTGGCCACACACTCATTTGTTTTCAGCAGGCATTGGTTATTCCGATTACCACATATTTCAATCAATGGGTGAGGTCGTGTTCGGAAAGCGGGTTAATTTTCACGAAGAAAGAAAACAAAGAATTGGCTCTGAACACCTAACTGTCTTTCTTTCAATACGTAGTTCATACGCTGCCCGAAAGATGAGAAAAAATTGAGTAACGAATACGTTACTATTGCGCGATGCACCCGTTAGCTCGTCATCCGATGTTCCTCTCGGTAGCGTTGCAATGAACACATCATCGCTTAAAACGAAATAGCTTGACTTCACTTGGGATAATATGGCTCTACATGTTCGATTGGCATGCGCGTAAGACGCGCATGGGAGTAAAAGACACGCGAATATTTTAGAGTACATTGGTCAACTTTTTCAAAGTTACAGTGATTTTCTGGTAATCAATGAAACGACTTGCGCTCTAGAATTAAGAAAACCAAGAATTCTCATGTACGTTCACCTCGTGTGATGGATTTTTAAGTATAATTTCGAACGATTCCTTCCTAAGGATTATGAACATCTTTGAAAGAGCCATAATAAGCAGAACGAGATATACATAAAATGATTGGAATTTCCTCTGCAACAGGGACAACGTCCTAATCATGTCCCTGGGCAAAGATTGTAATTAGTAACTTGAGTAATTTTCCACAGAGAGGTAAAGCCACAAAAATGCCTAAAAGCATCCATTAACATAAAAAGCTGACAGTGGAAAATGAAAGCCCACATGTACACACTTGCATAATACACATAAGTGAATGTAAATAAAAATGTTTGGCATACATATACGAACGCTTGGATGTATTGGATTATTATCCCTTACAAGCGTGTACAATAATTGTGTTGGTTTTCACAGTACATTCGTTACATAACCGTCAACCATAAAATGAATGGTACTGAAGCAATTACTCATGTGAGTGCTTTTAGGACGTCGAGATAATGTTGGTAACAAAAAAGCATTCATTTTGTTGAATTTTGATGGATTTAATAAAATTTAATCAAGATTTCTACGTCGCAAAATGTTTGGTTGTCTATGGTTTAAAACAGACAACATATAGCTTTTTTAAGTCAAACGACATACACTGTGCGAAAGTGAAATTTATTGATGGTTGCCGGCAATTGAAAGCAAATACCCGAAAGCAAAGACCTAAATATTATATTGGCGTAAATGCAAACTTTAGAAACTTTCGCGCTTAAGCAAATAAATAAAAGTTGAAAAGCTTTTCGTTAATTATGGGGATGTCATCTGATCGGATACGACCACATTTCCCTGCGAACCTTTATATACCAAATTTTGTAATGCAGTTAAAATTGGTTGTTATTAACGATCTTTCAAAATTTTAACTTATGTATATTGTTTTCCTCATTAGGCGGTAGATTACGCCCGCTTTTGAATTTCATCAATTTTCGCAAATGGGTCGAAGGAGTATTTGCTTGGTTTTAACTATTTATCTAAATTTTTTCTACACGTACGTACATACGTAATACATCGAGCTTTAAGTCCCAGGATTAAGCAAAAAATGATATTTTTTCCAAAATTTGACTTTTTTCTTGGGGACTAATAAATCAGTCCAACGTCTCTCAAACATTTCGATGTCCTTTTTGTAGAACAGTTTTTTCAAATGCTCCAAATGCGGGTCAGTTATCAATGCAATAATCTCATCACCTAATGCAGTTTTCTGCCCCGCACCGCCCCTTTAATTGTTGCCAGCAGATAATAGTCCAGAGCTACACCTGCCATTACTGGTTGGGAGGCAGAAACTCGAACTTCAATTTATGCAGTTTTGCACTTGTGGTCATCAACTTGTGGTCCGAGGTTTTTGTTTCACTGATTGCAAACGCTGCACCCATTTCAAAAACAGCTTTCCCAAATCCAAATTTTGATCGAATTAGTAAATTCATTGCCTTCTATGTATCCCTTTTGTGATGTCATGAGAATAGAGACTTTGTTTATTTTCGTCTCGACTTAACTCAGTTATCATGCCACAAAAAGAAACTAACTTAAATAATAAGAAGAATATAGTCGGGCACGGCCGACCATCAAATACCCTACCCCACATTGTCTAACACAATTCTTATTGTTGTATGAAATTACTATCATGGGTCAATTTTCATCACCACATATTAAAACTTAGACTTGTCTGTTCTGCAAAGGATCAATTTTCGTGCAAATCCTTATTAGTGTAGGACACAAAAAATACGTCGAGATGGTCCTAATTTGGTAGAGTTAATTTTTTATGTTAAAATACTATGGTGATATAATTTTCATTATAAAGACTTAAAAATTATTCGTTTTTGTCGGAGGAACTTCAGTTTTCGTTATATGAGAGGGGATTCAAAAATTGCCCCGGACGCTTCCAAGTTTTCATAGCAATTTAGAATGTCGAAATGCTGCTACTTGGCCACTATTGCTGAGAAATTTTGGAAATTGCAATCTTTTCCATATAACGACTTTTCAGAACAGGGCGTTATATGAGGAGTGGGCCAAACTACCTTAGTGTATTATATCATCGTAAATTGTATCATAATATCTCGAAAATTGTGGCCTGTAGCTTGAACACAAATTTTCATGGACAGACGGACGGATGGACAATTCAGATTATGATTCTCGATACAATAAAAGTTTGGTCTATCTGAAGCCCTTTTAATACACCCTGTATAAGAAGCGGTGTAGGATATAAACACAAATAGAGTAGAAAAAGAACGCTAATGAAGATATAATCGCTATTGTAGGTTCGGTATTGGCTGAAACTACTACTACATTAAAAGTCGTACAATTTTTTAAACCAATTACTTATTAAATAATACAAATCCGCAAAGAATTATATAATCACTAACTTTTTTGATATACGATCAAGAACAAGCTTGCTACGAATTGTACGGTTTTAATATACTTAACAACCTGGCTACATTTACAATATTGAAAATTATTTGTCTTGCACCGCGTGGTAATAACTTCTTATGCAAAAAATTTCCACAGATAAATAAGGAAATGCGATAACTAACAATTAGTGATAATTGGGTATGTGACTTTAGCGATTAAGCGATGGCGTAACACATAGTGTTCAAAATGGTAACGATCTCTTTTCGATTATCGAGAATAATTTTCAGGCTGTTTTTAAATGTTTACTGCCGTAATCGTGCGGATATCAAATGAAAATTGGTTTTCCCTTTTTTTTTATTCCATTTTAAAAGCATATGAGATCGAAAGCTAGTAGTACGAGTAGCGGCCACTTTATAAACAACGGGAACTAAGAGAGAGTGGCCTACGATTGGTCACCGGCTTCCAAACGAGTCATAATTCTTTCAGGTATTATGTGTTTGTTTATGTATTCATTTATTTACATATGAAACTGAGTTAAAAAAAAATCACAGCCGAGAATTCATTTGACTGCTGGAAGTAAATCTTTTACTAATTATTATTAAACAATAATACAAAGTATATAAAGAAATAAAAATAATGAATTTTTTTATTACCTGAGACACATAGGTATCTTCAGTATTAATTCTCTGATAAGGGACGACCGAAATGTTCCACCATATCCTATGGGAATGCGAATACTTGATAAGGCCAGTGCGGTGCTTCGAATCAAAGAATCGCCGTCTTCTTGCAAAACAATCCCAAAGTTGAAACTCTATGGGCATGGTCGAGTACAGTAGGTTTTTTAGGCTACGGTACACATTGCCCACATAACAAATATAATATATGCATGTCGTGGTTCCGAATGTAAACATTAGTAAACCACATTTCCGACTGACGTTTGCATCAACTTATTTTTCAATGCATTGCTTGAATCTTCCCTTTATTTGCGCTGTACAATACATACATACATAGTTGCACAGAGCAGACAAAAATTGTTAAAACTTACTACGAAAAAAATGAAAGCCCGATTACGTTCGCATATGTGTGCGATAAGGAGTTCACATTTGGTTAAATGACTTTGTAAATAAGGATTATTGCCCCACACATCTGATACTCCTAATGGACTTTTACTTGTACAAAAACGGCTTATGGGTGTGCTTTGTGGGCTGAAAATATCATTTTTGAACATGAAAATGGCACTGCAGTTATCGTCCATGGAGAACACTAATGGAACATGGTAACTGATTTGTTGTGACAAAAATTGAATGATTTCAACTTGGACGATATCGGGGCTTCAAAAAAATATTGCAACATGCCATACACTTTGTGACACAATCAATTTATAGAGAGAAAAGTTCAGGGATCGTGTAATCTCCATAAATGTCTATCTGAGCTCGTCACAATGATCGTGCGATATAACTCCATCGGAGTTTTTTTCATTTTGAGGTTATCGGGGGTCATTGAGTTACTCCTATAAACCAAGAACTCTCAGTGATCTTATTCTCCAAGATTATTCGTGTTATTATGTTGCCATAAGCGCAGCTTTATTGTGTCATGAAAACTGTTGTGTGAAAAGTGGCAACAACTTGTGTCCCAGGATTGCAATTTTACAAAAGTTCAGGGACCATCATTTATATGACATCATTTTTAGAATGAAATGTGATAAGAAATACTGTTTAAATTAAAAGAAGATTTCATCAATCAAACTTTTTCTTTCCCACAAAATTTCTATAAAAAATTCTTACAAACGTGGACCTGCCTTGAATTTCATGAATTCATAAGTATTCTCAACCAATAATCGTCACAATTAGTAGTGTTTAAATGGCTTTCAAGTTGTTAATGGAGAAGGAATCTTTTAAAATGTACTTTAAAAGTGCTCTTGCTCTTGATTGCTGGGAAGAAAAATATTTGCTTTTGATTGCTTTTAACGGTGTTTGAGGAGAAAAGAAACTTTTAAATTAGTTAACTAAAGCGTGACAGTAAAAAAGTTAAAGTCTTATGTAAACATAAAAAATACGAAAAAATAACCAAAGTGTTGATTATACGGATGTTAGCATATTCCAAAATCTTTTTATTGCACTGCAAACTTTATAATATGGAATGTAAAAATATTTCCTATATCCTACACCACTTGTTATAATGGTGAGTAAGTTCACACGGACGTACGCAAAATCTAAAAAAGCGTGAAATATAACTATAAATAAGTATCAATGGATTCAGAATAATTTTCTTAATCGAAGTAAATACGTCCGTCAGTCTGCCTATCTGATGTCTGCACTTTTGATAGGATAAGTCCATTTTTGAACCCCATCACAACTATTTTTTTCTTTAATACGACCAAGCCCTCAGAGGTTATTTCCCTATTCGTGTAACATGCTGACAGCCACGAGAAGAAGAGGGAAGAAAAATAGAAAATAGAAGAGTTTCCGCCACCTTGTGGGTTTGTGACCAATCGGTAAGTGTTGTGCCTTGACCACTCCATAGAATTACAACCAAAATAAAAACTTTACCGCTTTGAAACTTAGACACTGTTTTAGTGGTCGAGATTCTTACCAATTCAACTGCTCACATGGATATAAAAATTTTCGCGAGAACTAAGTCCGTATATGGCAATGAGATCTAATTCTATTGATCTGAGGCTATTTGAACGATACTGAGAATTTTCCAAGGAACCGTTTTTATACGATTAAAATTTCTTGTATTGTACTAAGCAAAGTGGTATAACATAATTAATGGTCGTATTTGCCGGGGCATAATCAGGTTAATCTCATGTTACCAGGCAAGAAGAATATCTAGCCACGGCTTACTACTTTCTGCGGTTAGCTGGTTTTCCACAATACAAGTAAGTTCCACACAAAGTATTTTTAAAGTTAAAGAAAAATTGGTTTCAAAATCTTACGTATCGTTCCCAGAGAGTTTTATTTAAATTGTACCGTTCTGCGCGTATGTTAGTGAAATCCGGAGTACCTAAGGGAAGCGATCTAAATCCGCTTTTGCTTTGCCTATTTATAAATGATCTCCCTAACACAATGCAACATGCTGGTGTACTAATGTGCGCAGGCGATGTGAAGCTTTCTCATTCTTCTCAGAATTTTGAAGGCTTCCGTAGCCTTGAATCTCATTTACTTTCATTGGCTGAATGGTGTAAGGCAAATGGAATGGCATTAAATGAAAATATGTGCCCTTTAGTGGGAGGCCATCCATCACTTTCAATTATAATTTTGTATGGAGAGCCTTTGGAATCGATTTCGTCGTTTAATGAGCTTGGTGTAGTTGTCGATGGTAAACTGACTTTTAATCTTCATGTGAAATCGATGATGTGTAAGATTAAATGGGCCCTTGGTTTTATGAAGAGATAGTAGAAAGACCTTAACGACCCTTACGTAACGAAAGATGATACCCCTAACTGAATATGCCTTTGTTGTTTGGTCTCTAATTATATTGGGCCCCATTATACTGGGATGATTGAATCAATCCAAAAATTATTTCTCCTGTTTGCCTTGCGGGGATTAGCGTGGGCTACTAACAGGAGCATCGATCATTTTACCTAGGCCCGTACGTGGAAGATTGACTCTTGGGCGAGGCTTTTTATTGAGACTTATTCAAGGCGACGTTTCGTCATCACTTTTGCACTAGATTTTACTATTCAATCAAGAGTTTCAAGAAATTTTCTTCCACTTCCTTCGTCTCAATGTAGGAATAATTATGAACTCTTTTGTCCCTTCCGCCTTTTATGTAAACAATTTAACGATTATTATTAGTCTCAACAGATGATCGAAGTGATTATGTAACATTGTTGTTGCTTAATGTACGCAATTAAGACTGCCACACAATATAATTTCATTTGGCTTAGGGCGATTTTTCGATACTCATGGCAGTTGAGATGCTTACATGTTATCGTTAAATATTTTATTATTTTATTAATAAGTTTTTCATCATTCTTCATGGCTATCGTAATGGAAGTGCTGTTAACCAAACTGTTTACCTTTTTTTATTATTAAAGGTGTTACAAGTGGGGTATTAATGCTATATAATTTTTATCGATATTATTTTCGATTAATTATTGAACTGAAAGCTACGTTACACAGGGATTTAAACATTCTGATGAATTTAAATATCGTTGTATTATAGGTAGTTTTACGGTTGCTCTAAGGATATTGTGAGGACCAAAATCGATTAGGTCCCAAACAGAGGTTTAGGTTTCGTTAACTTGTTTGTAAGGATATACGTAGCATGAAGAGCGTTTTAGACAGTTCCACCTTTTATTATTTATTCAGAAAATAATTCTGAATCGATCTAATTCCTGTCTGTCCGTCTGTCCATATGATGTCTATCCATGTAAATCTGTGCTCAAGTTACAGGTAGCAGTTTTTGAAATATTTCGGCGATATGTGGTACACTGACGAGTTTTGATCCAAGAGCGAACGCTATTGAAAATGGTTTAGATTGCTCCACTTTTTCGACCACTTCCTTTATAACGCCGTATTTTCAAAATTTCTTGAAGAAAGTGGCGAATTAATAGTATTTCGACATTCTAAATTGGTATAAAAACTTTGGACCGGCTCTCGAAATTTTTTTAACCCCCTCTCATATAACGAAAACTGAAGTTCATATACCAAAAGGTTTAATTTTCAATGCTTCATGATGAAAATTAGATCATAACCGTAAATTAAGATAAAAAAAATTACCAAAAGTACCAAATTTGGACCATCTGGGCTTATATTTTGGATCTTAGCCTACATAAGAACTTTCACGAAAATTTACCCTCTATAGGATGGAAAAGCCAAAATTTTATTTTTATGTTATGAAAGCAATAGTATGCCGTGCATAAAATCAAAATTTGATATAAAAATTAACTCTACACAATAAGGACCACAAAGGTCCTTTTTTTTTACTACGCTATATACATAAGGATTTTCACGAAAATGCTGGTTTTTTAAGACGGAAGAGTTATGTTATGATACAAATGGACCAACAATAGTCTTTTGATATAAAAATTAACTGTTCCGAATTTTAAATACGTACATCATGGCAACAACCATTCTTAGAGAAAGTAAGCTTTTATTTGTAAACGGGTGTACTTACAGGGTGTAATATAAAGTTCCAAATGTGTCAAAAATAAGAATTATGTTAGACAATGTGGTATAGAGTGTTTAACAGTCGGCCTAGCTTGACTATAATGTTTCCACTTGTTTTTACATATTTTTAAGGTTCAACATAAGATTAGCTAGGATTACCACATAGCCTACGAAATTCACGAAAAGCTCCCGATGGTTGTATATTTCAACTTCGAACCAGGTTTGTTTTAGAGATTCCTCAACGCATACACTTAGCGTGATCCAAGGAGAATTTTTTTTTTTGAAATGAAAAAATATTTATTTATTCTTCCAAATCCCCCAAATTCATCGCCATCATTATTTTCATAACAGCAATATAATACTCCTTTGTACCAAGTTAGTCTAGTGGAAGAAATTCATAATGCATAATATCGCGATAATCGTCGAAAATTGTCGACCTGACCATGAGTTTCCAGCGATCTTGACTCAGTTCCATCGTTCTTGGCTTGAATTTCGCGTGATATTCGCTTGACTAGTCATTTGTTCCCGATTCATATGCGTACATCCAAACCCCATCTCCTCTTATGATTTGTTCCATGACGTCCTTTTAGTCAAAGATCATTGCTTCACAAACATAGTAAAAATAGAGCCCAAGCATAGCCAAGTGTATGCTAGTTGCGACTTTCTAATTTATAATGAGAAGAGATAAAACTACCGATTTGGGCACACACACAGCATTACACGTATAGGGATCATATAAAAATCGAAAAACCCACCTCCGTATGTTTGCAAAAATACTTGTAATTCTGAAACAACTAAACAAGTTGACGTGAAACTCTGTTAAAGACGCTACCACCACCCACAAAAAAAGATAACCACGTGATTTTATAGCATCCGCGAAGATTACATGAAAAGTGTTACAACGACTAAAGGCTTAAATTAATATAATTACTTGCGCTTTTCAATACTTGGCTGCATACTTCGCTAATTCAAATCAAATCAAGGAATAATTGTCTCATTTAAAGCTTACTAGATTAGATTAATGTTTGCAAACCGCTCAAGGAAACTGAAAGAAAGTTGTCTCTATTTAAAATGAGGAAGAAGAAGTTTACAAATTTCAATTCACGCAACAAACAAATGACACTTCAGTCATCCGCGACGATATAAGCTACGTTGACATTTTAATCTTAGTGGAAATTTTCTAAAGAATAGTAAGAAAAAAAAATATAAGCAAAAACCTTGTAGTTGGCCACAGTAAATACCCTACACCGTCCTACGATTATTTACATAATGACTTTTCACAATACGAAGTTATATGGGAAGTGGTCGAAAAGATGGTCAAAACCGAACGATTGTCAGTAGCGTTCGTCCTTGGGCCAAAACCCGATAGTGTATGAAATTTCATCAAAATAAGTCAAATATTGCGGTCTGTAAACAAGAAAACAAGACGGACAGAGGGACTGACAGAATTTATCGATCGTTATAATAAAAGGTGGGTCTATCTCAAGTCTTTCTAGGGGTTGCATATACTGGCAGAAACTAAATGTTCCCTTGTACCACAAGTTTTACGCTATCACTATTCGCCGGTTTACCGCGAGACAAAATAATTAATGATTCTGAACAAAATCCTTCGAGCTCAAGAAATTTCAACTGCGTATCTTACATACGGATAACAGATTTACTAAGGCATTGAAAATTTTCCAAAAGTTTACAAGAACTCAAAAGTACTTGTGTAGTATAAGAAAGCACAGTCATGCCTTAACTGTTGATTGTTTTAGTTATTTTAAAGTGTATTTGTTAAATTTGTTATTATTTATTAGTTTTATTCTCTTTAAAAAAAAAAAAAATCAAAGTAAAATATAAAGATGTTAAAAAAGCTGTCCTTGTCGTCTCGTTTTTTATATATATAAAAACGCTTAATTTTCCAGTGTCTTGCCTGTGAAATGATTTTGCCTTTGCGGTCACATGTGGTTGCTGTCACATCACGTTAGCTTAACCATTTGCTATCAACATCAGCTAAAACAACAACATGTCACAAGCACTAACCCCATAAAATGACATGATTTTCACTGCAATGAGCCCATATCGCCACTATTAGGAACGAAGTAGACCATTGTATGCATACATATATGCGTTAAAAAAAATTGATATTTTAGCGCAACAGAAACCACAAAAAAAAAACAAAATATTTACTACATTTTTTGCTTCCTCAATAACTAAAGAACAACAACATATGTGTTTGTGATACGACTTTCAGTGTTTCATTAAGTTTTTGTTGACTAGATTATGCTTTAATTTTTAATATTTATAAAAAAAAAAATATATAAAAAAAATTATGTAAAATTAAATATTTTAATATTTCTTATGCTGCACAAACTAAAGCTTCCTTCGCATTTAAGTGAATGTTTTCTATAAAGTGAAAAATGTAAATGTGTGCATACATTATGTACACACTGGTTGTTGCATAAATGTTGTGTACATATATTGTGTAGCATACATCTGGGTTATCAAAAATCAATGTTTGCATGCCTGTTCATGCACGTATACTTCATGCTCAAGCAATGTTTGGTTATTTTGTCGAACAACAAGTCGTTGTTAACAACGAGACTGTATAACAATAACGTATAATCTTTATACAAGTATGTTGTATGTATGTGTGTATATGTTTTTGTGTCCACATGCAGCAGGTACTTTTACGTATATTGATATGCATCCTTATACTGTACATGCACTGCGAGATGTGAACATTTTCCTTAACATTCTCTCCCATCATTCCAGACAACTCATAAGATACATCATCTGCTCTGATGACATGAAAACAAATTTATAGTTGCTCTGGCATCGGATGCGTCGAAATGAGGATGTGTTAATTTACTTGTATCATATATATAGTATGTCAGCCTTTGTGCGTATGTGTAATTACGTGCATATCTACAAAATCTGTCGTCAATTTTTGTTCCTACACTTATCAACCGGATGCAAACTAAGCCTGATTTTACGTTTGCAACGTCAAGTCACCAAATCCTTGAAATATAAAGGATATTTTATTAAAGGGCTCCTAAACGAACTAAGTTTTCATTGAAGCCACAACTGTCTGCAGAAAAAATTGGAAAATTGCCGGACGTGTATTAGTGAAAGCTTGATCGTATAAATATAGCGCCTTTTGTCAAGGTATCTTTTCTCATTGAATATCAACGACCATAATAGAAACGGAATAGTTGACCCTAGGAACTATTCATAGAACATACAAATTTTATTATGTGTTATAATAGAGTAGTCAGGCCGTCGGTGGATCCACTGCTTGGTTCGCTGGCTTTGTTTTATTACTTGTTCAATCCTTAGCATATATGAAAAAGCAATAAAGAATTACATGAAGTCAGTCCTTGGTATATATGAAGCGGAAATAAAGAATTACATGGAGTCGCCTGCCACAGCCGAATAGCAACGTTGTAGCTGCCTTCCAAAGCAAATGTTAATAAATAATGATATAGAAAAGAATTGTAAATTTGTAAAAGGCTCATTTTACTCTTTCACGTCCCCTATAGAGGATGCGTGGGTATATTTATGTTGTCAACATCTTAGCAACACGCAAAAGGACGCTTCAAAGGTGCTATAGAGTAAATATACTCTTGATTAGTATCAAATTCTGAATCGACTTAAGCGCAATTATCTATCAAAAGTTGCTGATACACATTTTTCTGATATTTTCTTGGAAAATACAGGATAGTAGCTTTTTCAAGTGGATAGTGAAATTGCTGCGTTCTCTTTAAAGTTGTGGGAAGTAAACGTGTTTGTAGTATTTTGCTGTCAAAGACAGCGATTTATTCTGTTTTGTATGAGAGTTGTATTCATTTTGTCAAAACATTTGTAAGGCCCAGAAGGAAAATTCAGTGACGTCACAAAGCTTACATATTATTGATCAGCATCAAATTCTGGATACGTCTTAGTAATGTCTGTCCTGGTGTCAGAAATGAAAATCGTGCCTTCAAATTTAGAAAAGTGTCGGCACTTCTGTCACGCAGCTTCATGTTCAAAATGGGGCAGATCGGTCAAAGAATACACTCTCAGTGCAACGTAAATTACGAACACCTCTGTTATGAAAAGCAACAAATGGGTTTTTTCGCTCATTACTCATAAGCTAGAAGCACAATAATTTGTATATTCCGGGGGGTAATCCAACAGTATAGTGCAGTGTAGCATTCTCTTCCTTCCTAAGTCCTATTAGCTCTTATATGCAATGACCGACTGTAAAAATAGTAACTAGCACTAGAATAGGAAAACTGAAAAAACCGAAAATGAATTCTGATAAGAAATTTCGCTATTCCCAAACTTTTCCCAAACTTTTCTAGTATGCACACGGTCGCCTCTGATCAGTTAAAAGGTCAAAAAATTGGGCAAAATTTCCCGACAACAAATAAGGAAGAGAAATAGGGCATTACTATAACATTCCTGCATATATGTTCGTTACATTACATCGGCCAATTTGCTCATATGTTAAATGCTATTGAAAACTAATAAAATTTGTACATAAAATACTTTTTGTAACTTAACTTAATCAGAGAACAAGAAAAATATAAATCTAATGGTAAACTACATCAGGTGTAGAAATAAGTTTTTACCGGTTTCTCTAAAGGGTGACATTACCCGTTTAACTGTTTAAGCATTTAATCAAGAAACGAAAAACAAGGAGTAGGTGTAGTGAAAGTTCTTCTTCGCAAGGTGCGATCATGTCAGTAAACCTGGGTAACTAAAAAATAATCATTTCGCTGTAAAAGGTGAAAACCTTCTGCAAGCGCAAAAAAAAGACATGAGTATGCCAAAGATCACTATAAAATTATTTCCTAGGATGACAATGCACAACTGAATACGGGAAAACCCGTTCCGGTAACTTTAGCACCTTTGAACTGAAATGTGCTACCACTCATCAGAAATTTTTTCTTCCATTTAACTGTCGGAATAGTGTTTCTCTTCTTATCTCGGCAGCCTCTCCAAGTCCAGATGTCCTTACGGACGTTGCAAAATTCATATTCTCTCAGAAAGATGGAAAAACATACAATTATCGATCAGTGGATAATGCCTTCAATAATATATTTTTTACTATACCTTTGAGCTAAGCTTTTATTTTTTGCATCTAGCATTAAACACAGAACAATGCCTCATACATACCTTACTTGGGGACTGCCTATAGACCTTTGTTTATTCCCTACACACCTCCTTGTAGTCAACCTTTTGCTTAAGATTTTTTTTTTTAAAAATTAACTTATTGCGTATAAGTCAAGAGGTATCCAAATATTCGACTCAAATCCATGGAAATTTTTCTTTTGTTGTTATGTTCTCTCATTCAAGAAATTCAAGTACTTAAACGAAGCTATGCACGTATATACCGGTAAAATTGCATCTTCTTTTCAAATTGAACACGAAAATTGAATGCGTTGTGAACAGAACAGAATCTCTTGATTAACTGTCTACGAGTACTTAATCAAATTGTTGAATGCGTTATCCTTGAGAAAAGAGTCTCAATTATTTGAAAAGTTAATGGAAAATATTTTTACAAAATTAAAAATTTATTATAAGTAGAAAAATCCTTAGATTATTTCATTACAGGACAAAAAGAATATCTCAGCTAATAGATGCTTACGAACATTAGTTATCTATTCCTTGGTTGAAATTTTTGGCGAAGACTGTGTGTTTAGTACTTACACCTCTTAGCTTGGGGGTGGTGTATGAAGATATAAAATAGACCCATTTTTCGTTATACCAGTCAATATAGGATCAGATACCGAATCAATTTCGGCTGAATCGGA
This sequence comes from Glossina pallidipes, assembly GCA_000688715.1. Lineage (NCBI taxonomy): Eukaryota > Metazoa > Arthropoda > Insecta > Diptera > Glossinidae > Glossina > Glossina pallidipes. The sequence continues at coordinate 327,866 of KK499887.1, forward strand.
CCGTTTTTGTGAGTTTGCTGCCTACCTATGTCAGAGTAGATGCCACGGCCGAGATTAATCGTACGTTACATGAAAGTGCTTCAAAATTCACAGTTAGAGATCGAACCTTGTTTGTAAAAACATATTCAAAACTGTTGCACCGTCACAGATAGTATACTATCCGAAGTACTTTATATCCGAAGTGGAACACAACTAACAAATCACATTGGACACTTCGGAACTCAGCGAGCTGACATAGCGACCGAATTTTCTGCTTTAGCCACATTAATTACGGACACCACAATGGAGTTGGGTCGCAAAAATATATGTGTGAAAAAAATTAAGAAAAAACAATCTCTTCTACTATCCACGTTACACTGATGTTAATCCTCTAGTTTCGTTTCATCGCTATATCCAACCAACGTCGAGCAAATCAAAATGAAATCTTTTGAACAAAAATTCTCTCTGCTGTTGCAATTGCAGCAAACCAACTATTCCTTAAGAATTTGTAATTGCAGCCAAAATCTTATGATTAAGCACATACCTTGCGATTGACTGCACCCTTTCTGAATTCGTAGATTCGCATTCGAAGCTATTAAGGCTATGCATATCTTGGAAGTGCCTACCAAACATTATATCGATAAAATATTTAACTGCTATTAAAACAGGTAAAAACACTATTGTGGAACACGGCCCACCCATCAAACACCATTTATATGGGGAGTGGCTGGAAAAGTGATCCAATCATAACAATTTTCAATAACGTTCGTCCCTGCACCAAAGCACGTCGCTCTTCCCAAGTTCATGACGCTATCTAAATAGTTGCGATCTGTATGTTGAACATAAAAAATCAAGACGGACAGACGGACAAACAAGTTTAGTTAGATAGCTTAGATATCGATATAATAAAAGGACTGTCTCTTTCAAGTCCTTTAGGGTGTTGCATGCATCCACACCAACTTAATATACCACACTTGTACCACAAGTGATTTGCTGACCTAACCATCTAAATAAGCTAATAATCGCAATTGCTGGTGCTGATGGTTTGCAAAACCAAACGATATTCTAAGAAACCAAATTCTAAAAAGGGCAAAACCAAATACAGATTCAGGATGATTTACCTGCCGGCGCAGGTAGTACGTCGCGGAAAGATGAACAACAATTTGCAGGATTTTTCAAAGGTAAAAACGGATTAGCATGAAAATGTCACAATGAAATTTGGCGTTCGTAAATGTCTCGTAAGATCGTCACCTCCCAGTGCATATAATATTCGTAGTTTTAAGATCGTTTCCACTTTAATTGTAACTAGATTAAGTCGTCAATCTTAACGGTTATCCAATTAAGCTGAATCTAAACTTTAGCTGAATTCTGTATATATATAAATAAATAAATATAAGATAATAATAAAGACGGACAAGTTAATAGATTAACGTCTGTCTAATTGGTTCATCTTTTCACGTTCCATACCAATAATCATCAATATTCCGAGATATTTATGGTGTTGTGAAAGTCAAGAAACTTCCTCAACTTCTTGTCAGATGTGTCCAGTTACTAAATGCTAGCCGAATACTGTGACCATGGAACTCATAAAGCATTAAAGCGGCCCTTCAAATGTTTGATTTGATTAATCGTTGAAAATGTGAAACTTCCACTGTTATAATATCACGCTAAAGGCAAGAGAGCCTCCAACTGTGCGAATCTCAAGCTCTGCTAATGTTTATTATTTTACTGTTTTTTAAAAACCAAAAAAAGAAAAAAAAGTTGATTTGAAATTTAAAATCCATTTCCGTTTTATCATACCCACGTTCTCATGCACAGAGAAGAGGAAAATTCTTTTTTCTATAAATCAATATTTCAAATTTTTTTGTTTACGTTTGCTAGGAAACCTGTTGTTGGCAGTAATTTTCCTGTATTGCGTCAAGAGAGCAACGCAACGCATTTATTAGAACAAAGGAAGAAAAAACCAAGTTTCTCTACTTTAAACTCATATATGAGAAAAGTTTTCATTGTGACGCACTTATACGTAAACCATAATCCAAACGTCATTATATTGTAACGTTAAGTTGAAGAAAAGCAAATCTATTCACACACACACAGTAATTTATAAGATTACGTCTGAGAAATATTGCAAAGAAGTCATCGCAGAATCAAGTCAATCTGTATATGATGACATAGTCAATCGATTTTTTGTTGCATTGGAGTGTCAAGTGGATTTTTACATAAACATAAAATACGTATATGTATGCGTGAATGTAAATTTAATCAATAGGTCTCTACATTTTAAAAATTAAAGAATAATGCGATTACTTGACACATTTATGTCTATGAAGTCTGAGATTATCGTGAGCCATGTAAATATTTGGGTATAGCTTTCGAAAAAAAAACATGATTTTCTCTATATGGATGGTGCTGTTGTACTAGCACAGCCAAGAAAAAAAACATTTAAAGGTCTTTAAGACTCTTAAGAATCTTTCATTTCTGCTTTTTGTGAGATTTAAAATTTTTCTCATACGGAAAAAACATTCCAATTAAAACATAACCAGGGTGTACCCCAGCTCACTGTTCCAGACTTTCTGCTTCTAAAGCAAAGCTTACGCTAACCTTATTCTCGATATTCCCAACTTCCACTTCAACGTTCTTTTCTTTACACACGCTATAAAGAATTCAGTTTATTGCAATAACTCCGTTCGTCTAGGTATGTTTTGTTATCATAAGTTTCCTCAGAACTAAAACTATTATCTCAGTTAGAAATCAAAGGGGAAATGCAATTATTTTCTTAACCTATCGGCTTTAAAACGGACAATCGGAATCGCATTCAGATTACAGAGTCAAGCTCTATATATCTCGACTTGTCGTCTATCATTGTTAGTCTATTCGGACGGTCAGCTAAAGAAAATAAAACCTTGTCGTCTGCGCAACGAGCAATTCTCTTACGGATGTTAATGGATTTTTGTCTTATGCGTTCCACAGTAGATAGTTCGATCCAGAGGAAAGAGGCTGTGCAATATTCCTCTACTCTATGGCTGTTTTCAAATATGACTGTCATTGGCCATCGATTAATTAATCGGTTAAGTGATATCATCCCCGTTCCATTTCCTATCAGTAGCTGTTTGTAATATATATATATGTATATGAAGAAGAAAGCTTAAGAATACTTAAACTACGCTAAATACTTACGTTACCCCTTTACTTAAATGTGTGATTGAAACAAGTCTTGGTCTTTACAATTTGCCTTTAAACTCTTCGCTCTTGGGTTCTTCATGTAAAGAAAGTTATTTATCATGATACGACGTCCTTAACTTTTGTTTCTTTCGGGGCCATTCCTTACGACTTTTAACCCTTTGTCTACGTTGCAGGAAAACTCAATCACTTTTTGTAAATTTTCAGTTCATTTTTTACGTGATTTCTCGGAGGCGTCATCTGGCGAACGAAAATCGTTGGCAGGATCCTTAAACAGTGGTCGACAAGCAATCTCCTATATCTTGCGTCAACTGCACGAATCTACGCTCATCAAATAAATGATCTCCATCTTCGATCATTGATCCAAAAAATCGTTCAGAAATTGTTTGTTGATGAGTTGCTTATGATGGAGGATTCATGACAACGTAATTCCTCAATCCTTTCGATTTAATGAGACCTACTTTTAATCATTTTGTTTGATTTTTCCGTTTCGTTACATGTCTTTTCTATCCTCCTTGTTTCTGTTCTGTTCTCATATCTTCGTTGACAAACTTAGTAGTTTGTGTTTAAACAGATTCGCCTTCGTCGGCTGTACTGACCGCAATCGTATTCGTTGTAATTTGTCTCAAAGTGTTCATATTCACTGCGTCACGTAACGTTTTACGGAATATGTTCTCCCCATATAAGGCGGCTTCTAGTTGTTTTAACGCTTAGTAAAAAGTTTTACGCTTCATGCTTTTCTCCGGCAAGTTATGGAAAAAATCTGCCGCCTTCATATATCCGTCTTCACCAGTTTCGTAGGAGAAATCAATTTACTTTTTTTTATCGTAACTTAGAATCTGCGGTGGCCAAGCTGGACGGGCCTTTAGAAAATCGTCGAGATTAAAATGTTTGCTCCATTTAACCATTGATATTTTTTCTTCGTTTGCCAGAAAAATGTTAGTTATTGTAATCTTTAAACCTATATAGAATAATTAATTTATAAGGTCGAGTCCTAAGTAACTTCCGATGCAGGTGGGTAGAATTGTATTGTTCGTATTTAGCCGAAACGGACGAGTTTTTGTTATCACAGTATAGATGATTATTCAGTTAGTCCTCTATCGACTGGTTTATGTGGTGCATCTTACATTCAACTGTTTTTCTTAACCTCCGAAATGCAGAGTCAAAGAGTGCATATTCGACGAGTAATGCTTTGGGAACTTCAACAATGCAACAGCGCTAAGGCGATAGCTGAAAAAAAATGCAGTGTATACGGCGAAGGACTGACAACTAATCGGGCAGTTAGAAATTGGTTTGTAAAAATTTCGTTCTGGAGATGCGCCCTCAAAAGGTGAACCGAGATCAGGCCGTCTCTCCGACTTCAGCGATAACCTTTTAAAGGCGTTATCGGAACAAAATTCAAGGCAATCAACAAGAGGTATAACAAAAAGGTTAAACATGATTACTGCGGACAGATACGTCCAGCAGTTGCGAAAAATGCAAGAGAAACTCCAAGAAAAGCGTCGTACATTCGTCAGTGACAAAAAGGTCATTCATCTGCACGATCACACACACGCGCAACCACAGCAAGAATGGCTCAAGAAAAAATTCTTGAGCTTGGATGGTCAGTTTTACCACACCCCTCTTACTTCCGGGATCTTGCCACCACAGACTACTCCCTTTTCTGTCCCTTGCAAGACTTTTTGAATGGAAAAATCTTCAATTCTGAATAGAAAGTCAGTCAGGCTGTCGAAAATTACTTCTATTCCAAACCAACCACATTTTACAAAGAAGGAATTGATAAATTGGCCAAAAGGGGAGAAAGTCATACATAATAGTGGCGAAGGCATAATAAATAAAGAAAATTTTGTTATTCAATGAAAGCGAAGTAAAAAACAGAAATTACTTGCGACTCGACCTAATATCAAATCAATTCACAAGTTTCTTAAACTGATGTTTGCAATGTATTTTGGGAAGAAACTGAAAGACCGGAAGAGAGTCCGATTGCTTTGATCATTCGTATCGAATGAACCACAAAATGAAAATCTTTAACAAAGACGTCAGTTAATGGTAAGTCAACTTAAGCGATGAACACAATAAATGCTTTTGCATCGTGAAAATACCTTTTTAAGTGATTTTTACTCTAGCAATGCAATGCCAGCTGTATGTCCAACTACGCATAAACACGAACAATGAAACTTTTGTTTTTTTTTTTTTTGGATGTTGAGTTAAGATGGACTAAGCCAACAAAAAACAATGCGATCCTTTAACATATGAACAAACGAGGCACAATGCAAACGCTTTCATTGCATTCAGCGCTGAACGTGAACATATCTGAAGAATATGTCCCGCATGTGGCGATCTATGCAACAGCATCCTCGAGTCGTGTAGAATTTTTCCCATTTTTTTTTCGTGCGGTAAGGAAACAAGGAGCCCGTCGACTTTCCTACTTCATCTCTTTCTACAGCAAGAAGACACGTACCTCCGAGCGGACCAGCTTCGTGTTAAACAAATAAAAGATTACATTGCGTCACGGCCCGACCATTAAATATCCCGCATCATTTCGTTTAGTACAATTATTTATATAAAGACTTTTCAAAATACGGCGTTGTAGGGGAAGCCTTCGAAAAAACGTTTCGATTTGAAGGGTTTTTTAATAGTAAATTTCATCACAATATCTCAAAAAATGAACACGGACTGACGGACAGTCGGACGAACAAGCTCAGACCGATTCAAAATCACTTTCTGATCAATATGGAATATGAATGGTACAACTTTATACAAACTTAATGTCACTGCACCACAAGTGGTGCAGGGGGTAAAATTAATTAATGACAAGATATTTCTTGGTTAAGAGCTGATATGCTACACGAGCGAAAAGCTTTGATAAAAAAGACATTGTGAATTATCTCTCCTGCTAAATGGACTGCCAAATTTACATATATATGTATATATGTATATATAAACCTATTTATAAATAATGATCATCACTTGGTGGACATGCTTCCGGGATGCAAAAAATTATAAAACAGAATGTACTAGAAAGTGCTGTGAAAAATATTCGTCGTAAGCTAAACTTAATGTCTATCTTTGTTTTTAATATCCGGTATTTACATACATATACATATTCAGGTTTAATTTCTGGTACCACAATACCACAAACAAATTGTTATGAGAAATTTACTCAAAAAATTTAAATTTATTTAACTTTTAGTTTATGGGGTAAACACACAGTTATTTATTTGCTTTTCGTTTAAGTGGTTAAATGAATGAATAAAAAGCAATTTCGTTAGAATGATACAACGGAAAGTTTTAGTGAAGGGCAACAACAAAAAAAATTGCTCTATGAACGACTTACTGAAATGTTAAAATATTAAGAGAACATTTTATGTTTAGTTGCCGCTTGAATAAGCATCAGATAATACGACGAAGAGGGAGAGAGAGAGAGAGAGAGATGATGAGAGAGAAGGAGGGCAACGGAAAACGTTCAAGTTCAACTCATACTATAATTTAATAGGATAACTACTACTACTACGTTGTTTACTAATGTTTACTTCAGTAATCCAGATGAAAGTGTCCGTAACACAAACGTACAACAAAGATGTAACCGCAATCAAATAAACGGAACATATTTGCACACGTGCGTGCCACAGTCATTAGAATATTTACATATGAATATTTTTTGCGTTTTAAAATCTTTTTATAAAGTAAAGGATAGAAAAGAAAACAACCAACAACATAAACTGTTTCAAATTAATGCCATCACAATGGTGTGTGTGTGTGAGTGTGAAGTTTTTGCTACACTATGCGAGTTCACAGAGAATGTAAAAAGTGAATGAAGAGAATTGTAAGGTTGTAAGCGCAGTATTTACAACAAAACATAGTTTTAATGGATTTTGGTTTAAATTTTAATAAAATAAATAAGAACATTATAATCGGGCAAGGCCGTCCTACCACATACCCTACATCATTTCGCCTAATACAATCACTTTTTCATTTTCGTAATAAAACACTACAAATTATGCATGGCTTCAGGTGAAGGCACCGTTCTCGCAAAAGCCCTTATATTGCAAAAGTCGATTGACGTGATCCAGATTTAGCAAATTTTAACTTATTTCTCAAAGATTTTATTATTTTTCACCGAATTTCGAGAACCCATATATATGATGGGCTCTAGAACTCCCTAAGGTTCATTTTTGTCAAATTACTTCATAAAACTTCGGATTTTCTTCATAAAATATTAATGTTTTTTGCAAAAGGACTTAATATTCACGAAGACCCTGTGACTGATATTTCATTCGGTTAATTTTCATGTCAAATTACTATTACGGGTGAATTTTAGTCATAAAATATTAATGTTTTTCCAAACGGCCAACTATTCATGAGAACCCCCAATGGAATTGAGTTCGAAAGGTACGCTCACGTCGTTCAAATTTGGTTCAGTTAATTTTTATGTCATGTTATTCTCTTTCAGAAATTTTCATAATAAAATATTAAATATTAGACCTTTTATTACATAAAAAAGCAACGTTTGTACGAGGCGGGTTCAAAAGTTTGTCCCAATCCATTTTCAATAGTCTGCATCCTTGGACCAAAGCACGTCAGTGTAACAAATTTCATTAAAATAACTCGAAAATGACAGGTTCGTAAACAAGAAAACAAAACGGACAGACGGACAGACAAGATTAATCGATCGCTATAACAAAAGGTGTTCCTATTTCAATAAATTTCGTAAAGACGGAAAAATATCTCACAAATTTACGACCTATAAGTTGAGTACTCAACTCAATATAACTCAAAAATGACAGGCTTGTAAACATGAAAACAAAACGGACAGACGGACAGACAAGATTAATCGATCGATATAACAAAAGGTGTTCCTATTTCAATAAATTTCGTAAAGACGGCAGAGTATCTCACAAATTTACCACCTATAAGTTGAGTACACGCGTACATAGACGGACATTAAACGCCAGACAAGCTTGTCGGTATAATAAGAGGTGGACCTGTTCTAACTGCTATATACATTCGCACAAGCTTAATACGCTTAAAGTGGTTAAAAATTGTTAAGTAGACTGTCAGTCACTTTAAAGTTTGCTTTTTAACACCGACACCACTTGTGGTATATGCGGATGCATGCAACGTCCATAGGGATTTGAGATAGGATAAAAAATAGTGCGCATCGGATCACTTTTTCGACCACTTCCCATATAAGGCATTATTTTGAAAAACCCTTACTTCGGCCCACCGGTAAATGATGGCCTGCGTCGCGCTTTGCTGTTTTTACATAATTTTCCAATTTTTTTTTTTTCGGCTAATAACAAAAACATCTGCACTTAAGTATGTAATTCTTCAAATAATATTTAATCGTGGATCGTCGTCGACTAGAATGTTTTACTTATTTTCCTTTATGAATAAAACTAACGAGTGACGAATTTTCAATTACGATTATTAGGAATCCTCTTTATTGCCTATAAGCCTGTGCAGACAAACTAACCCAGGCATGATGCGAGTGAGTACATTCGGTTATCAAAATCTGTTTGTAACTTTCTTTTCAAGTGAAAGTAAAAATTATGGAAATATTAAAAAAAAATTCCTTTTGTATATAGAAAGTAAGTGTGAGTATGTTATTCTTTTACAACTTAATTACATCATCTATTTTGTTAGATTGCACACAAAGGTTTATGTCTTCGCATTTACCCTTATAATGACAAAGAGGGTTTCGTTAATATTCCAACAGCGTTTGCTTCAAGTATTTGCTGACTTGGTGAAGGTTAAGTTTTACACTTGAAATTACTTTCTTGCTTTTTTTGTTTTTTAATACACCAAGGGATGTGTCAGTCTTCTTGTGTGAGAAGGTGCATACATTCTCACGTATGTATACATACATATGTATGTAGAAAAAAATAGAAAAAAAGTTTATTTTTATGCGCATATCATTTTAATTGAAAATTTCTCAAGATTCCTTTCCTTTAGACGAAGGGAGAAAGAAAAGTGCGAGGAAAACCTCATTAAAAAGGTGTTATGTACATAAGTAAAACATTCGCGACATAGAAATACATATATAAGCGTTTATGCGTCCTAAAAAAAAAAAAAAATACTTATTTACAAGGTATGCGATAGGTTTAGAAAAGGCTTCAAAGGCTTTACTTTTAAATGATTTGAAAAACTATGAAAAACGGATGCACACACACACACACGAGTAATTAATAAAGAAAATCTTGAACTTTCCTCGAGCTTTTGCACGGACTCCTTTCTTAATGTACAATGAAAAGGTGGCGCTGCCTCAACATGGTCGACTGATTATCAATACCATCGATAAATTATGCGCTCTTTAAATTGCATGCAAAATCTTAGTCGGATGATCGATTCATTCAGTTCTTAATTCGTTGCAATCACAATTATGTTTGCAAAAGCTTATCACTAAAGAGCTCTTTCTTATCGTTTAACATTCTAGAGTTAATCTAATCAATCTACGAGGTCTGTTCGAAAAGAGTGGTAACTTTAGATTTTCCTCTACTCCCTCCTAGATATAATACAATTGTGCCCGCATTTCTGATATTCGCTTTTTGGTATGGCCGTTGGCCCGGCTAGCAATGACCTGAATTTTTTCTGAATTAGATTAAGCGATAAGACCAAAGTAGATTTAGATAGAAAATCAATTTCTTTTTTTTTTTTTATTGACTCAAATGACTCCTTAAATAGTCAAGAATAACATAGCGGAGATGGAATATTTTTGAGCTGTCAAAGAATTTGATTTTTCGAAACCAACTGTATGACAGTATACGGGAAACACTTGAATGCTTTTAAATGCGTTTTTCTCAAGATTTTAGACAGTGATACGTGGCATTACCCAAATAATTTTCCTTATTGCTTTTATTCTCACTTTTTGTGCGGCATCTCTAGTGTGAAATTCTCTAGAGAAATAGAAGATAGCAGAATATTTTTGGTGGGAATGTTTCTTATTAATAAAAAAATTGAAATTTTTCATTCAAACACCTATCGATCACTTAAAAAATCCAATCATCATTCTCTAAACGAAACGGTAGATTAAATGATTTTTTTGCTCTTAATTCAGATTCGTCGATATATTTTTGTGCTCAATTTACGGGGCGACACTTTTGATTTGGTACCTTTCGGACCAAAGCCCGTTCCTGTTTAAACTGAACCATGAACCTTAAACTTGACACGTGCATAGTAAGATAACATTGTGAATGAGTGAATATGAACATGTCTGCAGCAAACTTAACACCAGAAAGAGAGTTACTTGGACTTTAAGACAAATCTTCCATTTAAAGGTAATACATCCGGAATCCATACCTTGCTTCCGTCTATTTATAAAAAATAGTGCATTACTCACAAAGAAAGGATTCCTTGAAATATCGGAATTTTCTGTAAGTGAAGTGTCTTGGACACAGCGACTGACATTGCTGTATTCAATTTTAATTACGGTATATCTAGTACTCTAAAAATCCTCAAAATTTGGAAAATGGATATTAGTACCCGATTGTGCATTGAAGGCGACGCTAACCGGATATTGCAAAGCAGGCAGGTTGTAGCATAAGAACTTCAAAAAAAGAGAAAGAGACGGAATATCTCCACTTGGAAGGACAGTTCTATTGGCTATGCTATAAGCTCTAGAAACAATATATTTAGCATTTTGTAGTTTAGTTTGCTTATTTAGATGACCAAAAATCATACATACATTGTGGACTAGTTCGTCGCCAACTGAGGTGGTTCAAGTAATTCTAGTTCTCCTTATCTTACTAACGCTACAGATATAATCTAAGAGTGTTGCACAATTACGACGCACGGACAGAAAAAGAATAATCTGCAGATTACCTTCTCAAGCGGTATTCTCCTACACTCGGCCCACCACGCTGCCTATGGGCATGAAGGGAAAGTGTTACCGCACTTAATTACAACACGTATTATTTTTTTTTTTTTTTTGTAATTAATATATAAATCATATATACATAAATTGTTTATATTCAAAAAAGAAGAAAAGAAAAAAAATTGAAGCTAACTAATGAATAATGAGGTTTAAAATTTTTGTTTCGTAAAAGTTTTAATTATTGTAGGTTTATATTGGCAGGTTTATATTGTGGGTTACATTGTTAGGAGAAGGACATACAAAAAAAAGTCAAAGACTTACCTGTCATCGAATGCATTCGTTCGATGGGTGTTAATAAGTATTGTAATATTAAAAATTAAAATAAAATTATTGAAACAACTAAACATAATGAATAATAATAATTTTTCTTTAGTCAGTTCCTTTTTCCATCCTTATTCTTTGTTATACCCACCGCTGTCAGATAGGGGTATACTCCTTTTGTTTTTTTCCATAATGTATGCAACACTCAAAGGAAAATTTCGAAGGCTCTATAAAGTTGATTTAACCATGTCTGTCCGTCTGTGCGTCTATGTGTCTATGTGATGTTTGTTGTCGGCACTCTATTGGCCGCAAAAATCGACTTCAAATAGAAACATAGGAAGTTTTTACGCGCAGATTCGTATTGAAAATGGGCCAAATGGGTTAGAGGAGAAGCGCACAGCGGAGCGTAAACTGAACGCAACTCCCATTTTGCCCCTATTAATCACCTTTGCTAATCTTTTTCATTCGGGTTTAGTAGCTCATAATGCACTAGACTCTCTTGATCCCATCATACGCGTAGCAAAATAACGGACCGAAATGGCGTTTTCAGTCAATTCATTCCATTTTCCCTTTTATGGATCTTTCCCATCGCATGTAAACGTCTAGAGACAGTTGATCTATCAACTGCTGTTGAGGAGTTTTTTGAGGATTTGAGCTCGGTTTTCATCCGCAATTCATTGTCTTCGACATTTTATGGTCCTCCTGACCGTTCTTTTTCATTGACATCAAAATCCATTCCTTTTAAACGATTGAAATCAAAACCGACAATTGGTATATGGTGCAACAGCGTCATCATAAGCTGCTAAAAACGTCTGCTGGGCTTCGGTAGCAGATTTCTTCAAATCAAACCAAAGCGGTCCCCTGGTCAGCGTCTGCATACACTGAATCACTCCAGCAGCCAAGCTGTTTGCGGTAACCAAATAGAATCCCATCCAGAACTTTATTGCAAAATCAAACCTACGAACAACAAACCAGGCGATCAGCCTTTCCTTTTATCGAAGTATACCAGGAAATGTTATAAATTTCTGGTGAGGACACCTGGAAAACAGCTGAGCGAAATCCTCGGGACAAAATAAATAAGTGAAACATTTTATACCCTCGTATTAGATAATAAGGCCAAGGGCCAAAAGGCATGGCGTCCACCTCAAGTGGGAAAATGGAAAACAATGGAAAAGCTCTAGTTGTTACCTACTACTGCCTTTCCTAAAACTTGGGTGAAAAAAGAATACACATCGACGTGCCCTTAACTAACATAAAAATTTATTATTTTTCCACATTTTCTCAAAATGTGTGTCATGCTTACCTGGATCTGTCTGTCTGAAATGTCTTCAGAGTTGCTCTCAAGCAAATACAAGTTTTCTAATTATTTTTCATAAGTTTTCGTTCACAGGCGCTTTTACGCCAGCTGAACAAAAATAACTATTTGGATATACGTACGTTAATAATTTAATGTGCAAGCGTATGCTTTCGTTTACGGAAGACAACAAGATAACAATGCTGCAAATTCATCATCAAATTGCTTCGAAAAAGAAACGAGTCCAAGAAGATTTGCTGATGCGTTTCATTACTTAGATTACGTTACCGTAAGTTTTTTCATTGCATCACATCATGCTCGTGTGCTCAAGTACTTCCTGTCATCATTCACATGTGCTCGGCTGTTGTTGACTAACTTGACGGCCACTAGACGATGTTGAGCGACAAAGGCAACTTGATGGATTGCAGCAAATTACAAATAAAATAATTGTAGTCACGTTCAAGTCGAATCGTCGATGCCCATCATTTGATCCTATTCTACTCTATCTACCCAGGAGGCGGTAAGTATAGAGCACAAAAGAAAATCCTTCAACTTCTAATTAGATAGCACATCGATCAATAATTCCCGCCTCATAAATATCGTTACTAGCGAAAAACCCCTGCCATGTTCGAAATATACAAATGCTCGAACAACATCTCGAGATCTCGTATGGCACCTCGAAAGACAGCTCGGACGACATACCTAAACTTTCATATGGTTTCCATCATTTAATCACAGTGACGGTTACATTCCGAAGAATGAAAAAACCGAATTTCCTGCCTTTGGGTGATTCCCACACTTTCCATTGGGATGAAACGCCTTTCGAACGTAGCATTAGCTTGAAAAGTTTTACAACAACTCTTCTCCTTCTTATCGATGACCCAGTGATTTTAAAAGAACGATCGTACGGACACGGGTTTAATACCGAAGACATCGAAAATATCATGAAGTTGCAAGACGCAGTTAATATTCCAAAGTGTATTCGCCAAATGCTTTTTTTTAAATACGTAGCGCGTTTACTCGCCATCATGTCACCAGTTGATGGTTGTAATGGCAATATTGCAGGAACTGAAGTTCGAACGGCTGCCGCAAACACAGCACCGTACTCTCCACACTTCATCCTCTGTGTTCTGAGCTATTATCTGTTCGCAAACCTCACAGCAAGGACGTGCCAGAAAATAGCTTTTGGGACAAATGATGAGGTCGTTCCGGAAACTGAAAAACATTACAAAAACAAAAGATCTCTTCCCTTAGTCAATCCCCGGAAATATATATGTAGAATTCGAACAAAGCTTTTTTGCAATGAAGACATCTTCAGCAATCAGAAGCAAGGCAAGTAAATGGAAACCAAGTTTAACTAAAGCGACTTTTACCTTATTACACCAGTCGTGTATTATCTTATAAAACGTTGACATGTTTCCTTGCAAATTTTTCATAAGACAAAAAGAATGACATCATTATTCATCCTTACTTGCATATTTCCATTCTGCATAGAGTGCACAGATAAAAACTATGTTTGCTTATGATTTCTTACTTCGAGCTTACAGAACTTTGATATGGATTTCCATTAAGTTGCTTTGGCAGTCTCGTTGTTCCAAGATGCAGCAACAAAAGTGGATAAACAACTTTCTGTTAGGCTTGAGAATCGATTCAATTCAATTAAACGAAACGGGCATTTAAATCTGTGTTAGTGCAAATTGCAGGGAGTATAAAAAGTGTTATGAAAAGCACTAGTTGAGCCAAATACCAATCCAGACGATCCACATGTGTATAAATTGAATGAATGAACTGGGTGTTCAACTTTCTATCCTTTCTTTTGTGTATATGTAATATTTCTGACATCAATTATTTTAACGGATATAGATAAAAACCCCCTCTTTTTAACCTACTCTTTAATCTCCAGCGCTTAACTAGATTTAAACAAATTGATTGTAGGATAGCAATGGCAACGCTGTTCAGGCCCACACAACAAATTTTTGCCGTCTGTCAAGCAATGAAATTTTGTATTCAATTACGCCTGAACGGATTGTCTTTCTTAACAGAGAGACACATTTCTAAGCAAAAAATCGATCATTTAATAATTATTCTTATGAATGAAAGAATATTGAAATCCTTTTGTATACATTTTGGACACAAACCAACTGGTGCTAAATAAAAGTGCAAAAGAAAACCAGCACAATATTGTATACACAAACCTTATTGACATGCAACCTTGTTCTTGAATCGAACATCAAATGAAATGCAACGCCGTATGGTAAATAGAGATTAAAACAAGTCTGTCTTAAATTAGCATATGGTTTGCAGTACTGTGGTCGTGATACGTTGTCAAAACACTATTTCTCACTGAGTGCGTGTATTTCGCATTGAGAGTAATTGAATAAACAATTTCTTTGCTTAGCAGACGGCAAAAATTTGTTGTGTGGGTTTTTATATTATTAAAAAATTGCAAACGCAGTGACGTTTCAATTGAAAATTTGGTGCAATTTAAAGTAAATAAATAAGTTTTCTTATCATAAATTCGTAGAAGCAAAGCAGATATGTTGGCAAACGAGGCACGTTTGGTTTTAAGCCGCTCGGCAGCACTAGCCGCTTCGCGTCCACAGGTTAGTTGTGAAAATTAAGGGGCGAAAAATTGTTGTGGTGAAATACTCTTACATAAGCATGCAACGCGAAATTAAGAATTATTTTATAATGAACAGTAAATATCTTAATATGAAAAATTATCGTTGATTTTGATGATTATATAAACTATGGCAAAACTACCAAATTCATGCAAACGAACATATTCACATGTATTCATTTTGCAATGACTCTCTTATGTGCCTTCAGTTGCGTTCTCTGACCTCTGGTAATCAGCTGGATCAGCAAGCCCAAGCCAAAGAAGCTCCGGCTCCTCAGATGAAAACCTTCCAAATCTACCGCTGGAATCCTGAAAATGCTGGAGAAAAACCTTTTATGCAAACATATGAGGTGAATTTACGCGAATGTGGCCCTATGGTCTTAGATGCTTTGATTAAAATCAAAAATGAAGTGGACGCCACTTTGACTTTTCGTCGTTCTTGCCGCGAAGGTATTTGCGGCTCATGTGCTATGAACATCGGTGGTACCAATACTTTGGCCTGTATTAGGTAAGCAAAATCCTTAAATTCCGGAATCTTTACACACTGATTTTCAACAATAGTCGTTGAAGATGCGAGCTTGGTTGAGAAAAAAAACCTTAACTTATCACGCACATCATATTAAATCATTATTTAAGGGAATATATTTGTTCCATGCCACGAATCCTCCAAATGTGTTTTGACTTTAATTTCTCTTTTTAACACAATTTTTTTTTTCCGCGAAAGAACTTACATGGGAGCACGTTCAAAGAATGCGTTATTCGCATTCAAATTCTCCACATTTATTGAGCATTACGAAGTATTATTATTCACAGATTTTAGTAGAAAATTTTGAAATAATAAATTCTTTAAAGTATGACTAAATATAAGAAGTAGTAGTAAAAATCCAATCCAGATTTCAATAGACCTGAATGTAGAGCCAAAACAACAACAAACACTGAAAGACAGGCTGGTAGATTTAAATCAAACATAACGTTGGCTTGGCGTATAAAAAGGATCTCAACCTCAACTTATACTTAACTTAAGGTAGCTTCAAAACAAATGATGTAGGGTATAATTCCCCCGTGCTCTTTTAAAAGATAGAACACATACTTAAATAAGTAAGTAAGTATTGGATTCGGTCTACCATTAAATATTTTGTACCACTTCGTTGTATACATTTAATCATGTACTGACTTTTCGAAATAAGATGTTGTATGGCATGAGAACCATTTTCAGTAATGTCCGCCCTTGAGCAGAAACATGTCAGTGTATCAAATTTCATCAAAATACCTCGAAAATTGGTGTATGTAGTTTGAATGCAAGAACAGAAAGCGGACAGACGAGTTTATATCTCTTTAAAAAATGATTTGCAGTCGATCACTGGGTCTAACTCAAGTCTTTTTGAGTCCCTTGTACCACAAGTGGTGTAGAGTATAAAAAAGATGTAATTTTCCAGTTTAGGTTAGAAACATTGTTTTTTTAAATCATTTTGCAAAACCTAACATCAGCATATTTAAAATCTGTAGGCAATGGATGGAATGTACGCCTAAAAATGATTTACGTGTCTTTTTGCGTTTGATAAACAAAACGTTTTGTAACTTTTCTAGCAAAATCGATACCAATCTTTCTAAACCTTTGAAGATTTATCCTTTGCCTCACATGTATGTGGTACGCGATTTGGTACCCGATATGAATAACTTCTATGAACAATACAGATCCATACAACCCTGGCTGCAACGCAAGTAAGTTAATGTTCAATTAGTTACGTTTTTCTCTCAAAACAATTACTATTTAATAAATTCTGTAGAAATGAAGCCACCGAGAAGAAGGGTAAAGCTCAATATTTGCAATCCGTAGAAGATCGTTCCAAATTGGATGGTTTATATGAATGTATTTTATGCGCTTGCTGTTCCACCTCTTGTCCGTCATATTGGTGGAATGCTGAAAAATATTTAGGTCCAGCTGTGCTGATGCAAGCTTATCGTTGGATCATTGATTCACGTGATGAAAGTACCGAACAACGTTTAAATAAACTCAAAGATCCTTTCAGCGTATATAGATGTCATACGATCATGAATTGCACACGCACTTGCCCGAAAGGCTTGAATCCTGGGCGCGCTATTGCCGAAATCAAGAAACTTTTGTCTGGCTTAGCCAAGAAGCCGGAACCTAAACTCGATACGGCAGCTTTACACAAGTGAACAGATCGCTTGTAACAAACTGAATTTATTTTCTGTAGCTTCATTGTACTTACAACGTTCTATATTTTGTTTTACATTTCCAGTGTTTTTCAATTTTTTCACAGTGGTTGATATATTCTTATAGCTTTTCACGTTAGAAAGTTCTACGTCTTGTTTTCGATTTAAGTTAAAAAGTCTTTTGTTTTTGTAATATTTAAATTTGTTTTTGTTCCCTTTTATTTATTATAATATTTTCAGCAAAGTAATCCTATTATTAACTTTAAAAGTACGTTTAGAAAGAAACCTGAAAATATAAAAAAGCAAGCTAAAGTGTTTAAATAAAATAAAATATTGCGTATGGTACGACACAAAAATGAATGACTTTATAAATAGTTAAAGGACACTTTCCCTGTTCCTTTTCGTTGTGATCTTAAAATATCACGAAATTTTGTTGTTGCAAAAAAGGAAGAAGGCCTACTGGTATATTCAATCGCTCATTTTTATTTCGTCGAGTAAGATAAAATTTGCTCTATAATGCGGTACGCTTTATGTGGCAGTCGTCGTCACCACATTTAGTTGTTCAACTTGGTGTAAGATGCTTCTTCTTGTTCGACTTGGTGTAAGATGCTTGTTCTTGTTTAAGTTAGTGTAAGATGCTTGTTTTCGTTCAACTTGGTGTAAGATGGTTGTCCTTGTTTAAGTTGGCGTAAAATGCTTGTTCTTGTTCAAGTTGGTGTAAGATGCTTGTTCTTGTTTAAGTTGGTGTAAGATGCTTGTTCTTGTTCAACTTAGTATTATGGTATTATCTTTTGTAATATTTTCATTAATTTTCGAGCATTGAATAAAGTTCTAACACTGAAGTCTTAAAGCAATCTAAGGCTACCGGATTGAAAACTCCACTGCACTTGGGATTTGAACCCACGCATTGAAGAGACACTCGACCGCTCTTTGCAATATATTTTAATTTTTACGAATAAAATCTTAAAATATTTCTAACTTGACTCATCATTTTCGCATATTGGATTCTAGAGACGCACTGAATAAATCAAACTGATCACAGTTTACGATACATTAGCAACATTAAGATTAAGCAAGTGTGCTGATGCAATTACAGCATTGTTTTTATGAGCGATTTTTCATGGGGGTAATCACGCATCTGAAAGTCAGCGTGTGTTTTCGGTTGGCCTTGCGTCGTTAAATCTATTTATTGTTTTTTTTATCCAAATATTTTTTTTGAAAACAAAATTTTTCTTTTAAATTTTTTAAATAAACCTAGATTTTCGCTGACCTACAACTTCCTTCCCTTTGCTTTTTTATATTTTCAAAGAAATATCCTCTTTTCGTTTGCCTGTACATTTATTTATAAAAGCACATGTTATTTAATTTAATTTTTTAAAAAGTGCAGCAATGACATAGAAGAAAATAAAAGCATAAACTTATATTCCTGCACGAAGGTTGTTGTTGTATTTGCTGATACCCAACAAAACATGCTAAACGAAATCGAATTGAAATAATACAATTTAGAGCAAAGTGGGGGATAAGATATTTTATACATCAACTCTGCAACTAAAGCAAAAAGTGCAAACACAACGCTTGCGTTATGCTTGGCTCGCGAACTGTCAAAATAAAATTCATTGTGTGTATTTACATATAAATGAATATATAAATTGCGTCCATTTGTCCGTGAATGCAACCGTTTTCATTTTTATTAAAAAAAATAGAAAAAATGAAACTTAAGTGTATTGCTATCTATTTCTGTAAGGAAACAAAACTTGCTCGCTTTATTATTTGCATTTTGCTCCAAAAATGTCATTTTTTAAAGAAGTTTTTCGTTGTATTCATTTTGCACGATTGTGTAAGCAAACTTAGCCATATGACTTTGCTTTACCAACGCGTGTAAACTATGTGTTGAATTGTTTTGCGTACCTACTTTAGGGTATGATATAAAATTTTGTATTACGCTGAGAAAAATTTGAAAAAGAGAGAGGGAATCGCTTTTTAGCAGTTGCTATATACATTAATGTAGCTCTCAACATTTTCTAGATTTTTTTCAGTCAATTTGACTCTCAGAAACTCTTGAATTTTATTCCCAGTCAAAGATAAAAAAAATTTGGCTCTGAGAGGAGATTTCTCCGATAGTTTTACTCGTAACTGAAAGAGAGCAAAAAAATAAAGCTACCACTTTTACAATATAAATTCAAACATTCTCTATTTTTTTTCTAGTATGTGTGTGAATTTCAAGAAATTAAGATAGGCGGAGGTATTGTTTTTTTTAAACTTTAAATTAAAGTATAATAATATAATATAAAAAAAGAAAATTCAGAAATTTGTTTAGCTTCTAAACACAAAAAACTATATGAAGCAGCTAAAGTGCTGATTGTGTGTGTATAAATTGAAAAGAAATATAATAAGGAATATTGCGACGGACTTATGTGAAAGTGAAAAAATATTCTCGTAAGAATTTTATACGCAACTGAGCCATAAATTCTATGTGGTATGTGTCACAATAGATTTTCATTTCCAAAAATATGTGATCATCGCATTTCTAATGCCTGATTTGTATGTGTTGGAGTTTTTTTTTTTCTCCCCATTACCCACCCGTGCACCGTTAATGTTATAGAAGAAGTTTGCGGCATTTTCTGAATATGTAATCGTGTGGCTCACACGTTGTTATTGTAATAGGCAAATGCAAAACGGGTTTTAATTGCAAAAAATGCGGTTTGTGTGTTTAATTTCAAACAAGTTATAACATGTTTATTTGCGCCGATATTCGGCTGCATGTGCTTGATTCCTATTTTTTTATTTTTTTCTGTTTTTATTAGTCTTCCAATAATTTCCTACATGTGCAAACTTTTGGAATGTTCGAATGAAAAACAAGGGGTAGTAGGATATTTTTTCTCCAATCGCATTTTTCCAATTTGCGAGAGTTGCCATTTCGTAGTTCTTTGACGAGGATACTTATTCAGAGTAGTGCGCGAAAGTTTTGACCTTTATTTTAGAATTATTTGCATACTATTTTTATAGAAATATTAAGTCATGCATTAGTACAGTTGCGCTAATAATAAATATTCTGGTCTCCAAAGGCGTGAAAGATGCATTTTATGCTATGACTAATATATTGATTCCTGATCTATTTCTCGTATATAAACATGCGTGCACAAAACTATCGACCTCCTCTTTGCTTTTTTTATTTTGCATTCTATGCACAATGACTCGGTGTTTTGTTTAAATGTTCGTCGGTTTTTCACTATTTTTATTATACACTTGATGGCCCCAGTTTGTTCTCAATTCCCGTGCTCCCATTTTAATGGCTTTATGTTAGAAATGTTTTTTTCTAGTTAATTTTAGATTTTATTTTGTTGTGAATTACGGTGTGCTGTGAGGTAATTCACATTTTACAGTCAACGACAGTAGAAATAGTACTCGTTGCAGATATTTATTTGTATTTCTTTTAAAAGACCGGTTTAAAATTCACAAACATGTTGGCAATTCGAATCGCTTATCAGGAATTGTTGTAGCAATTAAAATATTCGTCAAATATTTCATAGTCTCCAGTCTTAAAATTGACTTTATTGCATAAAAACCAATTGGGCGATAAATTTTCTTATAGTTATCAATTATCAGTTATCAGTTTAAGTGCAAATTATCTGATAATTTTGGTTTGTTTTTAATATGATTTTTATTCTTATTACTGATAAACCTGAATTCCAGTGCGCTTTTCGCTGTTAAATTATATTCCATATAACATATCTCCACTAGGGTGTAGAATGATATTTCAATGGAAATAAGTAAAAAATTTGAAAGTAGATATCAATCGGAGGATTTGAGTGACTGAGTGACCCTGCATTATATAAATCTTAACGTGTTATGTAGATTTTTTGCTGCGTTTGCAATATTTCAATAAACTTCACGTTTTCGTGTTTTTTTTAATCCCCGAGTGTTTCAAATTTGAAGTAACATTTTATTTGGAATTCTTTCTACCTTATACTATCGAGCTCATAAACACCCTTCAAAACGAAGCCTCTATGGAAAAAGTGACAAGGGGAAAAAATTCTATACATAGACTCTATTTAACATTTATATACTGTTCATATAGTTGTTGTTTTCTTGTAATTTCTTTTATGATAGTTCTTCATGAATGAATTTCGTTATTTAGAGTGTGGTGTGTGTGTCTGCTCTTTGCCTTTGTACCCGTATGTGCGTAAGCTTTCTTATGCTTCTTTTTTTTTGTATTTCAGACACTTGACGGGATAGAGATAATCATTGAAAGAGTGTGTGCGTGTGCCAGTTAATACAAAATGAGTGGCGGCGGTGAATTAGATCCGGACGAAAGGCGTCGTTCTCGTTCAAAAACACCATTCTTACGTTCCGCTTGCGATCATGAGAATTGTGAACACATTTTAGACGAGGCCGGCCATGTTACACATCGTAAGAAAAAAACAACATCAACATCTACATCGTCAACACCAACGCCAAATATACAGTAAGTAGATTTAATCTCTCTTCCTTATATTTACTTAACTACATGAATATGTAAATAAAATGAGATAACAGCCCGCTTAATTGAGGTGACAGAAACATAAAAGTTCATTTTCATGAGCGAAGGCATGACGTCATCAACGAACCCAAGCTATTTTTATTTGAAACATTCTAAAGTAACGGAAATTTATTTATTTTGTGTGCGTGCGTGTCTTGAAACATAAATTTTCTTATACGGCAACACATTGAGTATATATATTTATATATATGTTTGGCGCGCAACGTTTCATTTTTACTTTACACATTTTTCGTTGTTGTACAACTTCCAGACTGCGCCTTATTTGAGAAATGATTCATACTCAGAAGTAATTCTCATTTGTTTTCTTTTATTTTGTTTTGTTTTCGCTTTCCAAGGAGATTATTCTTGTTGACCCTCAAAATTTAAATTTTTTTTAAATGTCAATGAATATTTATACTAACACGAAAACAAAACAATAATTTAAAGCAAAAGAGAGGCAAAGAGAGAAAATGTGTTCTACTTACGCTGAATATCCGTTACTTATTTGTACGAAAATGATGAAATTTGCAGTAAATTCTTATAATCGCTTTGTATATTTGATCAATAATAATATATATAAAGAGATTTCCTTTTTGTTTTTTTTTAATACGATACGATATATGACATTGGAAATAATATTTTTAACAAATTAACAGCACCTGGCGTTTAAGTACTCAATTCCGAAACTTATAGCTATCAGCTGCGTGTTACTAATACATATTTCTTGATAATTAGATGTTAGAACCCATGCGGAAATACATGAAACAATTATTGTTAAAAAAGAAGGAATGGACGACTTGGCTTTTGAGCCTCACCTTACAAGAGTGAAAAGACAGTTTTTTAGTTTTAAAAAATCGAACGTTTAGCGATTACTTATTTTGATCACTGTTTGTTTTGATGTCCGGCAGCATCGAGAACTGGATTGATTTCCGGATTACCATTAATGATGTGGTCGACTTCACTGTGTTGAGGAACAAACAATTAAGAAAGTTATTTTCGACTTTGGTCGAAACTCGCATACCCGCCACCATGAAAATTTTTGGCGCCCCATTCGCCAAACTTATGACTTTGTGTTGTTTTTTCCATATTTGTACATAATAAGCAGAGTTTTCCGTAAAGTAAATGCGGAAAATATCAAACCCGCAAATTTTTGTTTAGAAAAAGAGAGTTGTGTCACTGCGAGTTTGTGTTCTGTCGAATTGCTCTTCCAACGTTTCTACCAAATTTGAAGTCGATATATTAATTTTTGCGACCAGGGGAGTGTTAACGACACACTCAATTATGAATTTCACGCTGATCAAGAATATATATATTTTATAGGGTCACTGAAGCTTACTTTTGGGTGTTGCATATATCGTGACAAAATGAGTCTATCCTCCATTCTTCAGTCATAAAAGCGAACACATGTGGAACAGTGGGAAAGAGTACTGCCGGTAATCGTTCCAAGGCCGCGCAATGTGGTCAAACTTGAAAAGTCGCGGTTGTGTTTCGTACAATATACAGGCGATTCCAGGACGAGTGGGTAGGAAAATACACAGCCTACATTGCGGCGATGCTAGACGGTATCGAGAATTTTGAACGTGTCGTCCATGAGTACCCGATCCTTTCGATGCTTGTGGTCGAGGGCGTCTCCAAGCTTAGTGGTCCCCGCAAAGTTCCTCCAAAGTTAGGGGTTCCCGCCCGCGTAAATGCGCCTTATGCTCTAAGCAAATGATAGATAATAATTTGATACCTTCTACGATTAAAGTTTTTTGAAAATTCTTTACAAATTGAACTTTGACCTTGAGCTTCAGTAAAGTTTTTAGAATTTCTCTCAAGGTATGCATAAAAAGCTTTCTCGTTCACATACTCTTTTTCTACGTCATTTTTCATTGATTGGGAAGGTGCCAATAATACTAGGACCGCTATAAATATATAGCATACACTATTCGCTTTTCTAAAATTTTATCTTTTTATACGCGTGTTGACATAAACGTGCATTCGTTTACAAAATTATTTTTGTATTTTTAGGATCATTGTTGAAGAAGCGGTTGAAGTCACTTCATCATCGTCACCCACCTCATCATCATCACCCACCAAAATGACACAAACCAAAACCAAAACATCTGATTATTCGAGTGATGATAGTCCGGAAAATAGAATGAAACAATCTGCAAAATCTATGATAATGGAAACCCGGGAGCAACAAATAAAATTGAACAAAAGCGATTTGAAAACATCTCCTCTAGTGAATGCAAGCAATATCATCGTTAATAATACGAGTAGTAATACTGTAACTACTACGTTATTAACAAAAACTAGAAGAGACGCACGGGGAGGTAGTGTAGCTACCTCAACACCTATAGCTACGGGTTACCTGCAAGATAGCTTCGCTGCCCAGTTTGCTGGATCCAATAGAACGGGGTCGCCTGACGCGCAGCGTTTAAAAGAAAGAACACAAAATGCCTTAAATGCAGAAAGAGAATTAAATGCGAACCGTAGTAAAAGTAAATCGTTGAGTGGTTGGTTGAGCTCCTCATATACCGATAGAAGTTCGAGTCTTAATTCTGGTGAACATTTAGCCTATTGGGAGTATAAAAAATCCGGGGAATATTGGAAGTACGTACGTAATACAACAATTATGATATTTATAACTTTTTTCTGTTTGTTTTTGTAGAAATACTCCAAAGACAGATTATACCTATTCAAAATTGTCGCCACATCGTCGCATTTTGGCGCCAGGCATAGTGGCTATGCCAAATATGTCACGCTATAGTTTGGAAAGTCATCATGATCGTGTTGGTCATATGATTGAACGTGATCCCGCACAAGAAGACTACATACGTAAACGTTATGTAAACTCCAACTATACCGAACAACGAAAACGTGCCGTCGATAGACTCACTTATGATTCTGGCGATGAAGTTGATTATAGGCAACAACAAACATATCATATTCCTTATTCCAACAATAGTGGCAGTTTTAAGAAGTATCAAGAAGAGAAAGAATCTTGGTTCGTACATTTCATAACGAGTATCGTCACTATGTTTACGAATGGTTGGAATTTTTTAACTGGTTCTCTGGGTGCTGATCAAGGAGTAGGGATGCATGGTTACAGTACACCTGCTGCACATTCTACAACTGCACAGAAAGGTTTACATTTTTTTTCACATCATTTTTTACGATTTGCTTATCTTATCGATTTTGATTGTAGGTTTCTTTGGAGTTATTTCGTCTATTACATACAACGTTTTTCGTTACGTTTATTTGTTTATTTCGTCCGTTTTGTATTTGGATACCTGGTTACTGCAGTCGTCGAATGCTGATAACAGAAATAAGAAACGATTCCTGCTTTTCCTTCTAATACTGCTACCTTTACTATTGTTAACTGGTAAGTGTTCAAAAAAATTTCTACTATCCCGGCAACTGCATTTCAATGGATTTAAAAAAGAACAGTAGACCGTATAAATGAGGCCACAAAAAGTAGATTCAGATCAGGGAATCAGGGAGATTTTTTTGAAAATCCAAATACCCAATACTGCGATCTTAACACACAGTTGTAATGTTCTGTGTTCCATAAGATATTCTTGATTCCGTTGTAGTACGTATATCCAAGTTTCTTTCCACAAGGAACAAAGTGCGCATGATCACAAGCGTATAAATTAGACGGTAACAAATGTCGCTCTTCTCTCGTTCTAATGCGATACCCCAAAGCATTTGCAATTTAATATTCATCGTTTTAATGTTTTGTCGATAGAGCTTTGTCGTCCTACGCTGCCCATAAGAAAATGGGGCTAGAGAACGGTGTACGGTTCGATAATCATTTCTCGATACAATCGTTTTGTGCTTTTGTACAGCTCGACTGCTGTGGAATCGAATGCTGTGGAAAAGTGTTTCGGAACATTTGTTATAAAAAGAATGAAAAATGCAAAGAAGAAGATGAAAATAAATAAATAAGTAAAACAATAATCCAAATTAATTATATTCAGTATATATATATATATATATATATATATATATATATATAAATATGTCAGTATATATACATATACAAAAATGACTACCGTTGGCATCAACTGAAAGATATTTGGTAGTAAGCTTTCAGTTATTTTAATGTTTCCTGACAATTTTTTTTCTTAATTTTTTTCCATAATAGACTTTTATTTTGGAGAGAAAAACATTAAAAATAATTAGTTTTGTCACCATTTTGGAATTTCCCTCAATAATGAGATTAGGTGGTCTTTATATCGACGTGCATTTTTCTTTTATCAAAGAAGTGCATCTTGTAACAATACTTTATGACCAAGAAATTTTTACTCAGTAACAAAAATGTATACTCTATGGATTCTCTTAAACTCAGCAGTCAATGTCGAGAACTATAAATCCAAATGTAAAAATCTCAATCGAGCTTACTCTCGACATCGAGTACCGTAAATTGACCACCGTGTGCGTGCTCTGATTCATAAATCTTATAATACAAAATTTCATCTCAATGATGGCCGATATAACACATTATACACACACACTAATAACGCTACGTTGTAAGAAATTCATTTAAAGAGGAGATAAAAGTTTTAAATCCATTGAACTGTTCTATGGGTCTATGTGCTTCATAACTGTTAATCTACGGTTTACGTAACTAAACTAATACGTTGTATATATTTTTTATTTCTTGTTTCTTAAACAGGTCTTTATTATTATCTGCATCCCACTGAACCCTTTCCGCCCAAATCATTTACTGAACATACCTTTAGATTACCCGAATTACCCCAAGTCGATTTGTCCGAATACTTGAATCACAAACAGCTTGATAAATTGAAGTCTCAAACATTTAGTCATTACGAAGACCTTCGCGATTGGTCGAATGATTACTTTCTATATTTAAAAACATTAACACAAAATTTATACGACGAAGGTCGGAAATTAGTACGTCGCGATGAGTACTATGAAAGAGTTTAGAAATCTATAGAAAGCCAGCAATTAACATATTATCGCAATTTATGGTTAACCTTTAAAGTGATCGTATGAAATTTTCGATATTTATTTAATTTTCGTTTATTTATTTTAATTTAATTTCTGTTTTAATTCAGTCGAAAAGTTTTTTTGTTGATATTTTATTCTATTTTATTCTATATATTAAGCTAAATTTTTCAACGTTTTTTTTTTAATTTTTCGTATTACATTTTTTTTGTTTTTGTCTATTTTTTTTATGTACATATGTTTACATATATATCCTTAAAGTTATTTCTTGATAGTCTTCGAATATTTTGTCAACTTGGAAATCTCATAAATACGTACAAATTCAAGCATTTGGATAGATTTTCGATTTGTTTTGTCCCATACTAAATGTCCTTGCTGGAATCTTTTTTCCTTTAATAATCATAATACAATTCAAAGTAATCCTTAAACTTTCAACGTTAATTAATACGATGATACGAGGGAATAATTATAAACATATATATAAAAACAAATTGGAGAAGGATAGAGAATGTGTTTAAATTTAAAAATTTAAGTACTATGTTACAATATATCTACAAATTAATTTTATATCTGTTATAATACAATAACAATTCTCTGAATTTTATGTCAAGAACACTCGGTTATCGTTGTCTAACAACTACTTTTATGAATAAAAGTTATGTTAGCATTTATTATTAAATTGTAATATCCTTTTTTCTCGTAGAAATGTTAAATTTTTTTTGTCGCAGCTATAGTTCACATTATTAATGATCATAAAAAAAAAAAAGAAAGATAATAATAATAAAAAAAAAAAACTATTTTCAAATGTTTTTATATGAAAATTTTAATGAGTTTCATTAGTAACTTATTTGTAAAGAATTACTTTTATTTACAGGTAAGTAATTCGTTACAATTTAAGAAAAAAGAAAACTAAACCACTCTATCCTTCTTCATTTGTATTCTCAAAAATTATTTTTTATTTATTAAATTAGTTCATTAACAGCACAAAAAAATTTGTTGGTTAAAAAAAGCCCTCTATGTACGCTTCGTCAACACCCTTTTCTTTTCTTTTTTTTTTTTTTTAATATACAACAAATGAAGAAGGATTTTGTATGGTTCCCAAAATTTAATTGAAGTTCACAAATTAAATGCTTTGGCACTTATATATCCATCCCTTGAAAAAACCT
Source organism: Glossina pallidipes (assembly GCA_000688715.1). Taxonomy (NCBI): domain Eukaryota; kingdom Metazoa; phylum Arthropoda; class Insecta; order Diptera; family Glossinidae; genus Glossina; species Glossina pallidipes. Next base: position 355,895 of record KK499887.1, read on the forward strand.
TTAAAATAAAAAAGAAGTTTTACTTTACAGCATCTCTTACGAATTTCGTTCCACTTGCTCCTTCTGGATAGTGTTTATGTAATACTGCGCCCAAAAAGTAAGATCAATATTTACGGGTATGTCGAATATCGGAAATATTTTTTTAACAGTTTTCCTCGATAATCGTGGAGTTGTGCACTGTGAATTCCTTCCGTCCGGCGGACAAAACCGTTAAGAAGGAACATTATTTAATTTTTATGCTTTGTTTGCATGAAGCTATTCGCAAAAAGCTTCGGGAATAGATTCAAAAAAAGAAAAATTTAAATTGGTCTTAAATTTTGGACATGGCAGTATTACCTTATGTGATCTGTTTGTTACTCTAGATATATAATGTTAGAATTCCCAGGTTTCGTAAAAAATGGCATAAATTGGCAAATGTGAACCTGGAGATCTTGATAGGTAAACAAACGAGCACGATGAAAAGACCAACTAAAGGAATCTATCGTATGCTAATGATAAAAGTTGATAGAAGTTGGTAAACTTTCCTATAAGATCTTTGTTCTTCCTCTGCGAGTCAGCGAATCAACAACAGACAATTTACTTTCTTGCGTGCCAAAAACCAAACGGTTCTGTAATATTTTGCTGTTAAAGTCCATTGCAAAGGTAAATCGTATGCCTTGAGAAGGAAATACAATATGGAATAATTTTTATAATAATGTCAAATGCATAAAAAGATTTTTATACCCATCACCGAAGGACGAGAGGTAAATTCATTTTGTCAAAAGCTTCGGAGATCTCACAAAGGATATATATTCTTGGTCAGCATCAAATTCTAAATCGATATAAGTACGTCCGCCTGTCCGTCTCTATAATATCTCTTCTGGCCGCAAAAATGAAGCTGTTGACTTCGAGTTTGGCAGAAAGATTGAAAATGGGTCAAAATTGTCGAAGGTCACGCCCATAATATCATGTAAACTGAGAACACCCATTTTTTACATGTTACTTAAAAAGTGTTCACTTTTTTTCTGAAAATAGAAAACATCAGCCGTGCCTAACCAATATTGTTGGGCACGAAAATTTACTTCTCCGGCTTGTTTTTAGCCATTTTAGGATAACTCTTCAGGGTATAAAAGGTTCGGTCCTGACCAAATATAACTTTCTTGTCAAATACGGAAATGTTGCTACTTTATATATATAAAAATATACATATATATATATATACATATACCTATAAATATAATGCTAAATATAAAGAGAGCAAAATGGAAATAGAATACCCTCCACCAACATAGAATAACATAGATCTATATTTCTATCCACCAGTGCGTGTACACTGGGACCTGGGATTGCAAAATTTTCTCAAACATCGATATTTTAATTAATAATTAGCTATAATTTCTATCTACAGCCTGGTATTCATTGGATGCTTCTGAGAAGCTTATTGAACAGCACTTACAAACTTGGTTGCCATTGACTGTCATGGCAGGTCTAACGAGTACATTATCGAGCGGTGTCGATACTTTAAAAGGTTTACTAACCTCGCCTTCTAGTCATACATTAGATGATCTTCAGTATGCGATGCAAAAATCTCTTAGTAAGGAAGAGTATGATAACCTAATAAATCATGTTAATATTTATGTGCAAAAGCTAATGGAAGTAAAGATGAAAGATGAGGAAATGAAACGAAAGGAGCTGGCTTCCGTTTTAAGTGCAAAGCAAATACAATTAATAGTACAAATAATTAAAGAAAACTTTGATGCATTAATTGAAAGACAAAAAGATGCCGCAAATTTTAAATTATCCTCCCAGGAAATGGATGAATTAGTGGCAACAGTTACGTCGAAATTAAAGGCATCCTTTGGACATCCTGTCCGATTGTCCAATGAACAAATGCTACAAGTTAAAACGCTTATAGCGGAAAGTATGACCAACACTAACGATCATTACGCTCGCTTAATAATGGAAAACTTGAATATGGAGGAATTTATTGATAAAATTGTGAAATCTTCGTTATTTCAGGGTTACTTTCAAGAAAAAGTCTCCGATAATCTTAAGCAGAAGTATATAGGTCTCGAAGATCTCATTACAGATTTAGATTTTATTAAAAAAATTATTGCCAGTAAACTCTCAGATAGTGAACGGATGCAGCAATCCCTGAATATGTTACAACAAAGCCAAAATGATTTATTAAAACGCTTCGAAGATCATCAGCTGGATGTTGATCAACGTTTAAACGCACTATTCCAAGACATTTCTGAACAACTGAATGCGTTGAGAGATGAACATTTCTCACAACTTAATCAGCAAATTAAAGCGATTCTAATAGAAATTCTAGGCTTTAAATCCACGTCTCCTCTAAACGGATCTCAGTTGAAAGATGTCGATCTACGAGAATGGATTCATCAAGTTTTTGTAGCCAAAACTTATTTAGAGCAACGGTTACTAGAAATGGATAACGCGACTGGCAGTAGAATACATGAAGAAATTAATCGTTCGAGTGCTTTGCTAATGCATGCTATAAGTGAAAAGTTAAAGAGTGAAATTCTTCTGGCCGTTGAACGAAAACAAAGTGAAAATAATGCTTTAATCGAGGGTCAAATCAAGAATGCTCTCTCTGAAGAAGAAATAAAAAATGTAGTGAAATCAGTTCTAGCTGTTTATGATGCCGATAAAACGGGTTTAGTCGACTTTGCTTTGGAGTCAGCAGGCGGCCAAATACTTTCTACACGTTGCACGGAAAGCTATCAAACGAAATCGGCGCAAATATCAATATTTGGTATTCCATTATGGTATCCCACCAATACGCCTAGAATAGCCATTTCCCCCAATGTTCAACCAGGTGAATGTTGGGCATTTCAGGGATTTCCTGGTTTCCTAGGTAAGTTAAAAAGAAAATTTTACAGCGCAACTTGATTGCTGCGAGTCTTGTTTTTCTTTTTAGTTTTAAAACTGAATTCTATGGTTTACGTAACCGGTTTCACATTAGAGCATATACCAAAGAGCTTGTCTCCCAGTGGTCGTATTGAGTCGGCTCCCAGAAATTTCACAGTTTGGGTAAGTTAATTTGTTAAAAAACAGACACCATTGTGTACTGCTTACGGCAAGGGTGACAAATGTGATCCTATTTGTCATAGTCATTGTCATTGTCAAGTGAGTGTTAAGTAAAGTCTTATGTTACGAATTGCTCAGAATGTAAATCTATCCATATCATGAAAGTGTCAAAGTGTGACTTCCATTATTTTCATTTTTATGAGATGTACTGGATGGAGTATACGGATAGCATACGCTTCGTTGTGCGATAAAATCAGGTAGTCTGTGCTAAATGTATTCGATATTAAATTGGAAAAATCGTGCTTTACAGATATTATCTTTTCTGGTTCCACACAAGATCTGAATTAATTCGCGAATGCTCTTTCGCTTTGCTTTCTACTTCGACTTTTGATTATCGTGTTGTATCCCCTGTGTAGTGGATTTCATGTATTAAATGGTGCTTGCAGTACGTAAAAATTAACAAATTCTTTGTCAACGTATAGTAGGTAACAGTTTACTGTAGCAAATGAAGGTCTGAGGTTTGTGTGAATAGCTCGAGGTATGTAAAGTTAACCGTCTTCCTGTCTATCTTGTCTTCCGCGTCATGTATGACTTAAAAGTAATTGCGTACAATGTTGGAGTGATCTTTGCTGAATATATTTGGTAGAGATTATTATCTTCATTACGATGTTTTAAATTCCGGTGATTTTTTCTTTATGGTGTTTTTCAATTGTTGAGTTACTGCAGTTTCAATGCATTAGCTTAATTCGTTTATTTCATTTTATGGCTCACAGAGCAAGCTTAGAAAGCCTACACAGAAAAATGTAAACTTTTTCTTTTTTTTTGAGCTTAAAAGCGTGGATCAGGGATATTTCATTTCGAAAGTCAGTGCCGATCGCGAGTTAGCTTTCTTGATATTATTGAGTGCTTTAATGCTTTCTCAAAGTACAGCTCAGAAACAAAGACCATAATCGGTCAGTTGCCATGATTCGCCATTCCTTTTTTGTTTTTATGTCTACTGCTGATAAAGAATATTTGCTTCTTGTAGGGTCTAAAAGATGAAAAAGATCAAGATCCGGTATTATTTGGGGAGTATGAATACATTGATAATAATGCTTCGTTGCAATACTTTCCCGTGTTAAATAAAAGCATTCGTCAGCCGTACGAAATTGTCGAGTTGCGTATTGAATCCAATCACGGACAACCTCTGTACACTTGTTTGTATCGATTTCGTGTGCATGGTAAGTCAACGATAGCAGAAGATGGCATCTAAGATGCAGCCAAACCAAACTTAAACTTTTCTACTTACGTCTTAAAGTTGCAGCCATATTTCGTCTTTTAGATTTAAGCCTAATTTTATTTTATATACAATAATGTTAAGGAAGATTTTTGTGAATACAGTGAAAGCACACAATGAAAATATTTTCACTTGTAAACGTCAAGTAAACTAAATGTAAATAATGTGCCTTGTAAGCGCGCGTGAGTAGAAATTTAAGTTAATTACGTATATCGCATAAATGTGTGGAACAAAGTTTTTGTTAAATTTGTAAAACTCACTTGCGCTCTTTCATAAATATTTCATCATTTCAAATAAGTTTTCCTTTTTTCTTTTTTATCTATTTGTGTTTCTTGAACACTCTGATCAATTATATTATATTTAAATGTTGGATTTTGATTAAGTCAAATCATTGTACATATTAGTGAAAGTTTTAATTAAAAAAATCATTTTTCCAAACTTTTGGAAAAAAAAAAGAGCTCGTTCTCCCTTAATCCTTAAGCTAATAATGAACTTATTTTGTTCTTAATAAAATTTTTTATGTCACTTGCATCTTATACTTAAACATTTTTTTTTGTTTTTATAAATATATATATATTAAGCACTTTCATTACAGTTTCTCTAGCTTTTTAAGAATTTATGGCTTTACTTATATTTGTCGTAATGAGTAATGGAAACAAATTTCATTTTGTAGAAATATAATAAAGAGAACACCTTGCAAACTAATAATTGTTACGTCACTTTACGCATATACACATATATTTTATAAATGTTTCGCTGTCCCCTCTCTCGGTTCTTAATTTATTTTTATTTTAATTTATTCAAAAGAAGTGAACACAATTTTGATTTATTGCCAAATTTTCCTCTTGATTAAAACAAAACTACACTTTCTTTCCTTAGTTCTGTTAAAGTGTTAATAAAATTAAAAGAGAGATATTTTATATGAAAATTGTTTATGTATGTAATTATTTTCTTAAATATATGTACATACATATATATATTATATTTAATAAATGTTTTTGTGTTTATTAAAAAAAAAAAAAAAAAAAGAAACCGAGTTAATAGTTTTATGTTATGCAATCTAATGCAGATCACCATAATACATTATTTCAGAGCCAGCACAGAAGAACCAGGGTATATTCATTTTGCCAAAAGGTTTGCAACAGAAAGAAGTTTCACAAGACGCTATAAAGTATGTACATACTTGATGAGTACGTTAAATCCTGAAACAATTTGGACACGTTCGTCCGTCCGTGTGGTCATTTCTCTTGATTTGTGCGGTAAACATTCCTCTGGAAGCTATCAGTTTTAATGTAGGTAAAAACGTTGGAAGTGCTTGCACGCAGATTGGTATTAAGAACGGCCCAAATCGGCTAAAGGACACGCCCATACCACAACGGAGACTAAGAACATTTAAAAGTAAAAGAAATTGACGGTTTTTCCTGTCTCCTACAAGCTACAACAGATGGATCGATAAAAATTTGCGCGTATATCTATATATATGTATGTGATCGTGCGACACCTATAAAAATCTGAAGACAATCGGTCACGCCCATCCAAAATTATTAAATATAGAATGTTGATTTTTTTGTATTTATTTTAAGAAAATATAGCGGATATAAAAGATTGACCCAGTGCCGAATATCGCACGAAAAATGTAGCTTTCGCGAAAGCTGACTTTCAGTTATGCGATTTGCTCACTTGCTTGCATTAACTAAAGCATTTCTATACAACTATTTTATATGTATGTTGTACAAGGAAAAACTTTGTAATCGAATAAAACTTTTAAGTACCCTACTCCACTTCACCTATTATTCTTCATCAACTATCTTTCTCATAAAGCACTAAAAATTGCATTTTAATTTAACATAACGGTCTGCTTTTGATAAGCACTCTTTTATGGAGACCGCAATAAATTTTTACCACTATTTTGTACAGATTTTTAGCATAAATTACTAAAATTTACACCTTGCCTTAACGGCCTTATTTTTGTAAAATCGTTTGTTCGAGAGACGTTCATGTTGTGTGTTGAGAATGAATGAAAATTTATATAATGTACCGTACTTCGTCTGCGCCTTCTTCCGCATACTTATTATTACAAGCGTGTTGTTATACTATTTGTTACAATCCTTGTCTCTAAGTATAACTAAAGATTTTGGCTTTGCAAGAATATGTGTGAGTTTAATAAATAAATTCAAACAATCAAAATTAATAGTTTTATCCAGTCGGACAAATATTGGATTTTTATGTACACTATTAAATGGGGGACATGTCCGTGGGTCCTTCTGTGTAAAGTCTTCTCTGTGCATAATTGATAATAGCGCCTTGAAGTTCGACAGAAATATTGGAAATCCCTGAAAATACCTTTGCTTTCTATGTTTTTTGTTTGCTATGCCTAAGCTATAATTGAAGCGCAATAAAAACTTCTACACAAAAAAAAAAAAGAACTTCCACTTCCATATTGTGGAGTATGGAAACTATCATGATTTTTTTTAAAAGTCTTTTTTTTTAGAATAAATTTAGAGCGCCGTTTCAATCTATTTTCCTGTTACAATCTTCCTACAAGACGATTGTGTCCGTAGGAAAGGTTATTTGAAGGGGGATTCAAAAGATTGCCCCAAGTGAAATAAATTTTTCATACCAAGTTAGAACGTCAAAATACTGTTTATTAGTCAGCGATTCATAATAAGGCGTTATAGGAGGAAAGGTCGAAAAAGTGAACGGATCGGAATCATTAGCATCAATAGCATTCGTCCTTCAATCAACGCATCGAAATATTATAAAAATTGCGACTTGGTCACAAAATATAATGGACAGTCATCAGACGGGCAGAGGGGCGGACAAGCTTCATCATTTCTGAATTGATCACTATAATAAAAGTCGGGTCTATTCTCAGTCCCTCTGGGTATTACATATGCCCGCACAAACGTAACATATCTCGTACCGCAGTTGGTGTAAGGTATGATAAAAGCGAAAAGCAATTGGAAAAAAGAAATATTCGACATTTTGAAAGCGTGTTGTATCGAAAACGTGCCTTACAGGTATTGTGTTAAGCGAGGGACGCATCCACACAGTTTGACAAGAAGATGTAGCTTCCGTGACACGGCAGACGAAAAAATCGAAGACCATGCTTTATCATAAATCTTATATGTACGCCCAAGACTTTTTTTACACGGTCCTTTTTTACCAAATTTTCAGATAAAACGATCTACTAATAAGAACAGGTACACTCTTTTACACGAATATTTTTTCCCAACACGAATTCCAAAAGAAATTTTTTTTTAAATTTTTATTTTGAATTTGTCAGCGACTCAGTCTACTACTACGGGAAATACTCCAATATTATGATCAGTTTTTTTTTTACCTCTTTATACTTTAACTAGAACACAGCATTTCGATTTTCAATATTTATTTTCTGTTAATTTGTGTGTTTATTTTAATAGAGCTTTAAAAATTGATGATGAAGTCCGTAAGAAACGGGGCGAATAGGTGCGAAATTGATTTTTATTCCTAATTTCAGTTTAACGTTTTAATATGTTGTGCTTACGGACTACAATTTCACTGTACGCTAAATTTTATTTTTTTTGTAATGAAAATGAGTTGTTTTTGTTTTATAAATATTTAATATGTATTTATTTATAACTTTTTTTGCACGGTTTTTTGAGCAAATATTTCGATATATTTCAGATTATATGAAGTTGTGGAACGTATCGCCAAATTTGCAATACGTCGCATGTATTTTTTAAGACGACCTGTTTGCACGGTCTTTTGGGGGAATCTTTAGATTTTTTCCATTTACACGATTTTTGTTGTTGAAGTTGTGGCTATATCCCCAAATTTACCATATGTCACGTGTACTTTTTACACGATTTTTTTTGCACTGTTTTTCGGAATATATTTGGCTACACGGGCTTTTAAAGTTGGGGCACACCTCCGAAATTTACCATAATTCGCATCTATTTTTTTACACGGGTTTCTAAAGAATGCATCTACCGTGTAAAAGAAGCTTTGGGTTTATTTATTTAAACATATATATGAGTCTTCTGATCCATAAATATACTGATCAAAACGCAATGGTGGAATTATTATTAATTATAGTAATCAACGGCCGGCAATGCGTACAAATTGATGAGAATACGTTCCATTTAAATACTATTTCGAATTATATTTGCGGGTTGAAGAAAATTTCCTTTATGGTAATTTAATTGTGTATATTTTATATATTAAAAATTAATTACAAAAGTGATATTCGGTTTAATAAATTGAAAAATAATAAAATGAAAAAAAAAAAAACAAATAAGAAAATTAAATTCGGTCGGGGCCGAATCTCTTATACCCATCACCTTTGTCGTAAAAAAAGCAAAAGAAGTAAAAGAACAAATGCTCATGCTCTATAATATGGAGTGGGGGCGGCTGATATTTTCTATTTCCAAAATAAAAATTTATGTCACATAAGCGTGTGGGTGTTGTAGGCGTGTACTTTGAAAAGTTTATGTAACTTCCAAATTCTTGTGTAACGTTGTAGGCGATATCTTCACTTTCGCTAACGGGAGCATGTTCACCACAAATACTACAAAGCTGCGCAACACATGGACAGACGAATAGGCGGACATGCTTAGGTGCATTCCAAATTTGAAACTGGCCAATATTTTATATTATTTATAGAGGGTTTTGAAGCTGGTTTCTGCGTGTTATAAAGGTATTGAAAAACAGTTAAATTTTGATGCACTATAATATTGGGTAGGCGTGGTCAATTTTTTCCACATATGCTACAGCATCAACCATATAACATGCCTTGAAATTTTTGTACCTTTATTTGCTATAGTATATGAGCAATGAGCAAAAAACCAATTATTCATTCCTTTGGAAAGGCAGAGGTGCTCCCAGTTTACGCGGTTCTGCGGGCGTGTCCTTCGACCGATTTGGCTCATTTTTAATATCAACCAGAGTGCAAGAGCTTCAAATGTTTCTGCCAGAGTTGAAGTCGATAGCTTAATTTTTCCGGCCAAGACAATATTTACAGTAGATAATCGGACGGACGGACAGACATGCTCAAATCCATTTAGAATTTGACGCTGATCAAGAATATATATACTTTGTACGATCTCTGACGCTTCCTTCTGGGCGTTGCAAACGTTTTGACGAAATGAATACATCCGTCATACTTCGCTGATGGGTATAAAAGCACAAATCGACAACAACAACAGCAACAACAAGAACAATTCGAAATAAATGATCTGTCAATCATTAAACATTTGTCTTTGAGTCCTTAAATCAAAAGCAGAAAATCTGGTCATTAGTCAGTCATAATTGTTGTTGAAAAAAAAAAGAAGAGAAAATTCTTCTTTTTTTTCCTATTCATTTAGCAAATATCAGTTTATTCAGCTTTATAAAACGTGCACATTGGTGCAAACATCTGATGCCTATTACACATATCAGAATTTCAATCTTCAATTGTTTTTTAAATTTGTGGTTGAATTTAAGATTTAAATGCAATTTTAATTAACTAAAGTAAACATAATTTTATTTTAATAATGAATATAATGAAAAAGAGTATAGAATTTGTTGGAAAAAGAAAAAGGAAAATATTGATAGGTGGAAAGAATGTAAAGGATAAAGTGCTATGTTGTCGATAATAAATCCAATGGAGAATATTTATGCATCGAGAACATTGAAAAGAGGTTTAAATTGGATTTCTTATATTAGTTTAATTAAGATGATATAGACAAACTTAGTTTTAAGCAAATATTTTCTTTGCATTTTATACTTCTTCTTATTTGCTGCAAGTGAAAGACTTAAAGAGATTTCGTTCTTTTAGAAAAGCAATTAATTCCTATGTAATTTACATATTTTTTTCAATATATTTCAGTAATTGTTTACCTTAAGGAATTGGGTGGCATGCTTCATCTTCGTATTGAAACGTATTTAAGTCGAAGTTCTCGAGTTCTACCAATTTGCTAAAGAAAACATAACCGATCAGCATTGCAAATTAACGGCGAACTTTCTGCGTTCATTTCTTAACACTGAAATAAATTTTCGATGTAAACTGGCTTTCAGTACATTGCTGTCATGTTTGTAAGTGGATTTTTGTAAGGTTCCGGATTGTTGAGATTACTTTTTAAATTAAGGATAAATATTATATGTCGATATTTAACGTCTGCCCCTGCCATGAAGCCTTAATTAGGCAAGTTCTCTGCAAACATTAGTTGAATTGGACACCCCTCAGTCTTGCAAGACAATCCTGCTGAAGAGATGGCCTATTCCAAGCACTGGGTACCAGATTGAAAGTTCGGGTATGGTCCAAACCTTCTCCTCTGGACAAGACGAGGCCTATCTTTATTTATTTATTGCCCCAGCATTTGGGGATAACCGCAGTCACAACGAGTATTCCCCGAAGGCACGCACCCAGCAGTCAGGGCTCACACATTGGTTAACCTGCTGCGTTTAAAATGTGATTGGACATAGCAGTTTCCACCGAAGTAACCACATGGTATGTCAATATAAAAGCGTTCCCCCGAAGGATATTGGCAAGCAACAATCTGCAATTCAACCAATGCCGGCGCCTAAGCTTGGTACTCATGCCTTTGTGAGTGGACGGGCTAACTCCCGTAGATTCCATACTTTTTAGTATGCTTTAGAATTATCGACATGCGCGTGTCATTATGTTCATGCTTTCATACTTGCATTTCCGATTTTCCATACTTCCGCGGAAGCCAACCCTACTACGCTCTCTTTTAGATTTATTGTACTGGGAGAAGTAATCAACCCAGCAAGGCGAGGCGCCCATCAGATTACACTATCGTTACTTTTTCGACAACGTACTGGTCGTGTACTGGACCTCCTGAGTAGCTACTAGATTGGTGAGAAAATCTGCGCGCAGACGATTCATTATACCCTCGAAGATTCTCCAAGGAAAGAATCGCTGTCGCCCGGGAATGAATCAAAATCAATCAAAAATGATTGTAATCGCATAGGAGTGCCTCGAAATGCAAATGGTTTTTCATTTGACATGGTTTATGATTCATTTTTATATGCAAAGCTAATATAGTGTGCGCCAGAGGTGATGTAAGCTAGAGTTGAGTACATTTTTAACTTGTAAGTTGATAACGACAACCCAACTTTGGTTAAACATGCGAATCACAAAACGATCCAATCACGTTACAACAGTACGTGTTTGGGCTTGTTCTTTAGGTCCAGTCAGTTTTATATACATTGAAGTCCAAGTAAATGCCGATTTTTTTGGATACTTTTTTTATATTCTATAGTAGTTCTGGTACAAGGATATGTTCAGTTGGTGTGAATTTTTGTGTAACATCCAGACAGATTTGAGATAGGCGCTTTTTTGGGTATACAGAACGATTCAGAAAATGATTCTCAATCAGCTTGTCTGTCTGTCAATCCGTTTTGTATTCTTGTATGTACAGGTCGCAATTTCTGAGAATTTTTGATGAAATTTGATCCATTCTTCAAAATGGTTCTGATCGGGCAAGTTTTTCGAATACCTCCCACATACAACTCCTTACGGCTTTGAAGAGTCAATATATGAAGAGCTATAGGGTATTAAAGAGTATTTAATGGTATATATATAGAGTTTTTATAAATTTTCTAATGTGATCAATAGGAGTACGTTCCCTCGTGACCTCCCTGCGTGAAAGAAGGCGGGAAAGAGCGAAAAAGAAATCGGAGTGCTTGGAGTGCAAATTAACCCACGCGCACCCCAACCAATTAATGCAAAGAGATTGCCAACCTGTGGAAGGGTCCTTCGTTGAAACGTATTTTCTGTTCTTGGTCCAACTTTTTCTCACTTAGGGGATGTCGTCTATTCATCTAATACGGTGACGGTCAGAAAGAAGTGAAAAAAGGAACAGAAATAAAAAGGTGGCCGCAGTTTAGAGGATGTATGACCGACCGCTAATACTTTCGCCGTTTATGGCCTTACTTGACTGAGCCACTCACCTTATCTGTTCGGTTATGCGGCTATCTCGGAATGAGACAACTTAATAAATTTGGCATATGTCTATAAATATTCGCTAGCTTCTGTCCGCGTCTGAAATTTATAGGTGGAGAGAAGGATCGATTATGAGGAATACAAAAAGTTGAGGTTACTAGCTTGAATCGATATTAAAGCAACCACATTTAATGGTTATTGCAACCAATTTAGCCAGAGAAATAAGTTCTACAACAAAAGTTTTACGGCATCTAAGGCCATCGGCTTAATAAAATAACTACTTTGATTGTAGTTCCCATAATAAGATTGTTTGCTTATGTTGAAGTACAAGAGGAATTGCTACAAGTGTAGCGAATTAGCTGCTGAACGAGGAGTTGAAGTGAAAAATTTGCTAACAAGTGAAAGCAAACAAATCAGCTTAGTGAGTGGCATTGTTCAAGGCGCCTACACCGTTAAGGTGAGTAAGTTACAAGTGTACACATAAAAAGTGCACACCGGTAACTTAGTATGCGAGTGGACAACTTAAACAGTGCACCTTAATTAAAAATTCTCTTATTAATTATAGCAGATGATCAAGAAAGCAAAAACAGTATGCATTAAAAGTTGTGAGAGGGGGAGCATCGCATTTATGACTCGTCCTTAAATTTATTTAAAGTCGAATATTTGGAAAGTCGTTAAATGGCAATAATGTGTTCAGTAGTCATAAAACCTTCGTATTCCAGTTTGTCAAATTTTCTAATTACATTAAAAGCTTAACCTCACTCTCAGGAGACTACACAATAGTTGTACATCAATGGATTTGTATGGATTTGATTCATTCTTCTTCTGTAGTATTTGATTTCAGACAAGTCGCGTATGCCAATACAAACACATACTCACTTATGTACGTGTTATGTTAGTTTTGCCGTTGTCTACCTTTTAACGTAGATTTCCTGTGCATGTCAAAAAAATGTTTGTTGAAATTCGTCTAAAGTGCATCCTGTTATCTTTGTACGATGACGTGTGTGCCGAATATAAAAAAGACTTTAAGCTATCTCCTGTTTGGTTGGTTGTGTGTTTTTCTTTTTCATTTCCATCAAGCAGACAAAGAATATTAAATGTTTAGATGTGACGGCAATGCTATGAGCGCGTCGGTTCCTGTTCTATGGCTGCTGACTCTTTTGTTATTAGAGTAATGTGACATAAAGTGTTGTTGTTGTCGTTTTTTACAGCAGACTATTTAAACAAGACTTTCATATGGGAACTTGGTATTTTAAAGTGCAGATAATATGTACGAAAGTAAGCGAAACGTATATATCGTAATAAAGATAAATTCATCTTGCCGTCACATATAGGTATTTGAGGTGAAATTCTGGGCGAAAAATAAGAAAACAACTTGGCGAAGGTAAATATTTTGTTGTTATTATTTATACATTTTGCTGTTGTGGTTTTCTTTGCTTGTTGTTATTCTTTTTTATTTTTTTTTATTTTTTATTCTTTTTTTGCTTACTTTATTTACTACTACTACAACTATTACTGCCAAGACTATCCGTATAACACATAGGGGATTGGGACTACACGAGTGTGTGTTGATTGCAATTTTTCTTGCAACCGTTTCGCAAATCTTTGTTTTCCTTTTTATTTTTGTTTTTTTTTTTTCTTTTTTTGTACTTCAGTTATTGTTTTAAGAGCCTTTGGCTGACAATTGTGTAATGGTAATATTGTTTGGCAAAAGCAAAAGCAATAACTAAAGCAACAAAATCAACACCAACCAACGACAACAACAAAGATAACAATACAAATCCCTAGAGGATGAATGAGGCGATTGAGAATTTCACTTGACACTGATATATATTTACGTATATGTGTATGTATATATATATACATATAGTTTATTATGTGTGTGCGTTGTGATATCAAGAAAGCGTTGTTGCAGCTGGTGATGACATGCATTCTTTATGAGAAGGAAAGAAAAGTGTTATTCATGGTAATATAAACCTGTCTATGATTGTTTTTTTCTTTTTTCCTTTTTTTTGTTCCTTGTACACAAATATATGCAAATTGGTATTTTTATATTTGCTAACCAAGAACGGCGGCATGTACACTTATATAGCATGTATATGGATGCGTTCTCGATCAACATGTGACTTTCAATCAATTTTATGCTGAAATTTTGTCCCTCTATTGTTTTATTCTTCCAAGGTTTCAATCGTCCGTACTACCATTCCTTCCTATTAGCTTTTATTGAACACGTCGAACGTTTATTGCTTCATTCCTTCATTCGTTCGTCTTTTTATGCCGTCAATTAGAATTTCCACCTATTTTGGATTTCATTAGTTCCTCTAATTCCGTTTGCCCTTTTATTCCTTCGTTTGCTCTTTTATTCCTTCGTATTTTTATTCAAGCATCCATTTAAGCGCTCGTCTTTTCATGCGTCCTTTTTCTCAGGGTTTCGTTACCGAATACGTTCTTCATATTTGACATGTTTGACTATCAACTAGAACTTCTACTTAGCCATACTTTGACTCTTTTCTCCCTTTCCGTTTATCCTTTTATTCTTTCGCATTTTTGTTCGCGCATCCAATTAAGCGTTCGTTTTTCCATCCGGTTGTTTTGCCATTCGTTTGTCATTTTATCGGTCCGTCATTCTATCTCTTCGCCTCGCTCATCCATTCGTTCTTTCATTGCTTCATTCTTTCATCCGCTCGTCTTTCTATCCTTTCCTGTTTTCATCAGTTCATCCTTCCACATGTCGTTTTATTTACTCAAGCTGCCATTCATACGTGTTCCTTGTATCCTTTATCTCTTTATTTGCTCTTTCGCTTGTCCGCTTATGTAATTAACAAAAAAACCATGCAATTCTTATATAATTGAAAACTACAGTTTTTTCTTTTACTTAAAATGAAATCGCAGGAAGGGTGGAATCAAGCGAGGAGCAAAGGTCTCACAATATATATAAGAAAACAGTTACAAAATTTTTAAGTGCATGAAAGTGTACCACTCGTTAACTGCAAGAGGGCAAATTGTGGCTTTCATTGACATTTTAAAAGAATATAGAGGAGTTTCGTTCAGGCGGATTTGGCGTTTATTTGCAGATTTTCCCTTACCGACGTATCATGAATCCATTAAACGCTTCACTTGAACTACTTTTCTCATTTTCTTATAAAAAAAAATAAAAAAAAGCATTAAAGTATTTTTGAAATAACTGCAATGGATTTTTCTCTGGCATGGTTTGCGGAAAGCCTTTGGTTTAACTTCGGTTTGTATTGCGTAGCATGAAGAGATAATTTGTATAGTATTGCACTGAAATGAAATCATTAAAAGTTTCTTGTGTTAAATAAATCAGTTTATATAATCCTTTCTTCTTCTTCAGTCGGGTGGTTACAACTTTGACAGGGTCTTAACTGACTGACATTCAATCTTCAACTTCTACGTTTTGCTTATTGCTCAGCGAACAGCACTTATTACTGTTATTAAAGTTTTCTATTTCTTGTTTATATTATATGAGAAATGCAATTTCGAAAATAATTCAAGTAAAAAGACTATAGTGTAGACGCGTAGGTTGAACACAGAAAATAAGGCAGACAGACGGACAGACAAGTTCAAACTGACTTAGACATTGGTTATGAATGTACAAAAAAAGGGGAGTCTATCTCAAGTCCATCTGGACGTTGCATTCATCCACACAAGCTTGGCATGCCCTTGTATCATAAGTCTATTTTATTCCATGAAATAATTGACAACCAGCAGATACCAAAGATGTCAGCAAAAGTGTTAAAAAACTCTTAAATGAAAATCTTTACGTCAGAAAGTAGCATTAAGAGTAAACAGCAATGCTTACTCTCTGATCAAGGGAAAGGAAAGAATGCAAATTGTTGAGTTGATTCGTTGGAAGTGGAAAACATCGATGTCGTTGCCATAACGCATTATTCTGATAGACGTACCTCTGTGAATAAAAAATTGCGTATGACATTTGCTTCGGCGGTTGCTTTAATGAGCGGAAAGATTTAATTTTTTTCTCTATTTTTTTAAGGTAAAGTTGCTGGGTATAAAAGATTCGGTTACATATAATGTCAAATATAATTTTTTCAATGCTTATAATTACGTATTTATGTAGATTTGCATCGAATTTTTGATCAATATCCACTAAGGATTCTATATTACAGTTTTTTGGGCAAGGGGTTCCTTCTCTCTATTCTCTAATTTCTCTCTCTTTTGAAGTCTTGGCAAACGTGAGCTCTG
Source organism: Glossina pallidipes (assembly GCA_000688715.1). Taxonomy (NCBI): domain Eukaryota; kingdom Metazoa; phylum Arthropoda; class Insecta; order Diptera; family Glossinidae; genus Glossina; species Glossina pallidipes. The sequence continues at coordinate 372,349 of KK499887.1, forward strand.
CGCCAAATAGACTCATAGCCACCGGGCTGTCACTGCAGAAGAGCCATGAAGTTAGATCAGGACGCTTCCTAATTTACCGCCTGTCACGTTGTAACAAGTTGAAGATTTTGTGTAATTTTTCTTGCAACCATAACTTCGTCCTTAAAATGAACGCATCCAAAAGTTCTGCACATCTAAATTTAATTTTATTTAAAATGTGATATGAATGTCACTAAATATGTGCCATCAACATGTCAACTCGACTGAGCTAGTGTTTGCCAGTTTTCCACATTTAAATTGTGAAGTGAGTGATGATTATTTGTGGCCATTAGTAAGGAAGACACAAATGCTGTGTACATATGCACTTTAATTTACATTAAAACGAGAAATAAACTTATAGTGGAATACGGCCCACCATTAAATACATTACCCTACTTTGCTTAATACAATCATTCCTATAAGGAATTCTCTAAATAAGGGGTTATATAGGAAGGAATCGAAAAATGCGTCCGATTCGATCAACTTTCAATAGGGTTTATATCTAAAAAATTGCGATCTGTACGTTGAGCAAATAAACCAAGACGGACGGACGGACCGGTATAACAAAAAATGGGTTTATTTCAAATTTTTCTGGATATTTCCTTTATGTGCACAAACTTGATCTACCTTTTGCGAAAGTAAGTTATTGTATAGCGAATAAACGCACATGTGTCTGTGGCAAACCGGGTCTCTTTTTCTGGTAAACTAGGTATTGCAAAGACGCTTGCACTTTAATATGTGCTCCTGCGAAAAGGAAAATATTAAGGCGTTCATGTTTTGTCGAAAGAACGGGAAGGAACTTAAGCGCTCCCGTTACACATACAACATAACAGCTTTTTCAAATTTTATTTACTTATCACCTTATTTCCAATTCACCTTTTAATGCACTAACATCAAAAGACGTATGGTTTTTCTAAACGTTGAAAACAAGAAATTCATACGTAACGTAAAACCTTTTCATTGTGTTTCGTTTAATCTATTTATCATCAACATCTCAGGTACAATGAAGCTAATGAAGAAGAATGTTGCTGCAACATTAGTGTATTATCTTTACAAAGTTTCTCTTGTTCTTTTTTTTCAAATATTCGTTAATTTCGCTTTTAACTCATGCGCATATCCTTGGAACAATAAAAATCTCTAATAAATCTCCCTGTTGTTGTTACCGGCTTAATATCATAATATGTAGATAAATATAAAACCATACTTTAAATAATAAAAATACATTTTTTTCGTTTAATAAAATATAAATTTAACTTGAGATGAATTTTTAAAGAAAAATTTATTCAATTCCTTAAGAAAAATTGAAGACAAATTGAGCAAAAATGACTAAAAACTGAAACGAATAAGAAAATTGTATTCGGCTGTGACCGAATAGTTTGTGCCTGCCACCTTTATTTTTATAAGAAACGATCGAATAAGTTGCCCGTTCTGAACTATTTTCCGTAGCTTTTGTCCTTTCACCAAAATATGCCAACTTTTATTAAAATATCTCAAAATTTGCGATCTTGGAACACGAGAAAACATGGCACACAGACGGACAAATGGATATACATCCCTAAATCGATTCAGAAAATGATTTTGAATCAACTTGTCTAATAAGAGGTAGGTCTATCTCAAGTCGGTGGGGGTGTTGCGTGCAACCTCACAAACTTAGTATGCCCTTATATACTATCGCAATGGTGTAGGATATAAAGACTAAAAAAAAAAAAAAATTAAACTTTAATTCTCTATGATAGTGAGTGGGCGTAACCAATTTTTATCATTTTTTTTTTTTTTGGGCATATGAGAAAGTTTTTATTGTGTGACTGATGTACGAGTAATTAGCAAAAACCACAGAAAGCAAAATTTGAAGGCGATGTCTTAATTTTTGCGAAGGGAAGAACGTCTACCTTATATTTTACACAAACGGGGAGACGGGCTAATGGATAGGCGGACAGGCGGATATGCTTACCAGTATTCCAATATTGACATTGGCCAAGAGTATGAAAACTTTATTGGGTCGTTCAGGCCGTCATAAAAATCTAAAAAAAAAATGAAATTTTGATACACTACCCTATTAGATGGGCATGGCCGATCTTTTCCAGTTTTATTGTGTAATGAGTAAAGAACCTATGTTTTCCCCTTTTAGAAAAGAGAGGCTCTTTATTTTTATGTAACACGGCAAGCGTGTCCTTTGGCCGATTCGCAACATTTTCCACAACAACCTGGGTACAAGAACTTGCAGGAATGTAGTCAACTTTGAAGGTGAATGGGAGAGTGTTTATCACATAAATAATATTTCGCAGATGAGCAGACGTACAGACCGATAGACGAATAGATGGACGTGCTTAAAATGAATTACTATTTGATGCTGATCAAGATTATATGTAGTCTCTGAAGCTTTCTTGGATCTGTTACAAACACTTCCATCGCCCAGTGGTGAGTGTAAAAAAAAACAATTTCAAGTAAATATCTTTTTTGACGTGAACAGTCCGACATGGGATCTTTTTTATCGATAACGCGTCAATCTTCCCGTGGAGATCATTTGTTCCCTGAAACGTTAGTAAAATTCAGATAATTATTTGCCACAAATTCCATATCACTCCATTAAGTCCCACATAATTCGGTAATTATTGGTTTTTTGTATTTTTGCTCAGTTATCCAACTAGTGAAAACCTTTGTGCTCCCATTCCTGAACCTGATCGACACAATTACTTCGGGGATACTTGTGTTGATCTTTCATACTTTTTTCCGTAATTTCTGTGAATTTAAGGTAATTAGGCTTTGAAGCATTTTGAAATTAAATGACTTTTCATCGCTGCTTCTCTACTTATGAAGTCCGCCTTATTTGGATGGTAAAAGCGAAATGAATTAATTTAATTAGTAATGAATACGAAACACGCAACATCGGCTTATAAAACAAACACTAATCTGTTTATCTACTTGACAATTCTAAAAATATAGGTTAGAAAGTTAAATGAAAAAAGAAAACTCGACATTTCCCATGAATTGTGTTTGAATTTAAAATAAACATCGCTTAGAATGTTATTTCCCCTTCAGTCCTAAAGAGCAAAAAATGTGTTTTGAGAGCCATTACTAAAATTAAAAAGAAGAACAAAAAAAAAAAAAAGAAAAACAACAACAACAAGTAGAGCTATTAAAAATGCCTAAGCTCGTGTCTAACCTATTTGTGTGTTATAGGATTCGTGCAATTTCGCTCTGGTTCTGGTTATGTATGTATTGTGGTTATGTTGTATTTTGATTTATTTGTGTTTACTTCGCCTATCCTTTTCGAATACGTGAGTATGTAAGTGAATGAGATTCTTTCATAAATCAACAACAACAACAACAGTGTCTCGTATACGTTGTAAATTATAGCCAGAATGTATTGACGAGAACAAAAGTATGAATGAATTAAATGCAATTTGATATGGAATTTTTGCAAAAATTGGAAATGAAAAACTCAAAAACGATACCCTGTGGATTGAATTCCATTGGCTCTCCTCTTTCAATTCATCGCATTCCATGTTAGATTATCAACTCATCTCTAACAAGGCAATAGTAAAACAGGTAAGGAAGTTATGTTCGGCTTTAAATGAAACCATGACAGCTATTACCTTAAATTATTCACCTCAGCGGTGCAATGGGTTTCGCATTTAAATTATGCCAGATGTGAGTTAAACATATTTTATAATTGGATTAGAGTTTTTTTTATTTCTCGAGTTCTAGATAGTTCGCGTATCCAGATCAAAATAATATGTGCTGTGGATTGTAACGGTTTTATGTCTGTTGTAGGTGTGGGCATAACCATCCATCGTTTTTAAACTTGGTTTATGGCTATGTGTCATGATAATATAAGTGCTGGGTTTTTATCTTTCCATCGCTGCTTCTCATTATTGACGATAGACAAAGGGGCGAATCTCTTTAGGATTTAACATGAGGCTTCTATTGAAAATCCTTATTTCAAAGACGCCCGTTGATATATGGAAAACCTTCGCCCTTTAGGTGGGACGGTCCTCTTTAAGCAAAAACAGGTCTCTCTAGTATCCTGAAAATTGAACAACACTGTAGTGCTGAAGTAAACTTTGTAGATCAAAGCCTGAACACCCCTTGCACATTTTAATACAGCCCAGATCGTGTCATGTGTTTAGCACAGGTCCCGAAGCTAATTAATACGTTCTCGATACTAGTGGAACTATATACAAAAGGTGTCTTCTTCCGATACACACTCTGACTTCTGTGCAAAGGTTCCAGATATGATTAAGTTAATCCGGAAACTTACGCTTTCTCAGAATTATAAATAATAATAAATATATAAATATGCGGATTGTAAACATATAAATATATAAACGATGTCTTTGACGCCTATTTCATTATGTTACAAAACCGAGGGAACCGCAATCTTTATTGAAGGACATACTGAACGTATACCAATGTTTAGCAAACATTCTTTAAAAAGTATTTTGCTAAGCAAAGAGTGAATGGGAAAATCAATACATTTCGAAATAAACAGAATAAGTGCTTCATGATTGTGTCGTGGATTACGAAAGTGTCTTTATTGTAATGTTAATTCCTTTTGATGGGGTCATTAGATAAGGTAAGCGACTTAATCCTTTTTCCGATCAAAACAAAAACGAAGAAAAAAAACTCGGGAAGGTATTTAATATTTAGTTTTTATAACCTACACCAGGCATTAGCAATCTGTTCAGCCTCCCACAGTGATATGAAAATTACAATTGGCCTGTTGACGAAAAAAGTTGTCCACCTTGCCCTACGCCGTTTACTGTACAAGGGATGTATAGGAAACCAATAACTACTTGGGGTAGACCCATCTTCCTTTTATTATACCAATTGATTTAGAATCGCTTTTCGAATCTATCCAAACTTGTCCGTCCATCTGTCCGTCTGTCCGTCTGTCCGTTTTATTTTCTTGCGTTCAATTTATAGGTCGTAATTTTTGAGATACATAGTTTGGTAAAATTTGGCACATGTTTTGATCGAGTATGGTCCGGAGCAGACTACTTTTTCGACCACTTTCCATATAGCGCCTTGTTTTGAAAACCCATTATAAGATTAACTACATTAAGCGGACCATTGCAGGGTATTTAATGGTGGGCCGCGGGCCACTACAGTGTTTTACTAGCTTTAAAAAAACGAACAGATATTTTTTCCAAATATATCTCTTTTGATAAGGTTCTGCGCTTGCCGCATTTTGATGTTTCAATTTTTTTGCTTGCTTCAAAAATATGCTTTATATTTTGAGTTTTTTTTCCGATATTTTATCATACTGTCATAATTTTTTGGTTAATTAGATTGGTTTTATTTATGAAAAACCTTTTGTACAGGTAAAGATAATGTGAAAAAAACTTTATTGACTCAATGATGAATGGACTTTGCATATGACAGCTAATCTCATACTGCAATTTTCACCTTTTGTTCACTGTAGTACAGAATTTATTAACAATAAGCATTGGTTGCCTTGACTTAAAATTTATTTTTGGCAATTTAATATAATTTTAAGGAAAAAAGCTACCACGGGGGAGCGTTTTAATTTGTCTATTAGGCAAGTTCCCACTTTAGCCAGTTTTTGGTATATGAAAATTAATTATTTGATGCATGGAAAATGAACGAAATGAATTTAAAAGTAAAGTATTTCTATTAATTCAGAGCTTTTAGCAAATGTAAATCATATTTTCAGACAAGGAGAGGCTCATATACACGCCATTTTTGGCATACGGAAAATTCATTATTTGATTCATGGAAAATGAACAAAATGAATTTAAAAAGAAAGTATTTCTGTTAATTCAGAGCTTTTAGCAAATGTAAATCATATTTTCGGACAATGAGGTTATACGTTAATTGGCCACATTTTACCAGTTAGGGGTACTTTTAAGCGAACAATTAATATATGTGTTTTGGTTACGACGGTTTTATTGAAATATTGTAAAGCTTCTGTAGCCGATTTTGTTCAATTGTGAACTGTTTCAACTATTTTTTGTACTCTATATAGTAAAGGGAGGGAATTTTGAATAGAATCGAATATTTTCGAAAAATTTTATTTTTTTTTTTTCAAATTAACGCTGATTTCGGACTCCAGTAGATCGTCGATTCGGTAAAATTTTTTGTTATTGTCGAAGTCATTTCAGTTTTGCTCGCACCTGTAGCGCTTCTTTAATCTTTCACAAATCTTGTGTCGATGTTTAGCTCATATACATCTCATTTGGCTTTTGCATGTAATCACTTACTTCTCCGCACTTTCTTTTTTACTCGGTTGTAATCAGTTTTGCACGTTCGAAAAGTTGTCCGACTTAAGTCTTCCAATGAAGTTCAACAAGAACCATGTGTATCGATATTTATTTCAGATTCAATTTTGACTTCGACTCAGAATTTCACGCTGATCGAGCATGCACAGGGGTATGTACTTTTGAATACCAAAATTTACAAACTCGGGCATTTCGCGAGGGGGCACTAAAGTTTTCAGTTCTTTATTTGATAATGATTTTATTTCTTGGACCATTCAAGGCACACATATTTGTTTGTGAAATAAGATTGATTTGTGAAATAAAGTTGATTTTATATTTTCGTCTTAGGTAACAATCAAACAGTCTTCATACAAGTAAATATATTCTAAACTACATCCATCTACTGTAGATGGTATAAAAAAAAAAGATGACTTAAAAAGTAAAATAAATTTAAAAACATTATTTAAATGAATTTTCTTTTCGTATGTTTATCTATACATATAAAAAGTAAGTTTGCGTATAAGTAAGTGTATAAACGACATGCAAGCGCCACAAATGTCTTGTTAACAAAATGCTATTGTTATCTTTCTCGATTTTCCATTAAATACGAAGCACTTGTCTGTGTCTATTATACATGGAAAAAGGTACTAAGAACCAGAGCATAGCAAGTAAGGAAAACCTGATGTAATATTGTAATATTGTTAACGTAATAGAAACACCCACATACAACACTACTTTTTAAAGTGCGCAAAAACACGTGAGAAGAAAAGGTTAAAAATCAAATAAAAGGAAAAAAGGAAAACCAAAAAAAAAAAAAAGAACAAAACAAGAAACCAAGACACAGCGTACGGTATGCTTGATTGCAATCGAATTCCTTTTAACTCTTTGAAAAAATTTCTCATCACATTTGTGCGTAAATATGTACACCAGGTGTGTAAGACCACATTTTCGGTAAAATGTAGTATTCGTTTGAAATGACGAAAGAAACATATTGCAAGACTTTATAAAGAGTCGTTATATTTATGTGCGTCTATGTAAAACCCTGATACATATTACTTCCGTTTTATCAAAATACCTTAACAAGTGTCAAAGTATACATGCAGTTATTTTAATGGCAGTTAAAAGGCAAAAAAATGCCTGATTCGTATGGTATCTGTTGGAAAGTCGAAATACCATTTCGTTTAAAAATACATGAAATGATAACAAGCTATGATAACTGCATATGGTAACTGTGTGTTAACAAAAAGCTAATAATATATGCGAACATATCCTTGTTCACTTATTTGTTACGCTTAAGTGGTGTACTGTAATGACATAAGATTACGCCTAACACTACTTTATACTTATAATTTTAATAATAACCTACAATATTCTTTTCTCTTGTGCGATAATATGATTTCGTATTTGTTATTTTTTTTTTGTCCGGAAATATGATGCACATTTACAAATATCATCTTATTTTTCTTCGCCACTGAGGGTAACTGCAATGAGATTTCTATGTTCATTTTCAGCCAATTAGAACGATGATGAGGAACAAGGCAGGACCGGCTGTATAGATTCTTTGGACTAAAATCTGCAGCAAGCATATTATTAGCTTTAAATTGCAAGCATTTGGTTTCATTATACTATAAGAGAAAATAGGAAATTTACGTTTAAAGTGATTAAGTGTTAATTTCTTTAATTAGAAGCTGAGTAAAGTTGGATTCTCTTTTAAGATTCCGCAAAAATTTATTCAAAATGTCTGTTTTTTTTTAAAGTCATCGATATCAGTTTAATTTGTTCGCAATATAAGGCTATTTTCAGTTTAAGTCGGCTTAAAAATAAGCAAAATAATTCATTTAGTGTTCATATTAAATTTTTTAAAAAATGATAATCATATTTTCGGACAAAGAGTTGTAAATTGTAAAAATGAAGGTATGTAAAAAAATTACGCGGGATCCATAGAAGACAGTGCAGTAATCGATATTCAGATATTTTCTTTCCTTTTCTCTATTGACATAAGATAAAGCGCGATTTAGATGAGGTACAAGTTCAGCTAAAAAAAGTCTCCATTGTTAGAAAGTGGACATGCTTTTCATTTAGGTCAGAATGTGTATTAATCTCCCTGGTAACAATTTTGCCGACGACATTATTAGCAAACTTATGTGATGTCTCCTTACTTTCCACAATTTTTTCATAATAGTAGTAGACGATGTCGATAAAGAAAGTTTCAATCCGTCCTCTCCTACCTGACATGAATGGCAGCATAAAGTACACAAATTTTTGGCTAAATTAAATTTCGGAATGCATCTAAACCTGTCGGTGTCTTCCTATGTGCATCCGTCCATTTGCCCAAGTATGTAGTAAGCTTCAAAAACACCATAAAGTATACAAATTTTTGACTAAATTAAATTTCGGAATGCATCTAAACATGTCGGTCTGTTCGCATCTCGATCTGTCCATTTGCCCAAGTACTTAGTATCTGCTGTAAACATTGTTCCATTCCTAAAAACGAAGATATCACCAACATATTCATAAAACTTTTCGAAAATGACCTAAACCGGTCAAAGAACACGCCTGCAACACTTACACGCCTACGCAACAAAAACTGTGAACACCTATGCTTTTCCTGTTTTTTTCTTGTTACTCATAGAATTCAACCCATACACCATAAAATTTCTACTTTTAGTCTGAAAATAGAAAAAATCAGCCACGCCCCTCCAACATAACAGAGTAAGAAGATTTAGTTTTTTTTTTTTGGGATAACGCTGATGGTATGAAAGATTCGGTCACGACCGAATATAATTTACTTACTTGTTATATATGTGAAGCTTATCAACCTAAGGACGTTAGTCAAGTTAGGCATATTCGGCCGCTTGCTCGTTGGCCTCTTGTTGATATTCTTAATGTATTAAAAAATTAAAACTTGAAAGAAATATTCATGGATCAGTTTTAATGTAAATTTGAGCTCCTCAAGCCATTCGTATATTTCACAAAATAACGGAAAATTGCTTAAGTGTTAAGTACTCAAACATTCGTTTCAAGACGTGGACGCTTTTGCTCATTTATTTAATTTAATTTTTCGTAAGCGTAGCAGCGCTTTTCAATTATTCCTTGCCTTGTACGAATTAATTCAATTTGCTAATGGTCAGTTTAAAGAAAAGAATATCTCTGTAAGATCTTTGCAAATATTTATTATTTTAAAATATATTATTTTGCTCCCTGGACAGTATGTCTTCCACAGAAGAAAGTCTTCCTTATTAAAAATTTAATATCGAAGAAATGTAATTCTTAAGTTTTTCTCTCTGCATCTCTGCTAGTGGCACATTTGTTTTGCGTATTTGGGGTATGAGAATTTTACACAATTCAAGAGTTAAAGCGGCAGGTTGCCTAATACGTAAATGGCTTTCTTTCTTTCTTGTTATTCTTCTTCTTGTTGTTGTTGCACTATTCGATTCTCCTCTGAACAAAGAAAATACTTTACGTGCTATAAACATCATCATCGTTTATGTTGTTTATTTGCTTAATTGAAATTGAATTGCTTCTCTGCTATTAAAAGTCTGCCTTCTACAATTAATACCCATGTGTTTGTATATATATTGCATTTTAGACATATATACATATCTATATATATGTAATACCTTCTTAATGGTGTTGAATTTGTCGACTGCTGTTACCTGTTAATTGAACTGAAAATCTGAATTTCATGTCCCTGTTGGCATCTAATTGGTTCATAACAAACATATTTAACACGCAGTTAAGATGACACGAACATAGTTAGCGTTTACAGATGTTTCGATATATATGATGTAAATGAATTGTGTTCTGCAGACTTTTAATAAATTATAGGGCATGGTAGAGAGAAGAAAAAAAAAAAAATAAAGTAGTAACAGGATAAGATGTGTTAAATGTTGAGCTCATTCAACGTTGTAACGAGAAATTCTTACCGGTCTACAGGTCCGATAAATTATTAATGAAAATGGCGCTTATGTTGACTACTTATGCCGAGGACATTCATTTATATAAAAAGCAAGCAATGAAATACGACTTTTAAAATTTTGATAGGGAATCGTGCATATATTCCAGATGGAATATTGCATTTTCTACGTTCTATTCTATTTTAGTTCACTTCGTACACAAATACAAATTAGACCCAATTCGATTTCATTTCATTCCCATTAAATTATATTGCGGTCCCTATCATCCCGTTAAATTCTATTCTCTTCGATATCTTTCTATTACGTTCTACCTTATCTTATTTTATCTCAATGAGTAAAAGCTAAAAGGCTTTTTCCTAAGGCGCAAGGTCGCTGTGTTAGCCTAGAAAAAAATAAGTTTTTTGACTTTTATTTTGGGATGGAAGGAAGGACGTTTATTTGGGAAGTAAAATAACAGTACTTAAGATCAAACCAAATTTTAAGTGCGGGATTGGAAAAACCTTGACAGATAGCAAGGCTCAGGCCATTCTCGTACTATCCGCTACTATGCTTCCAAGGTACTATCAGGTTGCTAGGCAAACTTTGAATTAATCGAACAAAATGACTTAATCTACAGTCTATCATATCGAGAGAAACACGTGGGATTTTTTAGAATCATTCATCTTTGTGCGATTAGCAAGTCTTTGAATGGACAAGGACAGCCTTTTGTTAATAAATGCATGTTTAAATTAAACAGTGTAAAATTCGTCGTATATTTCTAGAGAATGTTATGCTGAATACATTGTAAAAAATTCGAATGAAGAAAAAGAAACTTCTCTGAGCTATGCTGTATGCTCTTTTCAAAAGGCATGTCTTGAGAAAAATGCATTTAAACTTTTAATATGCGTTATACACATGCTTTCTTTATCACAATAAACTTTTGTTTTTGTGTTTTTCCATTCGCCTATGATTTCAGTTTCATAAAAATGCTCTCACAAGTTCAAATGTTTCTCCCTGTTTTCCTTCCTCGAAGAATTTATGCTACAAAGTTCCTTTTTTGTTTTCTCCCTCTCTCTCTCTCTCGCACGTTTTACACTTTGAGGGTTGCGAAATGCTAGAGAAAACGACAGGGCACTGTATAGTTCGAGGGGCGAATTCTTAATTGAAACCAAAAACTTCAACCCAAACTTTTGATTTGTCGACAGAACCTCTGGCATCTTTTGAATCGCTGTTAGCTTTATGTCTACTCAAAGATCGTCCTCATGAAGCTACAATAAAATATTCAGTAAACGACCGTCGAAAGTCGTACAAGGAACTATTTTCTATAACAGGGCTAAGATTATTGTAAATCGTGACTAACCATTATCAAGTCCATAGGGAGTTGTTAGACGTTCTGTAGAACTGGGTGATGAGGACACGTTTAGCGCAACCTTCACTTAGGGATTGTTTAGATTTTTCATTTTGTACTTCACTAAGTAACCAGCCGCGTTGTATTTAGATGACGACCTTTATTACTTTATTGCTAGACTTAAGCCCTAAAACATTTCTTATTATTTCGATAATAATGACAATTCATGAATATCGATGGGAAGATATACGATGGGGTCCTTCAATAATCTTCCGGCTTGACTTGGTGGGTGCTTCGCACAAGAGAGGATCTCACTTTTGAACTCACGTATTTTTCTATTCGATATGCGGAGTTCGAACTTAGCCAAATTAATCATAGTTGAATTCGAAATCAGTTAATGCGAATTTGGAGTCGAATTGCTGCATCTTACAGTCCGTCCCTCCGTCATATAATAAATCTTATTAAAGATTAAAAATAAGTAATAATTATTAAAGATAAATTCATTATAAATAACCATCATTACTGTAACAATTAATAATTAATGCGCCAATAAGTCTATAAGTCTCTTAACAACAATTATTAACAACAGTAAACATAAAGATGTAAATAATGTAGAATGAAATAACGTACAATATAGGGTATAAGGCCAAGATTCAGATGTGATCATAATTTATCAATTATAAAACGCCTTTATAGCTCCTTTAAAAGTACAAGGATTAATAATCATTTTGCTATGAAGTGGTAGCGAGTTCTATAACTTTGCGGTGAAGAATAGGCTTGATGATATCAAGTATTTATAATCAGGTAGAATGAGATTTATCGTCCGTTCAGATTTCGCGAACTGAATTTTCTCATGTAAATATCTTGGTGTTCGGGTCCGTATAAGCTTGTGCAGAAAAAGTAGATTTCTAATATTAACATATGTCTAAAGACTCAAACCCATAATCTGCAGCGAGAACTGCGATACCCTATCATATTTCCGCTTGTTGAAGACGTACATAGCGCGCTTATAAACGATAACGCGCAATTTTCGGTTAGAAGCGTAATCTAATTTACCATATACACGTGCTCCGTATGATGCGAGCGGCACAAAGAGACATTTAATTGGTCTTAATTTGATGAAGATGGGAACGTAATATGGGGAGAGCAGTAGTTTTCTTAAAATATTGCAAACACGCAGAACTATGTAATTTACAAGTCCCTCCCTTCTCAAGCGAGACTTAAGTTTAACACCAAGGTTTGTGACCGCACTAACAGAATCAATATCTTCAACGAAGATTTTAATGGCTTTGGTTTTACTTGAATTACATTTTAAACGGTTAAAATCAGATCACAGAGCAATATGCACTAATCGTCTTTTATCCGCTGGACCAGACCTTCCACAATTTCCAGCAGATAAATCTGTACATCATCAGCATATAGGTGAACACTATAATCTTGACAGCAAGAGAATAAGTCATTTATAAAGGCACTGAATAAGATCGGCCTCAGAATGGATCCTTGCGGGACACCAGATGTAATCAGCTCTATTCGAAGAAGCATCGCCAATTACCACGCTTTGATGTCTGTTTTCCATATAAGACTTATTTAAATTGATTCAACTCATCAGGGTGCTGCTACAATCACTAAACCTGACGCGATAGATTTGATACGAAAAATATGTAAAATAACTACTTATTCTAACTTGAAGTATATGTGGGATCAAATTTTGGTCCTAACAGGCGTTTCCGAAGACGCCCGTTAGTGTATTAGAGAAGTTAGAAATCAACAGGTAGAACATTAGTCTGTAACTTCCTAGCAGATGCTCATAGTACGCAGATGATCTGTTCCCAGCAGGCGCTCATAATACGGAGGTGATATCCCCTAGAAAAAGCACGACAGTTTAAGGAGAATATTTTTTGTACGTAACGAGTTTTTCTCCAAATATTCTAGCAGGTACCGAGTATCTATTAAAGGAAACAAATATCCTTCAGCCTTATCTCGTGAAACATAAAAGTTTAAGAAACTCTGCGTTTATTATGTCTCTGGGATAGGATGTTTTTGTTTCTTATTTTAAAGAGAAAACTCTTTTGAGATCCTTGCTGCGTAGCTGCTTTTAATTATTCAAGAGTGCCTTAGAAAATCCTTAAGCGTAAAAGCTTCAAAGACATATATAATTTTATATCTACAGTAATGAATATGTTACACTTTCACTAAAACATTCTTGTAGCATAAAAGGAGACCTTAAATGTAATAAAAGGCTTGGCCTTGACATCAAAGCTTTATGTTGAGAATTTTTATGGAAGAAACTTAAATTTTTTTTTGCTCCACAATTCAAAGGAATATTAAAAAGATCACGTCGTAAGCATTTATTCGTAATTAAAGTTGAGAAGTATAATACATAATTACATAGTAAATACGTCGTTATTTAAGAAAGTTCTTGTTGTCTTTTTTGTTCGCGGAAAAGAAAGTTCTTTTGCGTTCTGCTTATTTACAAAATGAAAGAGAAACAAAAAACCCAAAACATTATTAATTGTAACTTGATGACAGAACAAGAAAGTTTAAGTGATGCTATGATGGTGGGTGGGCCGGAAAGGTTGTTTATTGCTGCCGAAACACTTTGCTCTGCGCTGCAATAAAAATACTCTCCGACTACCAAACTTTGCATATAAAATGTTGTAAAATCTTTTTTTTTTTTCTTTTCTTTTTTTTTTTTTGTTTTACGATACAATTTATGCGCAAGGACATGAACTCCGTAAAATGTTTTACGCTTTTAATTAAATTGTCGCCTTTTCCAATTAAAGTGAAATCATGTTCAGGATCAGGAACGAATCTTTGCCTCTCAGCGGCATGGAAGATATAAAAAAAAAAAAAAAAACAAAAAGAACTAACATATGTACATAAAAATGTGTGAATTAGTGTGTGTGTGTGTGTGTGTGTTGTGAAATGCCAAAGCAGTGCAAATTTGCCTTTTTTTGCCCATTTCTTTTTTTTTTTTTTTTGAAATCTTTTACTTTAACAAGCTTTGTTTGCAACATATGCCGTGCGTCGTAAGAGTTTCGTGGACCGTAAAAAAGTGCAAGTACAAGTATATTCTCACTGATACATACATGAGAGTAATCTTATATACACTCGTGCCTGTACTATCCGTTGTTATAAGACTTGAAAAACAATTAAAGTTCAATGTTCTTTTAATGAACAAAATGAGAAAGAAGAAGAAAATGAGAAGACCATACTCAGTCTATTAAATAGTCACCCCTTCGACTTGGCTTTGACTGTGTAAAGTACGTTTATCAAGCACGTGTATGAAGTCACTTAAGCGGCAGCTTGTTATCGTTGATTGTGTTATTATAAAGTGTTAAAGAGTTTCACTTGTACTTACGTGGGTTTCGAATCATTTAAAGCAACCTTTCAAAGTATCTCCCTTAGTACATAGATCTTTGTTTGCTTAAACTCTGGCCACATTCCTCTTTGCTTTTTTATGTGCTAAACTAAACACAAATACGATATAAAAGTTAAACTTGCACACGACGTAAACGACGAGCTTAAATAATTTAAGAAAATTTTTTTATTGCATTTCCTCATATATATTGGTGGCGACGGTAAAATGTTTGATGGGGGCGTACTTAGATTATCACACCATGAAGGAAACTAAAAATCTTTGAATAAAATGCATTAGAAGACTTAGTTTGAAGTCTTACGGGGAAATCTGTCGAGATGCTTAATACTGAACTTCATGGAACCAGCTTCTTGGCGTCAGGGATGATGTTCTACTGACAAAGATAAAGTGAAAAAAAATTTCAAATCTGATGTGCCATCCGGGAGGGTAATTTCAGTTGCGGATCCATCACATCTATTGTATTGTGACGAAGCAACGTCGTTCAATCGTTTTGCTCTCATATATCTTTCTTGCAGGTGGAAGTGCTAATATATAAGTTAGGTTAAGTTGCAGCAATTGGACAACGACTGATGACGAGCAGTGGGCATCTCAAACAAAATCATCTGTCTTCAGCTGAGATCCAGCAAGGTTGCCAATGGCAACCTTTTTCTTTTGCTCGTAGGAAGAAAAGGAGTTTCGACGTGTGACGCCCGGTGGAAGTCTCATTTTTAGTGCGGAATACTATTAATCTTTCCTTAAGGATAACAAAAAGACCCGAACGAAAAATGATTTAAAGACGACAAACGTGTTATGAGTGTCGTGATAGAATAAGGACTGGATTTTTAAATAAAACTCAAGCAACGATATGATACGGAATAAAACTACGTCAGAGTATTGAATTTCTTTGGAAGGAAAGTGATAAAGAACAGAGACAAAGAACTTGGCATATTTGGTCCGAAAGTGTAAGTCAACTTATAGATGAACCTTGATGACTGGTGAGTGCAACCCCGGCACTACGAAAGGTACCTCAAGGGTGATGGGGAAAACCGTGCCAATCCCGATGATTCATTATCGCGCATTACATCCACTTATGAACGACGGCAAATTATTAAAAGCTTCAGATTTCCGTATTTCATCTTCGTAGTGCGTAGACCAAATAAAATGCATATATATATATATACTTTTGATCAATGCGGACAACAATCCAGCAATCCACTTAGCTACATATCTTAGAAGACTATATAGACGAATATAATTACCCTTCAAAGTTCGCTTTCTAATGACCCTAGAGGTTACGATAAACAGCGAATGTAGACTTGAGACTGAAACAATGGAAGTGATGTTTATTTTTTAGTATACTAATCGTTACAGTTTAAAAATTAGTCATTAAAACGCTTAAAGGATGACCTCCTCACAAGGCCCTTCTATGGATTAGGGATTTCGTTTAGTCTTTTTTTTCCATTTATCTCAACAATGAAATACGCCTTTTTTTCATTTCCACTTTTCATAACGTACATAGCAAAATCGTGTACAGGTCGTGGATCTCGATCTTCTTATTCTTTGAAAAAAGGTAAATTGATCATCTCATTATTGGCAGATGCAAGAAGAATAAGAAGTACATTGGGGACTGTGCACTTAAAACTTCGCAATGTTGAGACGTTCGATCATGACATTTGTATCCAGGCGGCAACGTCAGGTTGAATGTTACGGGGACTGTCCTCGTATATGTACAATATTACAAGTATATCATCAACTGTATACTCTTAATAAGCAAGGTTCGCTTAACGTGTTGTTACATATTTCACCTAAAAAAAAAAAAAAAACAAAAAACTCATCAAAAGAAAGTTTCTTCGGTTGCATAAGAGAAAAACGAAAAGCAGGAAGTTCTAGGTGTCAGCAGCTTCGTTTTAAACTAAATAAAATTTCATTTTCTTGTCCTTTATTTTCCTTTAACTTGAAAAGTTGATTACATTCTTGTATAAGAATCCTTTTGTTAATAAACAACAGCCAGTCTATGCGATAGTTTTGCCAAGTTTAGAAAACAAGAACAAAACGTAATAAAAAAATAAAAATTCACGACACAATCGCAACTTATCATCAAGTTTAGTTCGAGTACCGTTAAAAACTTCTTCAAACTTTATTTTCTCTGCTCAACAACTTTCATTTATTTCCGTGTATAATAAAGAAAACGAAAAAAGAAGAAGAAGAAGAAAGAGAAAACCCAAGAATTTCTTTAAATGCATTTTAGCAACAGCAACAAGAACAATATCACAAGCATCAGCAGTCACTATAATGTAAAGAGAGTTTATATCTTCTTTCTGCCACCTTCGAGTAATTGACAACAACATCAGCACACGCGAAGCGGTAGGGAGTAGTATAACGTAAACGCTGTGTTGTGAGTAAAATCTCAAGTTATCATAAAAAGCATTCGCTGCCAACAATTTTTTTTTTTTTTTTTGTTATTTTATTTTTCTTTCTTTTCGCTTTTCCTGTTTTTCTTGGTGAAAATAAGACGATTGCACATACATTCTTTACTCTTAAGGGTAACCATCAAAAACTACTTAAAGCTAAATTTTCAAAGAAATTTGTGAAAATTTTACGTTTATTATGAATTAAGTAAAAAAAAAAAAACCACTAAATATAAAACACTTTAAGGGCAAGCAAGAAGTGTAAAAGCAAAAAATTATATTTTCCCTTGATAACAAAATTTACAAATTTATTGCTTTAGCCATTTGACAGTTCTTCCTCGAACGTAAAGATAAGATAACAAGCGAATGTAAACTAGAAAAAAAAGCTGCATCACACAAAAAGTGCATGGGAACGATATTATTTTCAAAAACTTTATGTTGTGTGAAAATTAAAAGTGGATCAGCAATAAAAAAAAGGAAAAATAAAAAGCAAAAGAGGAAGAAGAAGAAGACGAAGAAGCAACGAGCAGTAAATAATGCCATAAACAATAAAACAACCATAAAATAAACCAACATTTCATTTTCCTTCATGTCTGCTTTCCTTTTCTTTTGCTTTCGCTATTAAACGTTCGAATTACAAGCGGAAACATGTTTAGACTATTCGTAAACCCCGTACAAGGAGAGGATGAGCAATCAACTAAGAAATAAAATCGTTATATGCGAGTTCTTTCTCCCTTTTTGGTTTCGTTTTTTCAAATCATTAACAACTAATAAGAATATATCGATTGTAATCAACTTATTACCTTTCTTATCCCATGTTAAGCTTCTCGTACAATAAACACTTTTGCGGATGCAATCTTCTGCATTATATATGTTCGATACTCGCTGTATGTATATAGTAAAGTGTAAGGAGGGAATAGTGAGGATGAAAAGTAAGTAAAGTAAATGGAAAGTTATGTTTGCCCGGGGAGGACAGTATTGAAAACATGCAAGAATTGCAAGATTTTTGTTATATTAGATGTCATCATCAGGGGTAACATTTGCTTCGGTAAATAATTGGCACAAATAGAAACTCGAGATAATTGAAAGTCTTGAAAAAGAGCTTCACACAGATCCACCGTTTATTATGTCGATCGATTCATAATCATTAAGCTTGTCTGTCCGTCCGTCTGGCCTTTTTGTTTTCTTGTAGTCAACCTAAGAGCCGCAAATTTAAAGATATTATGGTGAAATTTCGTCCACTGGCATATTTTGATCCAAGGACGAAGGACGAAATACTATTACTTAGTCACCTTTGCCGAGAAATTTTGAAAATTGAAATTTTTTTCCAAAATAACGGCATTTTAGAAGAGGGCATTATATGGCAAATGGTCGAAAAAGTGGACCGATCCGAGGCATTTTCAATAGCGTTCGTCCTTGGGTCAAAATATGTCACTGTATCAAATTTCATCAAAATATCTCAAAAATTTCGACCTATAGCTTGAACACAAATTTACATGGACAGACATCAGACGGACAGACAGGCTTAGATCAATTCAGATTATAATTAGGAATCGATTGGTGTAATGCAAGGTGGATCTATCTCAAGCGCTTCTGCGTGTTACATACGTTCGCACTAACTTACTACGCCCTATGCCATAAGCAGTGTAGGGTATCAAGTGCCCATGGCCATAGTTGGTAGTTCTCCTAGAACTTATTTCTCTGATCTAAGTGTACCATAGTAATAACAATGATTATAATAATAATAATAATATTACAATAATAATTATAAAAACTCTAGTGCGGTAAAGTTTTAGTCTTTGTTTCTCTGGCTAAACAATTAATAATAATGATAAGAAGGATAATAATAACAATCTTCACCTATACAAGGAACTCAATATTAATAATTAAATTGAAGGTCGGCTTTCTCTCTCAAGAGATGGTAGCGCAACACCAGACAACGGAGAGAGAGAACGAGAGAGAGAGAGAGAAAGACGAAAGGAAAAATCTAGTACATACACGTCCTTCTTTGGTTGAACAATACAAGTTTATTAGTTATGGTTATTTATTGCCTCTAACCTATGTTGCTGTACATTAATTGTATGCGAGTTTTAACGAATACCTTACGTGGGTAATAAATGAGTGCGAAAACCAATACATTTCCAAATAAATAAATAAACTCACTTTGTTTTCGTAAGTGAATCAAATTGCATGGCTTACGGTAGATTAAGACATGACGTTACCGCCGTAAAATGAATTCTTTTTAAGTAGACATAAGAGATACCGTAAGTGAACTAATTTCCTTTTCTGTACAAATAATTTAATTTCGATGAACTTCGGAAAAGATGCAAAATATATGAAGAATTTTTAAATATTTTCCAAAAAAATTGTAAAATAATCTTCTTTTCGATTTTTGATACGATTCTGGCATTGTGTCCGGTCACTGGTCATAAGAGCAAACAATGCTTTTTTTTGTTATGGATTTTTCTTTGTCATTTTATCAATTTAGATATTCCGCAGGAAAAGCCCGAGTAAATCTCTTCAAATATTAATTTGGTTAGGAACCAAGGCCGCTAAATTACGAAAACACCAAAACAAAAGAATGTGTGGAGGCGTTTAATGTCCCTTTGATGCTGCTCACAATATGGCCATTAGTCTACAATCAACTTTCGGTTTGGTTTTTAAAATTAATTCTTAACTTATTTCTTATTCTTAACTTTAGCATAAACATGCTACACACAAATTATCAATGGACTATAGTTGCTCTTTCCTCGTAAAGAAATCATTTCTAGGATTAAAATCGGAAGAGCATTAGCAGCTAAGATTAGCGGTTCTAGTTAATAAAAAAAAGAACTAGTCACCCCTGAAGGAGACTCTATGAAGTACATACATTCTTGATGAGAGTGAAATTCTGAATGTCTGTCCGTTTGAGTGTATGTTTGTCTGTGTATCTGTATGACTGTGTGTCTGTGTGGTGTTTGTCCTTGGTACTCTCTTGAACGCAAAACTGAAGACATCCTCTCTCTTTCAATCTCCATCAAACATAGTAGAAACATTGGAAGTTTTTGCACGCAGATTGGTATTGAAAATGAGCTAAATTGGTCAGAGCAGAAGCCCGTAAATTGAATGCAACTCCGATTTTTTTAGCAAAAATGTGTGGGTTTTTTCTGGGTTATTGAGAAATTATGAAAGGTAGGAGGTTGAAATTTTCCACATTTACTTTGTGTACAAAAATGGAAAAATTCGGCCATGCCCACATAAAGTTACAAATGATTAAATTTTATTTTTTTTTCACTTTTTTGAGGTGCTATGCTAATTTATCATAAGGAAAACAGGACAGAATGTTTAAAACTTTTGTTTCACATTTCTCAAATGCAGATATTGTACCTGTCTAAGAATGGTTTAATAGGTTAAAGGAATATGGTAACCATCGCAAACTGGTGGATTAATTTTTTCTTAATAATACCAGCGATATAGGTATCAAATAAAAGCACTTGGAGAGTAGAATGCGAAGCGCATAGTGGTGGGTATGAAAAATTCGACCATTGCGAAATATAACTTTTTTACCTGTAAAGTTAAACATTTTATTAGCATTGTGTGTTCCAAGTTCCTTCAAAATGTTCATGAAAGAAGATCGAAGTAAAAGAAACAAACGATTCCTAAATATTTAAATTTACATGGAGTGACATTTCTTTTTTTTGCTGCTTTCTACAAAGTAGACTTAGTTTCCATAATCATATAGATGTGTCACTAATCGGAAACAAATCACAGGAGTCGGTCTTCCCTTCGTAGGCATTCGATATTTGCTGTAATCACAAATTTGGACACTTTTATAAAAAGTTTATAAAAAATAAATACGCAAAACTTTACATAAAAAAATAACCTGATGGAAATTAGTCATTACTAGTCTAGAATCTAGGCGCCGATTGCTCACCTTCTTGGTATTTTGTAGAATTTCTAACAACACGAGCTTGCAAGAATAGTTCATTAGGAGAGTTTTCTTGTGATCTTTGTTGCAGGGTGCAAAGCTGGCAAAAAGTGAGAAGGAAAATAAGGAGAAGTCCAAATAACAATGCATTGTGATAAGCGAAGCACAACAGTTTTCTTTTTTTTTTTTTTTTTTTTTAGTAAGGAACAATCAAAAACAGTATGTCCGGGCGACTGTCAGAAAGAAAGAAGCACAGAGAGGGATATAGGTAGGTGGTGTCCGCAGCCTCCTGGGTGTTCGCCCAATCGATAAGACATACGCCTTTACCAACTAAGCACTCACTGTAGTTATGACTCTAGCAAGCTCCACCGCACCCGCGAACACTGACTTGTTGGTCCCTATCCTTCTATTGCTTTACTTGGCGGAAAAAATGTCTCAAAATAGGCCTACAAAGTTTATATAAGCAACAACAAAACTATCTACAGCTGTGGAATTCGTTCTAGATAAAAGAACTTTTTAATTGCAATATTTTTTAATTATATATAGTAATTTACGCGTGGCAATGGCGTTAGTAAGTAAGCGTTGTAAGGCGAATATCTCCCGTGAATATCTCCCGCGGATATATATTAATATTAAAGTTTGTCATCCTTGTGTAAGTGTTTTATTAATCGTTTGGGTTTGAGATATAGTTAGCTATTAGGACGCGCGCTCTCACCTTCTTTGCGATCAAAACCTTATGAGGATTTTTAAACTTCTAAAAAAATAATTGTGTACAGACTATTACGTATCCCCTGCGCTATAAAATCACCCACCAAGCTATTATCATTTAGTATGGTGCCCTTTCGCCACTGCATGTTAGTAAACACTTGCATGGCTACTCTTTTGGATGCTGTTTAAAATCGATTCGCGATTTCGCCTAACGATGTTTATTGCTTCGAAAAAGCTTTATCTTTGAGACATTTCTTCGTCTTCTTTTTTTTTTTTTGGTTTAAGATATAACAGAGATAATGGACGGTCCTGCCTGAGGAGAGAAGGAAGCATCGCTAAAGGTAATTGGGAAACTCAGCAGATTCTTTCTAAAAGAAATGGAAAAATGTTGATTTCAGGCGAGGGCGATTACGAGTTCTAGAATTTGAATTATTTTGGATGACTTTTCGGTCTTTCTGGAAGTGAAGCCATATAAGATATTCATAGCATACAATAAGTGATAAACTATTGCCTTTCTCTATGTGCATAACCAAGTAAGGCATCTAGGAACTAATAATTTTTGTATCAAGAAATAAATTTCGAACTCACATATATTTGTTATATGCAGAGTTCTCAAGTAATTTAAAGCAAATTTTAAGCTTGATGTCGCCACACACATTTAATAATTTTCTAATTAAAAGTTAACTTAATTGTAATTAACGATCTTAATGTATGCTGATGATGTGAAACTGTTTTCTGCTCTTTCCTTAGAATCGCAATCACATCAGCTTCAAACTGACCTAAATAAATTGGTGGCATGGTGCTCGTCAAATTATATGACACTAAACCTAAATAAATTTAAGAAGCTTTCTTTCTCTAGAAGGAAGTCATTCATAACCAATTATTTTATAGATTCGCACAAGTTGGAGAACGTTGAGTCGTCCACTGATCTAGCCGT